>OX940877.1:63712810-64090310 GCA_954870665.1 Stratiomys singularior
AACAAATTGAACAAAAGTTCACCAATTTTGGGAAGGTTGCGGGTGCGTTCTTTAAGCCGAATGGCATGCTTGTGAACTCATAATGCCCGAGGTTGGTAGAAAATGCCGTTTTGTGTATGTCGCCTTCTTTTATCTCTATTTGGTGGGAAACCATTCGCCAAATCCAAAGAAGAGAATTACATAGACCGTCTGAGTTTCTCTAATATATCGTCTGTATTAGGAATCGGGAATTTGTTGCCAATGGTCATTTGGTTATGTTTCCAATAGTAAACCACGATTCTCCGCTTGGTCTTTCCAGAAACATCAAGTTTTTTAGGTACGGACCATATTGGTGAAGAATATGGCGATGAGCTTTGTCTTATGATTTTTTTTCTGAGGAGGTCTGAGGTTAATGTATTTCGGGATATCTATAAGTCCAGGTGTATATTGGATTTTTGATGTTAAGTTTTCATCTCATGATCAATGACGTGAGTAAAAGTTAAGTTATTGTTCTCTTGATAGAACAAATGGATGTGTTTCTTTATTAGGCTTGCTAATTTATGTGTTTCTTCAGGATTCAAGTGATCGGTTCAAATTTCATCTAGCACGTTCTTTGAAGGAACTTTATCACTATTAAAGGTCACAATTTCAGGATAAGGGTTTCCGGGGTAAATTGCGCAACAATCGTTTTCAAGTATTGATTCAAAATTATTTGTACTCATATCTTATGTTGAATATTTCCGTTGTTCGTAGTTGCTTTTAAAAATTTTTTATATAAAAGAAACAATTTTTCCTTACCACAATTTGTTTTATTAATGCATATGCGCATTTCGGGAGTTACTTACTCCCTTCTTCAGTGCTTTTGATTTGATTGAAGAATCAAATCAATTTTCCTTACTACAAATTGTAGTAAGGAAAAATTGTTTCTTTTATATAAAAATTTTTTTATTTGTACTCATTTCAGAAGTTTTTTCGGATTTCCTGAGACACCGGGTTCAAAATGGTGATTCATTTTCTGCATTTTCACTGAAAAAAAAATTGGAATCGTTTTATCGTTAAATTGGATAACTTTGGTTTCAAATAGCACTAAAACATTATTACCAAGGAGACCATCATATTTGTTACTAAACTTGATCTCCTTGAAGTCAAATTTTCAATTTTTTTCGAAATCTGAAATCTCTTTAAATGGTTTAATTGACACAATGTGATCATATTCAAACTCTGAGTTTAGAGTGAATATTCTATTTTTCTCAACTGGGACTGTTAATTTCGAGTCACACCAGCTGGGATTAATTGTACTCATAGTTGACCCCGTGTCAAAAATCTTGATAAATTAAAAATCTCAATGGTATTCCATAAGAATCTATTTGAGTATATGGCAATTTCGCGTTAGATCCAAGGCTTCTTGCCGAATTTAAATTCGTTTGCACAAACTGTCTGGAATTATCTGTTTCCATGGGTTGTGGTTGCCTTTGTCTTTGTAAACGAGACTGGAGAGAACTGTTATTAGAATCATAATTTTGATTATTATTTCTGAAGCTTTTTTGGTGAAACTGATTTTAATCTTCGCAGATTTGACAGAACATATGTGTTTCACGGTTGCTGGGAATTCTTCTTGGGGTCCTTTCTACACGTTTCCTATACTTCAAATCATTTGCCTCTTTCAGTATAGACAGAGCTTCTTCTAATCTGTTTGGGTTTCTGCTAAAAACTACACTTCTCACCGGTTCTATCATCTTACTCTTAAGACATTCAACGCAATTCTTTTATTTCCCTCTATCTCACTTATTTTGTACTCTGACTTTATATTCAATCGCTGTAGCTTTGACATAATGTCGCTAAAAAGTTGAGAACATAAGATTCTGAGTCTAACAGTAGTGATACCAGACACTGACATAACACTAGCTTCCATCATGGCGCTCATGTTTTCGATTTTTCTTTCGTCTGCAAATGATATTTCCGACGACGGAAAAGATTACTTCGGTTGAGCTCCAAATTCAATGCTATTCCAAAAAATGTAAATTTTTACTAACTCGAGTAATTCACATGTATTTCTGAATCGTATTGTATTTTAACAACTAAGAAAACGTTCATCGTTGTTTAGATCCTTTATAAAGTTTTGTCGATCACGGTTGAAACAATCCGTATAAGCTGATGCTTAAAAGTAGCTCACAAATAATAATCATTGCCGTATATGGACATTCTTTGGCTTACAATAATAATATATACAATAATATAATGTTCTCCCAACAAATCACGGCAGTAGCTGACAAGGCCGCAGTGCGTGTGACGGCACTCACCCGATTAGTGACCAACATAGGGGGCCCCACCACATCAAGGAGACGACTCTTAATGAGCGTTGGGCAGTCGCTTCTACTCCACGGATCAGAACTGTGGGGCGATGCTCTCAGCAAGGAGTTACACCGGAAGCGGTTGGCACAGGTGCAGAGACAAGGAGCATTGCGAATCGCATTCGCATACCGAACGGGCTCCGGGGCGGCAGTGCTGGTAATTGCAGGGGTGATACCCATCACCCTCCTTGCGAGAGAGCGCAGAAGTATTGACCTGCGCAGAGGCGAAGGTCGAAGAGAAGAGATCACCAGGGAAGAGAGACGTCGCTCTCTCAGCGATTGGCAACAGTGCTGGCAGCAAGAAACAAGGGGAAGGTGGACTGCACGTCTGATCCCTGACCTGAGGCCGTGGTTCAGTCGAGTGCCCGGTGAGACCGATTTCTACTTGACCCAGCTCTTAAGCGGGCACGGTTGTTTTCGGTCCTACCTGTACAAAATTGACATAGCACGGTCTCCTAACTGTGTGTTTTGTGCAGGGGAACCGGATGACACCTGTCACACATTCTTCTACTGCGAAAGGTGGAGCCAGCAGCGAGGGGTCCTACTCAGCGAAATCGGAGAGCTCTGTCCGGAAACTATCGTCGGAGTTATGCTGAAAACAGTTGACAATTCGAATCGCGTGGTGCAATATGCTCGGGCAGTGCTGATATTGAAAAAAGGTTTATTGGAGCGCTGGAAGGCATCGGGGATGGATGGATCTCTTTTCTAGCACCTCCTTCCTCTCCCGTCCTTCCCGTTAGAGAAGAGATTCCCAATATCCGAAGGCGCCTATAGGCGTAGGAACACGAGGCCTAGCCCGAAGTAATGTGTCAAACGGTTCCAGGCTAGGCTCTCAGGTTGACAGGGGAGGTGTTTAGTGGGTAGTCCAAAAGCATTTTGCATCTGGGAGTCCCACACTCAGGGCGTAAACAGCCTTCACCTCCCTGCAACAACAAAAAATAATATAATATAATATATTCAATAATAACTTACAGTACATACATATCTCTACGCTGACGGTGCCCTAGGGAGAAGTCAAAAGAGGCCTAGCCCGAAGTAATATGTCAAACAGTTCTAGGCTAGGGTCTCTTGACAGGGGGATATTTAGTGTGTAGTCTGGTAGCGTGCGCTCCTAGAAGTCCCAAACTCCAGGCGTAAATTGCCTTCATATATATATATATACATATATATATATATATATATATATATATATATATATATATATATATATATATATATATATATATATATATATATATATATATATATATATAGTCATATGTTTAAAAAAAAAAAACATAATAAATAATTACTAATGATAATGATATAATTGTCGCAACCGATAGGTCACACCTGAGCGATAAAAAAGGAATAAAGTTAAATAGACAAGGTTATTTGAAAATACAAAGGCCGCATAATGGCGGCCGAAAGAAGTTACTTTTAATTAACTAGATAACCGCGCGGGAGTGATCATTATTTAAGCACTGATCCTTCCATGTCACAGACACACACACACACAGAAAGAGCTTACTCTTTCATATTATACAAAATAATAAATTAATAAATAAATAGAAATAATAAAATGAAAGTAAATAAATATTAAAAATTGCGATTTATAATTGTGCTGGGCTGATTCTGACCACCTCTGCTGCCTGCTTACTATCTTCTTGGCTGCTTTTTCTCTTGAGCTTTGTAATTCAAGGATTTTGCGACTCGAGGACGTCTGGGGCTAAACATTTCACACAGCTGCTAATACTTCTTGATTCTCTTTATTATCCTGAATACATTAGAAGTCTTTGTCCTTATCCACAATACTTGATACCGGATTGTTATCCTCGAAACTTGATACACGAATAATATCCTCAATACTTAGTTCACAATTTCTTTTTATTATCCTCAATACTTAGTTCACAATTTCTATATCTACTCCACGCTTTACTATCCTCCTTATAGGTACGTTCACAGGAAACGTGAATCATATTAATGGAAAATTTATTCCCAAAAGCCTTCCAAGAAATTAGTTTTATGTTTTTTGTTTGTTTGTTACTAATATTATTTGACTAAATATTACACAATACCTAATTCTTTATTTCAATTTTATTCTTAGTTCTATTTTATGTAGTACGATTTTCTTTACATACATACATAAAATATGAAAATATAATAAATATAATACAAACACAAAATACGAGTACAAATTAAAGGCTTAACCAAAAAAATTTATTGTTATGCTCAAAATTTATTGCTATTTTATTTATTTATTCATTTATTTAAATTTTTTTGGGGTTTTTTTTATGTCGCCTACATACGTAACAATCTGTATATATAGATATAACAATATATATATATATATATATATATATATATATATATATATATATATATATAGATAAATATATATATATATATATATATATATATATATATATATATATATATATATATATATATATATATATATATATATATATATATATATATATATATATATATATATATATAGATATATTTATATATAGATGTATATACAGAAAGCGCGTGCATCAATTGCTCACAAATTGCTTAAGAGTTTATCTAGAAAAAGAAAGGAAAGAATGAAAAAACTCACTGAAGCAAAAATAAACTATATTGATGTAATTATTATATGTTTGTACTCTTACATTCATTCGAACTTAATTTATTTAGATTTATTTGATGAACCAGGGTGAAAGTATCCAGTTTTTTTTTTGTTAGTAAGAACATAAGTAACGTTCCAAAAATGCGATTTCCAAATGATTTATGTTTTGTTATATATTTTCCCCAAGCTCCTTAGTATATGTGAAAAATGTCCTTGTCAAATTCAGCAAATTCTTCCAACTCCGTCAATCTATCATCAATTAAAATTTCATCGCTTATCTATAATAAAACCAAATGAGCAACAGAAATTTTAAAAACTTCCGATGAATTTGAGACGGAACCCAGCTTCCAACTCAATCCAATTCTTCCAACTCCGTCAATCTATCATCAATTAAAATTTCATCGCTTATCTATAATAAAACCAAATGAGCAACAGAAATATTAAAAACTTCCGATGAATTTGAGACGGAACAAAGCTCTTCAGTTTCTTGCTGTGTAGACAAACATCCAATGCCAGGTTTCTTAAAACATCGAAAAATGGTCTGCTTCTTTATATCCATCCAAGCAGCATTGAAAGTTGCATAGCATAAGTATAGGTAGATTTGAACTGTCCATCGTCGGTGAGACTGACTTCTACCTGACCCAGCTACTGAGCGGACATGGTTGTTTTCAGTCTTACCTGCACAAGATAGGTAAGTCACGGTCTCCAGATTGCATATTCTGCATTGGTGTGAAGGATGACGACTGTCATACATTCTTTTCATGCAGAAGATGGGACAAACTGCGCGGTGATCTTGCCGAAATAGCGGGAGAGCTCCATCCAGATAGCCTGATCGAAGAGATGCTTAAATCATTTGACAAATGGAATCAAGTGGCACATTACGCTCGGGCAATCCTAGTAATGAAAATCCTAGTAATCCGGTTGACAGGGGAGGTGTTTAGTCGGTAGTCCAGTAGGTCCACTGGGAGTCCGACACTCAGGGCGTAAATAGCCTTCACCTCCCTACCCAACAAAAACTGTCCATCATCGACAAATATTGCTGGACAATGCTTCGCCTGTAGCCCTGATCCAAAACTATGATGCCTTGGTCGAGAGTTTGAAGCTCACTTGTTGTGTTGGGTGGCAAAAGCACCAATTTAATGTTTTCTAGATTTTGCTGTTTTGGATGGGTAGCACAATTGTCGATTAATAAAATTATTTTTCCACCTTGCAATTCATTGTCCCAATCAAGAAGCCATTGCGTAATTCTTTCACCAGTCATCCACGTTCGATGTTGTGATGAATAAAGACAAGGAAGAGTTTTAATATATTTGAGGCAACGAGGCTATATAAAAATATATATACTAGACTATAAATAGTCGAAGAATTTGTATACTTTGGACAGCTAATACGCAAATCCGGTTCGTGACTTCCAGAAATCAATCGACGAATAAAGATGACATGGTGTCCTTTTGACCGCAGGCGATTGGTCCAAGAAAACCTTCGACCAATATATCCTTTCAGTCCTGCTAGACGGTAGTGAAACATGGGCGCTATCAACAGGTTACCGCTAACAAAGAAACTCCAGCTTTCCCAAAGAGCCATGGAAAGATGCATGCTGGGCATTACACGAAGGTTAAACTATCGTGGATACGAGAAAGCACCCAAGTAACAGATGTGATAAATAGCGCGAAATCCATGAACTGGCCATGAGACGGTCACTAGGCGAGAATGACGGACGGCAGATGGGCTAAAAGACTAACGCAGTGGTACCCAAGAGGAATCAAAGGACCTAGAGGATGGCCAAAGATTCGATGGGACTATGTGGGAAAACAATGAGGTCTCAAAACGTAAGGGGAGCTGCAGCATTACTTAGAAATATATTTGAACAAGCTGAATGTTATGATGATGTTCATGACCAGCAAACATTCATCCCTAACCGTAATACATAAATGCACAAGCAAGGCTGCTCAAATCAAGAGCAGTTGTGGATGTTAGAGTACGCCTTTTATTGTGGTGTACCGAATTGTGTCATGAACGGCAAAAATACTCTTTCTCCAGCCCATTCATGATGGTAGCTACTTTTTATCCTTATGAAGCACCCTCCTACTAATGTGAAGTGAACGATTTCGTGAAAAGGTCCACTGAACACTTACCTAAACATGCCTTCGAAAAGACGGTATTCACAGACCCTTTGAGGAGCTACTGAAGCGCTCAAGCAATGAAAACAATTACACAATTCACTCCAATACACGCATCAAACCAATCGAGACATTTCGCTGTCGTATTATTCCTACCATTCATAGACGAATCAAGAAGTCTAGAAAAAATAATTTGTACAAGCTCAACCAACCAATAAGCAATATGTCGTAATATATTAGACATAAGCGACACAATCTGTGTACCAAAATGATTAGATCGTAACAAAGACAACTGCGATAAAAGCAACGGTCATCACTTTCCCACCGACGAAGACATCAAGCCAAAAGTCATCCCGCTGAACGACTTCAACGGGAGTACAAAGATAAGGGATCATAGGGAAAGTCTCCCGCAGTGTAGTCTATTGGTTTGTTAGAGTTAGTTAGCTCTTTCATCACTTCAAAGCGGGTAACCAAGATTATCTATTTATTTCTTTATAAAACCTTTTTAAGTTGCAAGTTAAACAATATGTAACGGGTGCATAGTTTAGCACAATCATTGTAATTAAAACTTAACCCAGGATGAAAAGGACGTAATTACACTCGAGATAAATAGAATATTTAGCATTTGTGATTAGTTACCAAAAGCTTAATATGCAAAAATATTCATTTGTATATTCAGTTGCACCATAATTGATATTTATATTACATAACAAAGCCGCAATGTTTTTATGCCCGCTTCAAACCCCAACAAGTGTAGCAATGTAGCTATAGCATCCAGTTTGGTAACATCCAATATTCTGAAAGGAAATACTAATTTGTATTTCCTGAAATATTAATTTAAAAAATTAATTAAAACCAGACTATATCGGAAGGCATGCATTTTTTTAAAAGCGAATGACGGTTGGGCTGACGATGTATAAAACAAGATGCTGATATTTGCAGACATTCGCACGTTCATTCCATCTTACATTGTTACTTGTAGAATAGTTGTATACTGTTTATACTGTTAGTACCCAGAGTAATGTAAATTTTTTCATCATATCATTCTTCATCTTGTCAAACATGAACCGGTTTTTTAATTCAAAATAAAACAAGTCACTATTAAATGAAAGAAATTTAATTTCAAAAAATCATTATTTCTTTCAAACAGTACCAAAAAGGCTTGGAAACACCATCTGAATATCCTCCAGCAACACATTTCTTCAAAGCAAAGCCCTTTATAGAGAACAGCTCAGTATTCAAATTTATCAAAAAAATGCCTAAAGGCGCATTGCTGCATGGACATAACACCGCAATGGTCTCTTCAGAATGGGTTATAAAAAATATAACATATCGGTCAAACGCTTTAAAATGCATCAACAACGTAGGAGTGCTTATTTTAACTTTTCGTACGAGTGCAGAGCACAACTGTGCAAGTTATGTTAGAATTCAAGAAGAAAGAGCAAAAGCACCGGACGCACAAGTTTATGATAAAGAGCTCGAAAAGGCTATTAATTTATACACCCCTACTCCAGAGGGTAAGAATGCTTTTTAATGAGTCAAATTCTTATTTTACGATGCTTTTTTAGTTGATTATCCTTTTATTAATGATGTTTGGAAAAGGTTTGAAAATATATTCACTACACTTGGAGATGCTATTAGATATCTGCCAGTTTACCGTCACTATCACTATCAACTGCTCGATGAAGCATATGAAGACGGAGTCATGTACTTGGAACTGAGGACATCATTCCCTACAGTAGTTTTAATTTCTTTACATACAATTTTATTTTTATCATGCTCTTTTTAGGGATACGATGAAATGAGGAAATATTCTATCATAGAAGTTGCTGAAGCATTGAAAAGTGTTATATATGACTTCAAGCAAACACATCCGAATTTTTTTGGTGTAAAAATAATATTTTCAACATCAAGAAGCAGCGAAAAATTAAAAATTCAGGAGAAAATCTTGGATTTTAACAGGCTTCGGTGAGTACATGTACTTTCAATAATTTAATTAACTGAACCTGATCTAGGAAAGAAGATTAACCAAATATTTTTAAGCTTTAACATAGGAATTTGATGCTTTGTTTTTTCACCAAATTATGTGGAAATTCTAAAGATTTATCAAAATTTAATAAAGTGCAAGTTCCCTTGAAAATCTGCAAACGACGGATTTTATTTTTTTATATATAAAAAATTTAACGATGTATTTTCGGATTATTGAATTTGTTGCCGTACAGTTTTTATATTACGTGCTTCTTATCATAAAGAATGAGTTTTGATAGCATATAGCCGGAAACACCGAGCAACAATCGAAATGTTAACGTCAACAACGTTATTTCTTTAAAGATTTAATGCATTTCCTATGTGGAACGTGATAGTGGAAGGACGTATTCAGATCAGTGAAGTGAAGGGTTTTCCCCGAGCATCTATTGTTTTTCTCAGAATCCTACGAACGCCATACCTTGGTTCCTGGCGTAATTACGATCTTTGGACTTTGACTGACATACTGGAATACTTTCACAAAGGAAAAGAACAGTGAGTACCCTTTAACTTTCTTAAGTGAAATGAACAATTGGTGAACATAATAAAGCATACATCTAGCACCTTCATATTTCATTCTGTGAATTGTGACATGGAAGAAAACTCTGAGGATAGACCCCCAGACCCAGGGGACCCAAACACCAAAACTCTAAAAAAAAGAAGATTAGTTGAAAACAACGGTTATACAAAAAGCAAGGGAGAGTTGAAAAGCTTTGTATCAAATAACACATCCTTGTACTCAAACCCCTCTGAAGACATACCACGTGCCACACCATCTCAAGCCCCGCTAGCCAACATGAAAATCAATAAATATCAACCCGATGCGAAAGGTAAATCCTTTGCAATCCTCATCGATAGTGTTGATACAAATGGTGACAGGGTTAGACTAACCCCAATGAAGATGTTCGTATACAACAAAAGCTTAAACATCCAAGGCATCAAAGATGTTAAGCAAGCTGGGTTCAATAGACTCAGGGTAATCTTTGAAACTGCTACAGAAGCAAACAATGCAGTCGACAACACCAAGTTGAAAGAATTCAACCTCAGGGCCTTTATCCCCGGCAATTTTCTTTACAGATATTAAGTCATCAGAGACATTCCGCACGAAATTAACACAGAAGAGATAGTAAACTCAGCTAAGCCTTGTAATAGAATGGGAATTCTATTAGAAAATATAAAGATACTACAAGCACAAAGGTTGAATACCAGAGATAGAAACGACCCTAACAAATTCATACCAACCACAACACTCAAGATAACCTTCGCAGGAACTGACCTCCCGGACTCTCTGAAATTCGAATACATAATAAGCAAAGTTAGCTATTTTAAATTTAGACCAAGACAATGCACAAACTGCGGCCTCCTAGGTCACTCGGCGCAGTTTTGCAAAAACAAAAACAAAACCTGCCTTAAATGTGGTGCGGACGATTGCGACAACAAATGCACAAAAATCATGTGTGTATTATGTAAGAGCGAGGAGCACGAGGCAACACATCGAAGATGCCCCAAATGGGTAGCATAAAAACAAGAGGTAGATGTTAGCTCTATCCTCAACATCACAAACAGAGAAGCAAGAGTTATTATCAACAGAAACAAATTTGCGGGTTTAGATATAGTGGACCTTAATGAAGCCAACTTCCCCAGTCTAACGAACGCGGAAAGACACAATGCCAGAAACTCCCAACAGAACACGCAAAAGGTACTATTCAAAAGCTCCTTTGCTCAAATCGCTGGCATAAACCATAAACCCAACACATCAAGAAACATCGTTAAAAATAGTTTCCCCTCTACTGAAACTCTCACCATACCAAACAAACCCATTACATGTAACCCACACAAAACCACTGAATTGGAAAAACTCCTAGGAAAGATGGTAGATGAAATCAACAGAAATACCGGAGACAACAAGGAAAACGAGGACTTACTCATAACTAGTGTTCAAGCATGGGCAAAAACACTACAGAAATACCTCGCCAACTCTGGTAATGAGAACAGTAACACAAGAAAAAGTAACAACAACATTATCATCTAACACATGAACATTTTACAACTAAACATCCAAAGTATCAACAAGCACAAGGACAATCTAGAATACTACTTATACAAGAATAACATAGCCTTCGCACTCCTACAAGAAATACTCAGTAATTTCAATATTAATATGAAGTTTACCAACTACAATATAATCTTCAAAACCAGAGACAACAACATAGGAGGAGGAGTTGCAATATTAATCAGAAAGGACATTAAGTTTAGGCAGATCCACACGAACAGTCGTATAGAAAATGTAATAATCCAGACCCTAAACCTTAAACACAACATAATTTTAGCATCCCTATATACTCCCCCCGCCATCAATACCTAATTTTTCAAAGAAGAATTAGACAAACTTTTCAACATCTTAGACTACACCAAAGACATACTCAACGGAGGAGATCTAAACGCAAGAAACAAGGCATGGGGAGATCATCTTCACAATGCCAAAGGCAGAATTCTGAAAAGTTGGATGACGGAGCACAACCTCAAAACATTGAACACTGGCATATACACTTATAAAACAACAAACAAGAACGGTAAAAATTTTACAGTCAACGCCGGATATAACTCTTAGTAACATGAATAGGAATAATATCCTCTGGATGGAAGACAAAGAACACATCAGCAACAGTAATCATATAACAATTAAAATCTGCTTGCCCAGTACACCCATTTCAAACACCAAGAAAATCAAATATAGGAACATCGCTCAAGAAATAAATAAAACCCCTTTTTCACCAAACCTCAATAATATATACGATAAACTAAGCCACCTAATAGACCTAAACTCAAACACGATAAGATACAAGCACACACCCAAACACTGGTGGTCCAAGGATTTACCAAGGCTCTGGAAAATAAAAAATAAGGCACTACTTAATTACAACAGACTCAAATCAAATGCCAACTGGGCAATTCTCCACGAGGCAAAAACAAACTGGAGGCAAAGATCCAAAGAGGCCAAGCAGAGAAGCTGGACAGACAAAATAGAAAAAATCAGAGGCAGCGGAAACATAAATAACTTCTGGAGATTTATCAACAGTATCAGGAATAATAAAGAACCCCCCTCACGATACAACCTTGATGAGGACCAGACCCAAACCTACCTCAACATGATTAAATCAAAGCACCACCCTGATAACACCTTAAACATGATGCCACACAATCCACTGGAACACCCACCAGACTTCGAACAGGAAGAACTCAATAATGTTATAAATGAGAAACGTAAATCCACAACCCCTGGTCTTGATAACATTAATTACAATCTAATTAAAGCCTTACCATCACGAATAGCCATCACCCGAATAATTTTTACAGGCTATTAATGATGCAGTCAATAGATGTGACATACCCACATCTGGAAGGCATATCAGAATCGTTCCCGTTCCCAAACCCAATAGAAATCGAGAAGACCTCAACAACTATAGACCCATATCCCTCCTCAGTGTTCCCATTAAAATCATAAAAAAACTTATAAAACAAAGAATCGAAACACACCTTATAAACACAAATCCACTACCAACTCTTACTTTTGCTTACACAAAAAACAAATCCTCGACAACATGCTTTAACACCCTTTTACAAAAACTTGAAAACAAATCCACTTTCCCCTTCAAAACTGCCTGTGTTATAGATTTTTCAAATGCATATGAGAAAGTCGACCTACAGATTCTGAACAAACTTCTTTCAGACCTCAACATCCCAAAAACCTACACCTCATGGATCATAAATCTATATAAAGAAAGAATACTCCACCTCAACCAACAACACACGACAATCTCCAATGTTCTGCCACAAGGTGACGTCTTGAGCCCACTTCTTTTCAATATATACACTTCCAAACTACACAATATCTCTGACAGCAACACAACTCTTCTACAATATGCTGATGACTTCCTCATTCTAACTGAGGGAACTAATTTGAAGCACACGATTAACCTACTTCAACTTAAACTAAATCTCTTCTCCACAATGAGTGACAACCTCAAGCTACCCTTCAACCCGGACAAAATACAAGCCATTAATTTCCACTATAGTAGGAACACAGATATAATTCTCAAACACAATAACACCCAAATCAAATGGAGCAATAGCATAAAATACCTAGGCATCAATCTAAATAAAAATCTAACCTTTAGAACACAGGAAGAACACATCCAAACCTTTAACAACATAGGCAAAAATCATAAAATATCTGAACAGACCCACCAATCCCTTTAGCCCCACCTTGGCTCTAAATCTTTTCAAATCATTAGTCAGGCCCAAAATAGAATACGGACTAACTACAATGGCACATGCACCAGCATACTTATTCAATACCATGGACAGGCTCAAAGCTAAGATTCTCAAGCAATGCCTAGGTTTACCCCCTAGCACACCCAGCATCTATGCTTTTAACATGGCATCCGAACATCAATCTATAGATAGAGCAGCTCTACTAACGGCGAAAGAATTAGGTAAACAAATTGTCAACAACACTTTCAGACCAACATGGACTGAACAGGATCCAGTCCACAAAAGCAGCTACAATTACATCCTCCACAAATTTAATCACCACCTGAGAAAGCTCAACCCAACTCACCGGACTAGAAGACCAGCTAACCTGTTCACCACACCTTTCTCAACAACGTCCTCTTTCCTCCATAGCCACAACCAAACAAAACCCAACCTTACCTTCAAGAAGTATACAGATAACCTTATAAAACAAAATGCCCTGATACTGGTGACCGATGCAGCCAGAAATCTCTTTGGCACAGGGATAGTATTCCTGAACCTTAACAACAACATCACCTACAATTCTAGCCTCCGCAAGAGCGTAACAACAACAGCAGCGGAACTACACGCCATCCTGTCGGCCCTAAATAGGAACAACATACAGAACCACCATAAGATTTTTGTCTTCACTGATTCCAATAATGCTATCAAAAGTCTAAAGGAAAATCAAGAATACAGATAGACCATACAAGATATATGGAAATTCATTGAAAATTACCCAGAGAAGATCTTCAATTTCACCTAGATCCCGGGACACGCGGGCATCATGCCGTTAGAAACAGCCGAAAAACAAGCCAAAATAGGTGTTTTAAGCCATAGTATCATGGACACACAATATGAACTGGACGAAATAATAAACTTAATAAAAGAAGAAATAGACGATAAGTGGAAGGGCAGAATTAGAGCTCAAACCACCAACTACGCACCCTGCATATGGAAAGAGGCACACCATCTCAACAACAAAGGAAAACCATGGTTTCATAAAAGCAACATCACCCCCAAACATATCAAAACAATCAACAGAATCCTCACAAACAGAGCCTACAATAAACTTCGTCTCTTTCAAATTAAAAAAAAGCACTACCGATCTATGCATACAATACAACAAAACTGACACAATAGATCACCAATTGTTTCACTGCACTAAATACGAAAGGATCAGGGCAAATCACAATCTTTTTCTTAATTACAATAATATTAAAGACCTAATTCTCAAAAACGACAGTAACTTACTTGACAGCTTTGGAGCGTTCTTAGCAGAAGCGAACCCTAACATATAACACCCAACGACATATCACTCATACCCACACAATCAATATATAACTAAGCCACAGACTAACTATGAACAAGTAATAATGATATAATTCACAGGATCGACAACGCTGGCCAGTGCCATATCAGCCCGGGCCAATTTTAAGCTGGTATCCTCCCAGTGTGAACTTAAAAAAAAAAAAACATTTAATGTCACGATGTTTTACTTATGTTGTACGTATAGATTTGGTAGTTCTACTTATTACTAGAAGTAAAGTTCGACCTATGTTGATTGAATCCAATTAAATATTGTTTGTTAGAAGTCATCTCGCTGGGCTGCGCATATGCTACTATTTAGAAGCAAGAACAGTTGTCAACATCTTACCACAAGAGTTTCATATAAGGAAATACCACAACAAGCTCAAACAGACCACAACATAACTAAGCGTGACTCCCTAGAATAACCTAGATCAGTAGATAATCGACAAGTGACTCGCAATAACCAAAAATTAATAAAAGACAGACCACATTAAAAATGAAAACTAGGACTAGGAACCTTGTCGGCGATAAAAAACAGATTTACAGATCAGATATACAACAAACGAACACCAAGCGGCTATAAGAGATAATATCTGTCCAGAGTCACTGATCATCCTACCGAACACTATGTTCTGATACGTAGGACTCTTGTTGCAAAACCACGGCGGCCGCGGTTACAGACATTTTTGGTGATCCGTTGGTCCCCTAGGTGGCTCACTGAGGCCGGTTGCGCTCAGTCAGTTAGCCTTTCTGCCGGGAAGATCACTGCCTGTAAAGGGCAACCTTAAATTAAACTCATAAATTACATTATGTTACATAATCGGAGGAGGGATGCGTCAAGAAGTGAAAAAATCGGTTTTCTATTTGGTATTCATATAATTCATGCTATTTCAAATTCATACACACAAAAATTATATAATAAAATAATATGATAAAAACAAGAGCAACGAAATAAAAAGAAATAAACTATCACGGAGTCAAAATATAATATTGAAACTGCCCAAACACCTAACCCGATCGGGTACGTTTACATGCATAATTTCTACTCCATTTAATCAAACCTTTAGTTAATTGGATTTCAAAAAAAAAGTATTCGATTCGGTTCAATATTTCTCTCTTGGATACTGGGCTGAAGTACTTGATTTGCTATTCCGACCGTTGAAAAGGACGCGTTGCGAATTTTATAAGAGAAAAAGATCGGATTTACAGTGTTTCCGTTATAGATTGTGTTGAAAACTATGAAATGAGCGTTGAATTGAAATATAAAACGGAAACCGCAATTTTTCACATTATATTTTATATTCCATTGGTATGATTCTCATTCGTATTTACAACTCTTTGCCAACGATTGAGCAAATCCTGTAGCCTTTTTGAAAAAAATCTTTTTTTTTTTAGAGTTAATAAGCAATCTTATATAATTTTGGTTATTGTAAATTTTTTCTGTCAAAAACAATTCATAATTACGAAAAAGGTAATAATCGGTCTGTTTAATATCGGATGAATATGGAGAATGTGGTAAAATTTCATATTGTAGAGAAGTTAATTCGTCAACAGTAATTGAAGCTTTATGTGGTCGTGTGTTATCATGCAGTAATATTGCGCCGTGCCGATTCAACAATGCTGGTTGTTTTTTTATAAATTTATTACGCACTTCATCGATTTCACGACAATTAGACATCGTTAGTATAGTTTTGCTTGGTTGTAGAAAGGAATAACGGATCACTCCTTGGACATTCCACTATTTAGTGTTCAAAATTTATTTTTTTTTGATGAAATTTCGGTTTCGGGGTGTGCCCTGGGGGTGTATTCTTATTTACCCATTGGCTTGATCGTTTTCGATTATCATCAAAAAATCATTTTTTCATCACAAGTGATGAAATGGCAATCGTGTTTTGTGAAGCAACAAAGATGCGCACTTGCTTTTGTGGTCGATCATCTGCAGTTGCGTCAATTCGTGCGGCACATATGAGTCTAATTTTTTTTTGACTTTATCTATTGCACACAAATGTTTTAACATTGGTGTGACAACGTACGAGTGCTTCGTTAATATTTCTTCAAGCTTCAGCTGCGGTATGATTTATTTTAAATTAAAGAGTTGTTGCGACCACTGCTGCTTCGCTATTTCTCTACATAGCAAGGTACGCAAGTTGACGTCATTCCTTGTTCATTTATCCCATCTTCACCTTTTCCTCTCATATGTCATGTTCCTTTTCACCTTGTTCCTCACAATATTCATCCCAGTATCCACTCCAAATAGTTGGTACACAATCCAATATATTTGAATTTCATATAATTCAAATATGCTGGATTCTACCAACAACAATCCCTGCCTTTAGTTACCCGACGTCAACATCGCGAGTGGCGACGGAGATGCGTGATCTTTGTTATAAATTAACATTCATCAGGTGACTCTGGGCATAGTGGATCCGATTCAGGTTGTGGAACCCCGACTTCTGAGTTCGAATCCATCGTGGGTAGTAATCTTTTAACCTTTTGTCAGTTCCTCTTTTTCAGGGCAATTAATATCTTAATCCAATTGCCCTGGGGAAGTTGACCCTGACCGAAGGGTGAAAGGTTAACATCCGCGAGCCGGTGAGGGACAGTTGTCGACAGCGGGATGATGTACCGGTGACGACAGCGGGTTGGCGGTGATGGGGATTTGCTGGATGATGAGGCAGTTGCTGGATGGTGCTGATTGAGGGTGGTCGAGAAGTTTTTTTGTTCGGTAAGAGGAGAGTTGGTCGACAAGTTGGCGGTGTTACATATAGAATTCTGAAAATTGTTAGTCTAAATTTTTAAGTGAATTTATGCGATTTGATTAACGTTGTGTTACCCCACGGCTCAGTACTTTCAATTTATATTTCACACGTTGTTTTACGGAGATACAATTCATCGTGCGCCGGGAGAAATTAGTGAAATTGTTGAAATCGGTTTTTGGCTAGGAATCGTTACAAAAAAATAACATTTTTGTTTTATTCGTTAAGGGCAAGATTTAAACAAGTGAATTTTGAAACGAAAATACCAAACAAAATCTCTGTGCCCAAGAGTACCATTTGAAAAATTGTGAAAGTGAAATATGAATTCGTTGCTTCCATTGGAAGCCAATTAAATTAAACATTTGAAAATAGTAGAGTTAGATAAAGGCGTGAAATGCTGAGAGGTGACAGTGAGAAAAATGTTTTTTTAAAGGATACTCCATAAAAAAAAGAAAAAAAAAAAAAACAAGAAAAAGGGAAAAAGGAAATATATGGTGCTTATGTGACTTTGCAACAAAACCTATAAGAGACATTTTACATTAAATGAAAATCTTATCTGAATAAGCTTAAATTGAAAATCCAGCGAAAATCTACTCGGTACGATTAAACTTTTATTTTGAATTGCACTCATCGTGAAAGGCTTTCTCTGAACGAGGAATAGTTGGTCATCGTATGCGACAAGAAAATATGGAAAACATCATCAGAAAAATAAAAAAAATCGGAAAAATAGAATAGGCAATTTATTATATTTATTTTTATAACTGCACTTAATATATAGCATGCTGTGAACCGTACCCGATCGGGTTTGGTGGTGGACTTTTTAGTGGTATAGTATTTTTTTTTTTAATTTTTCTTTATTTTGTTCTTTCTTCCTTTTTTTTATAGATTTAAATTTAAAAATTTTATTTTGAGTTTCCTTTTTTTTTCATTATATTTTTTTTTTCTTTTTCTTGTTTTGTTTGTTATTTTAATAAAAAAATGAAGTAGAGTAAAATTTTTTTTCATTTCTCCAAGCCATCTCTCCTTCGTCTTTATCCCTTATTCCCCTCCAATTTGTAATGTTGTGATTCTGAATTAGGTGGCCCAGCACGGGCAGTGATCTTCCCCGAACGACCCCGACCAGCTGAGCCTAGCCGGCCTCAGTATGCCACCTGGGGGAACATGAGATCACTGCCATATAAATGTCTGCGACCACGGCAGCGTGATCGCAACAGAGTGTAAATTGTGTTTTATTTCCATCTACTTTAGGATAAAAATAAAGTAAAAGTGAGACACGAAAAATTAAAAAATTTTACAAAATGAATCAGAAGAATACCTTTATGCTTTATATAGTTATATCAAGGCCTGATATCACGCCAATTAGTAGATGTGATGATCGGCCACTAAATAAACATACAAAAGCTTCCAGTAATGTACGCCACTTAACACCGGTAGTGAAAGACATGATCGATAGAATGAATCAATCTACTTGAGATCAACTAATGCATTATTGGTGTTCCTCATTTAACATAAATAATGGGAGTTCTGATTTATAGAGTAAACTAATTTGCCTAAGATTGAATTATCCTTAGCGGAAAGCATTCAACTTTTAATAATAATTGAAAAATCTTGAATTGATTTCGTTTCTCTTTTGACGATTGCTTACTGATGACACTTAATGGATTTTATATTGAATAAACAATCTTAAATTGTTTTCGTTTCTCTTTTGACGACTGTTGACTGATGACACTTAATGGATTCTATTGAATTACTTAATAATTAACAGTAGTTCTTCTGATCGCACGACTATTTAAGGAGCCAAAAGTATAATAGTTAGTTAGTTAGATAGCCTTCAGTTTGTAAAGATCTTCTTTTTAAGGAATTCTGTATTGAATAAAGTAATTATAGTACGAGAAAAGGGTGTTCTTAATACCTGACGATAGCTACAGTAATTATAGTACGAGAAAAATGTGTTTTTTAATACCTGACGATAATTACATAAAAATCACGAGCGCACGTTATATTGTATCTCTCTGAGTCACAGCTGAACGCAGTCTAAATAAAAAAATACCCACTTCATAGTTTCCAACTTAAAATATTGTATATAGTACACGATTCCGTGCGATATCGTACGGAACTGGAACCCGAGTTGGGTTCGCTGCTGATTTGTTTTATTTTCAATGACAAGCTTAGGTTATTTCCCCGAGTATTTGTGATGTATTTTCAAATGATGGATACAACAATATTAAACAAACAGAAATAAATGTAGGATGATATAATAAATAATAAACACGTCTGGGGCAACTGATAGGCCACACCTGCAGCGAAGAAGTAAGAAGGGGGGAAAGATCATCAAAATTTCACATTCAAAATACAAAGGCCCCATAATGGCGGCCAAAGGAAGTTACTTTATGTTACCGACTAGCTCACCGCGCAGGAATTATTGATAGACTTTGCAACTTGTATATATTTTATTCCTTATTAAGACAGTTTCTATCATTTGATCTTAAGTTAATTAAATTCTTAACATTATGACGCTAAGCCTAAGTTGGTGACTAATATTTGTACCGAATATCTAGGGTTTGGTTCCTTAAATCTGCTTGGTTGCATTTCTTAATGTCCAAGAGCAACATTTATGGTCATGAATATGGTCGGATGATATCAAATCTATTTTCAGTTTTGATGATATTTGAATGGGTGCTTAACTCTCTCCTGTAAAAATTAAAATCGTCCCAATTTTCAGAATTAAGTTAATTTCTTTCTTTTAATGCTCTATAATAAGCCCTATCAATTTCTGCTTTGAAGTTATTATTTTATAAATTTTTTACAATATTTTAACATTATTATACAAAGAATATATGGATGGCTGAGAAACATAGTGGTGTAAGTCAATTTTTTACAGTTTTGAGATATCCAGCTTTCCGGCATCTAAAATAACCAATCTATCACGGCACTTGATTGTTTAAATAAAACAGCATTTTAGCCGCAAGGCAGCAACATCTTCTTGGAGCACTCAATAAAACGTTAAATGCCTTGAGAATCATAGTGAAGTAAGTCTGACTTACACCACTATGTTCCTAAACTTTGCAACAAACATTATGAAAAAAAATCAGTACAAGATATTAAGCGGTATCGCTTATTGGTGGTGATATCGGAAGCGAGTACAATACGAAACGTTTTTCTGGGCAGAAAGTTAACGGAGAATCGTATCGCTATGCATTATGGCATTTTATCGCATTTGCGAGACGCATACTTTTTTACTGGGCAATCCCTTCAAAACTACTTTGGAAAATATTTCGAAAAAAAATTTATTTATTTTTTGTTTTTATTTCAAAACGGTCGCAAAGGCGGCACTACGGCAATAACTTTCGTGGGTTGCTGAACTAAAATTCAAATAAAACAAACGAATAAGTAGTTGTAAATCTGGATTATTACCAGTTTGTTGTGTCCACGGTGATTTTACTAAATTTAAAAAAACGCATTATTATTGGATAGTTTCGCTCGCATTTCCATCCCCTGACACTATAAAATAATATTATGAATTTCCTGCCTTTGAAAATTTTCGCGTAAATCGTTATTGAGTTGTATCACAAAAATCAGGCAAGCTATATACGAGCACCATGGATAGAAACAGTGATGGAACTCGCGATATACTTTTGAATAGTGATGACAGTGACTCAGATAAGGATTATAATCCTCAGCACGATAACGACTACTCATCAGGTCAGTTTATTTTTATGTAAAAGCTATTTCACACCATTGTCGGGATATTTAAGGTTGTTTTTTTTTCACGATTGCAACGACATTGGTTTTTGTTTTTACAGATATAGACAGCAGTCGTAAGCTACAAGCGCCACTAGCATTGGAAGAAGCAGTTGGAGAAGATGCTCGTATAGAGGAGCCTGATATGGAAAATGTAGAAGTCCAAAGTTGCCTGAATAAACCAGGTGTACCACGGAAACGCCAAAAAAACGAGTCAAAACGGGAACGAGCAAAGAGGCTTCGTAATAATGGAGAGCCATATGTAAATGTCAAGGGTAATATTGTTGCAGGTAGAAATTTTACAAATGTTGATTGTGGGTGCCCTAAGCAATGCTTTGCATTATTCTTGGAAAAAGAAAGACGGATGCAGTTTGAAAATTTTCTTGAAATTGGTGATTTTAGTAAACAAAATGCATACTTATATGGACTTATCCATCAGGTGCCCATACAGTGTAGACGTCCACGTTCTCGAGCAAAAGGTGAAAAGAAAAGTACAAATTTTTTCCACATTCAGAAAGAAGATTGCACAGTTCGTGTGTGCAAAAAGTACTTTTTGGTAGAGTGATGGTAGAGTCACCAGAGTCATTAACAAATTAAGAGATGGACGTGTTCCAGGGGAAGACTTACGAGGCAAACATGTTGCTGCACAAAAAATGACACAACTGCAAGTAAAATCCGTGATAGACCACATAAATCGTTTCCCGTCCTATCAAAGTCATTACACTCGGAACGACAATCCCAATAGGAAATACTTAAGCCCAGACCTTAATATTTCAAAGATGTACAATCTTTATACGCAATGGTGCGTGGAAAATGAAATCGATCCCGTCAAAGAGCATTACTACCGAACTACTTTCGATTCTAAATTTAACTTACATTTGCCTAGAAAAGATACATGTAAAAACTGCGATAGGTACAAGCAAATGATTGATGTAGAGCAAAATCCAGAAGTGAGGACCGAGCTAGAAAGAGAACATAATCTCCATTTAGCAAAAGCTGAAAAAGCACGTGATACTTTGAAAGCTGAAACCGAATTGGCAAAAGAAAATGAAGATGTATGCACCTTAACTATTGACTTGCAGAAAGCCCTTCCGTTCCCAAAACTAACAGTGTTGGAGGCATACTACCGCAGAAACATGTACTGTTACAACCTGGGGGTACATGATATGGGAAAAAATTTAGGATACATGTACTTATGGGATGAGACCATAGCAAGCAGGGGATCACAAGAAATTTCTGGTTGTCTTACCAAACACATAAAACAAAACCCCTGTAAATGTATGATAATTTTTAGTGACACTTGCGGTGGGCAAAATCGTAATATTAATGTAGCCTTAACCCTAATGAAATTAACTCAAAAAACAAGTGTAGACATCATTGATCTGAAGTTCATGGTTTCAGGGCACTCGTATCTACCTAATGATGCTGACTTTGGTCAGATAGAACGAGCAGCACGAAATCAAACTATCTTCACCCGGATGATTGGTGCAGAATTATACTATCTGCAAGGAAAACAAACAAATTCGTGTTATTAAAAATGGAAAGTGACGAGTTTCTGAGTATTGACACCTTGAAAAACGCAGTAAAAAAACCGAAAAAAAATATTAAAGACGAAAAAGTGAACTGGTTGAAAATACAGTGGCTTCGGTTTGATAAGGGAAAGGAGTATTCTATCCTGTATAAGTATACTTTGAATGAAGATATGCCGTTTGAAGAGCTTAATGTAAAACCTGCCCAGAATGGTCGACCTCGACGCCTTGCTCTTATTGAACAAAAGAAACTTTACAACGGTCCCCGAGCTATGTCCATTCTTAAAAAAAGAGACATGTTGTATTTGCTAAAATACATCCCCCCAGTGAATCACGCTTTTTTTAGAAACATAAAAAGCAATCAAAACGCACTAGACGTCGGAAGAGAGTGAAGGGGAAATTTGAGCCTAACATGTATATAAGTATTGTAAGAATGTTTTTGTAAATGTTTTATTAAATTTATATATCTTTTTGAACATAATATTTTCATTTTAATACCCAACCTCAATATGATGAAAGTCATTTTTTACATGCACAGTGGAAAAAAAACATAAAAATAGAAATATTAAAGTAATATGTTCTTGTTTAGTTTCAAAGGTTAATTTAGTACGTAGACTGTTAAAAATTTCCAACAAAGTTACTCTTCACGACTCACTGATTTTTCTACAGCGTCAAACGCAAAACCTTCATTATTGAAAAAATGACTTTTTTGACTTACACCACTATGTTTCTCAGCCATCCATATATCTTTTCCAAACTTTTATCGAGAGAAGTATTAAAATTACTATGGTTGTGATAAATGTAAGGGTACTTAGTACTGGATTTGATTCAATTGGTATTAAAAATTTATTGAAAGATTGGATGTTTTCAAATTTATGATTGGTTTCTGTTCAAGTATTTTTCTATTTTTAAATTGTTTTGAAATTCATGACTCGACCATTCCTTTGTTTTCTGTTCATGATTTACGAGTTTTCCTTGGTTAATTTCTAATCTATTTGTGAATAGGTTTCAATATAAAATTAATTTGTTCCACTGATATAATTATTCCAAGATTTGCTCTATTGATTCTTTTATCATTTTCTTGTATCAAATTACATTTACTAGGTTTTCTGACATGAGTGAAATTGTACAGTTATATTTCTCTGTTTCTACACAATTATTTTTCTTCAGGACATTTCTGCAGTCTTTGTTGTCGTGTTTTGCATATCCAATTTACCATACTTAGTTGCTAGTGTTTTTATTTTAAATGATCCGAATTTACTTGAGATTAATGGATATTTGTATGCAAATGCAACTTTATTTTTATTACAAATACTTTTACGTTCAAAGATATTTAATATAGGGACATCAATTTTTTTTCCTTTTTTATTACTTTGCTTAATTCATTGAGGTTTAATATGTTTGATAGGAAATTTTGTTTGTTTTGCCAGATGTATTGCCTCTAGTAGATTTTCTACTTCTATGTATATTTCATTAGATGTTTGTGTATAATTAATGTGATTTTTGGGAAATGAGTCTGTCTATTGTCTAGATCTTCATTTATAAGTTTTTGTTTATTGTTATTTTCAATTATCTTAGGGTACAATTATCTATTTCAATTATGGTAGGGGTTCCTGTTATAAATTTAATTATTGAGCCTAGGAAATTTAATGCTCTTTTGATTCTGAGTTCTTTTCATCACAATAGTAAATTCTCTGTACGGTTTACTGTTGGATTAACAGTTTTGTCGAAGTCCGGTTTATTTTTTAGTAGGTCTGTGAATTTTCTTAGGTTTGTTACGTAGTATACGAAGTCTTACTCTTTGAAGACAAAGGTTTCATCGTCTCTGATTAATATGAAGTTTTTTTTCATAGATTATAGTTTATGGGCTAGTTAGGAATATTATTAGAGTTGCGGTTATCATCTTTGTGTATCACCCTGCCTGAGTTTGTCAAAACTATTCTCACGGTTCTCTTTTACTGTATATTTTTTGAATTTTGCCTCCTTTTTGTTTCTTCTGTTCCCTTTAGCGAATATTACTTATCCTTCTTGAAACCGTTTAAAGAATCGTTTTTTATTTTCGTATTTGATAATTCTTTCCTGGTTTTTTAACAGTAGATTTTTTAGATAAGGATCTTTAGAATGATTGAAATGAACGTCTTTTGAGCTTTTATTGGTTGTAGAATGAATAGTTTCTTTATATTCGAAGATGGTTCGGACTATTTGTTCGACACGGTCGATCACATCTTTTTTATTTATTATTTGATGGGAGTACGTAAACTTTGAGTATTTTTCAATTACTGATATAAAATTTGTATTCGAAAAGTAGAATAAACCCATGTGTAGAAATGCTCCTGGTTTATCTGTGATTGGAGTTGGTTTTATCTTCTGTTTTTGGGATATCAGTCATACTTGTTTGCTAGGCATTCTCGCAATTTTCAACATATTAGTTTATGTCTTTTCATATATTTTGCTAATAGTATTAAAATACTATTAGCCAAAGAGCTTCCTTCACATTGTTTTTGTAATTTGAGCCCATCCAAGTGAGTCTGTTTAATTATTTATACCTGTTATTCTCTTTCGCATATATCTTCTAATAATTTAGGTGTATGCATGAGCTTATATGATATATAATTATTAAATAATGGTTACCCGCAGGGGGAATGCTGGTTACCAGAACCGTTCCTGAAAGCTAGTATTCATTGGGGAGTACCGCCCCCACGTACCCGAGGAAATTGAGGACATCACAGAATATGACCCTGAACCAACTGTGGACTACGATTCGACTGATTAACCAAAATTGATGCTTTGGGCTGGAGGATATGATGTTTTGGACCTAGTTGCGTCACACGGTAGCACCTAGGTGACACTCGAGTGTGAACGGCTCCAATCTAACGATCATACCGTCTCCATCCCGGTAAAACCTTGGCAGGCCTCGGAGTACGTTCGAAGCTCGCACCATTGAGTTGGTGGTGTCGGTTCGGTTGAGACGAACTCCCGATTAGCGCCGGTCTCGCCGTGAGCACGTATCCCCATAAGGGCTGGTGCTAACCCTCGCATGGCCTCCCTGCTTAGCAACTATTACCATGGGACCAATAAGGCGACTACACACACGAGTGGAGATAGCGGCTCTGAGGGGTGTATGGGTGTATAAGAAATGATAACAAACAAATTATACACAAAAGAAAATATGCCAGAACAGAAACATTCGAAAACGGATGGACGAAAAGTAGGGAATCCGGTACAACCAGAGATTTTAACAGCATTTGGGCGCAGCAAGAAAACCATGCGCATACCAGAGCGACCAAAAAAGAAGAACAGAGCCTCTTGCAACCTGGAAGAGACGAACACATGGTAGAGAAAGGCGAAACGGTTGAGAAACCCATGATTGTTGCCATCACCACCGAAGCAACTGAAGCACGAGACACAAATAAAGAAATCCCTGCACGTCAGACACGAAGCACTTCGATGATCGTGGATCGTGCAGAGGAAGAGCGGCTATACCGTAAAGCAGAAAGAGTTATTAAACGCATCACTGCCACATGCAACGCACAAACGAACCTTAGCAAAGAAGTTAAAAATGGAGTTCTGGAGTTGGAAGACCTCCTAACCCGAATATGTCATTATAGACGCAGGTGGCTAAAGGCAGAGGAAGAGCAACAGGCTAATTCATTCGACAGCGCAGTAGTCGTCCCGATTTCTACTGCCACCAAAAGGTTGGCCTGCAGCCCAATCAAAGGGGATCGGGATAAACGGAGGAAGGACGAGCACACGACGCCGAACGATCAAATCGCGATGGAGGAGGGTTTTCAGACTGCATTATCCAAAGCTGCCAAAAACGCAGCTAAAAACGCGGCCCTGAAGTCCAAAATCGATAAACCTCCACAGGAACCGAAATGCAGTGAATCATCGCAGATAACCCAGGAAACTAAGATTAAAAAGCATCGAAAACCCACTGGGCAGGCACTGCTGGTTAAACCCACCGACGGTAGATCCTATGCGGATGTTCTGCGAGAAATCAAGGGAGTGGTAAAACCCGAAGACATACAAACTGCAATAAAAGCTGTACGGCTAACTCGCTCGGGGGATTTACTTGTTGATTTCGGATCAGATGCAATCAATAATGACGCGTTCCGTGACGTAGTCAAAAGAGTCCTTGGAGGGAAGGCAACTGTAGCTTCACTTGAGCCTACGGCCACACTGGAAATTAGAGACATTGACTGCATTACGGATCTGCCGAAATAGAACACGCCTTGAAACGCGACTTCCCCGTACTAGGCGAGACGAAAGTCAGGCTGGCCAAACTAAACAACAGGGGTCAACGCATGGTCATAATCGACCTCACAGAGAGGGAAGCAGAACAGCTTCTGAAGCAGGGCAAAATAAGAATAGGGTGGGTTATTTGTCGGATACGGCGATGGGCCATTCCCCTTCGGTGTTTCAAGTGCCTCGGATACGGTCATACCGCACAGACATGCTATTGAACTCAGCGAAGCTCCTCGTGCTACAATTGCGGTAAGAAAGGGCATAAAAAGAAGGAATGCACAGACGAGTCACACTGTGTTCTTTGCCAGGAGTATAACCCGAGACCAGATGATTTGAAACATATTCCAGGCACAGGGAAGTGTCGGGTCTTCCAAGAAGCCCTAACCAAGGCAACAGTGCTTCTGCAATGATTCGTATACTCCAAATCAATCTGCATCGAATTATCATCGCCCAAGACCTACTGGAACAGTTTGCGAGAGACAGGCAAGCTTACTTACAACTGCTGAGCGAGCAACATCACACCAGAAACTCATCAACATGGTATCCTGACGAATCCGGTACAGCCGCCATCTGGGTTCGGAACATTGCACACCTACAAGTGCAGGATCGGGAGCGAGGAGATGGTTTCGTTTGGGTTCGATGTTCGGGAACTACACTCTTCAGTATATACCTAACTCCGAACGAATCGTTGTCGTCCTTTCAACTTAGGCTCAATGCTTTGGAGGACGCTATTTCGAGTATTGAGGGCCATGTGCTCGTCGGAGGGGACTTCAATGCAAAGGGAATCGAGTGGGGCATGCCCCAGTCAGACGCCCGGGGCAAACGGATCGTGGAAATGGCAGCACGAACTGGGCTCGTCGTACTAAACACAGGCCACACCCCTACTTTCCGTCGATGGGGTTGCGTCGGCACCATACCTGATGTGACATTCGCCTCGGGGTGCCTAGCACAATCAGTTTAAACAAAAAAAATTAAATTGGAGAGTGCTTGAGAATTAGTCGGCCAGTGATCACCAGTACATAGCTCTGGAGATCCATCAAGATGTTTCCTGAAGACCACGCGCTAGTTCTTCTGCGCTCCGGTGGAATACTGAGAACGCGGATATTGAGAAGTTTGTTGAAGTGCTTATAGCACAATCACCGCTGTCGGAAGCAATGCTACAGGACGGAGAACCCGCGGCAAGAGATGTTGCTAACTCAACTATGTGAATCATTATATCCGCCTGCAGGTCTTCAATGTCCCTACGAAGACCCCGGCACAACAAGCCTCCAGTATACTGGTGGTCACCTGAAATTGCCGAAAAACGAAGGGAGTGTCACAAACTACGACGCAGGACAAAGCGAGCTCGAACCCGGGAAGAGGCATGTATCCGATTAGATGCTTACAAGTCATGTAGAAAATGCCTACGTAGCCTAATCAACAGCAGCAAGGCCAGCCGCTGGCAAAACCTGAACAGAGACCCATGGGGCCTGGGCTACAAAATAATAATGCGGAAGCTCGGTGTCCAAAGGTCACCTCACTCATACGAGACAGAAAAGATGGACGAAATCGTGCGGGCTCTCTTCTCCACCCATCCCGCCATCCCGCCATCGTTGAAGCCGTTCACTCTGAAACACCAACTGAAATTCCATTTTTCACGAAGATGGAATTGGAGAAAGCAGTCTTGTCTATGAAGACCAGAAAGACTTGTGAGACTTGTGCTCATTACGAAGGGAAAAGGGGATCCCGAGTCGCCAGCTGCATACCGCCCACTGTGTATGCTTGACACGACCGGAAAAGTTTTTGAAAAACTTATCAGGAGAAGACTCGCTGACGTGATTCGTATTGCCGAGGATCTATCTCCACAGCAGTATGGCTTCAGAGCAGGCCGCTCCACCATCGATGCAATTGGAGAAGTAGTGAGCGCGGTCCAATGTGGGAGTCTCACAGTATTTCCACATGAGGGGTCGTCCGGCTGGTTACTCTGGATGTCCGAAATGTTTTTAACAGCACTAGATGGGTAGATATTCTGGAGGCGGTAGAAAATCGTTTTCAAATACCAGTGTACCTGATGCGGATTCTCACGAACTATTTGAAGGACCGCAGCCTACTTTACGACTCGAAGGAGGGTAGGCGAAGTACAAATCTTACTTCAGGTGTTGCTCAGGGCTCTATCCTTAGCCCGGACCTGTGGAACATCTCCTACGATGGACTTCTGCAGCTTGAACTACGGGATGAGTCACGTTTGATCGGCTATGCGGATGATGTCGCGGCGCTGGTCGCTGGACGCACAATAGACCATGCGCAGCTCAGACTCAATGCGTTAATGTGGAGGGTAATGGACTGGATGACCGCTCACAGATTAAAGCTGGCACTGGAAAAAACCGAAGTGGTCATCCTAACGAAGAAGAGAATCCCCAGAGTACGGCCTATCAGTATAGGGTCGAGCTGGTCGAATCGAAATCAGCAGTAAAGTACCTGGGCGTCCTGATAGACGCGAAGATGAGTTTTTCCCAACAAATCACGGCAGTAGCTGACAAAGCTGCAGCGAGTGTGATGGCACTCACCCGATTAATGGCCAACATAGGGGGGCCCACCACATCAAGGAGACGACTCTTAATGAGCGTTGGGCAGTCGCTTCTACTCCACGGATCAGAACTGTGGGGCGATGCTCTCAGCAAGGAGTTACACTGGAAGTGGTTGGCACAGGTGCAGAGACAAGGAGCATTGCCAATCGCATGCGCATACCGAACGGGCTCCGGGGCGGCAGCGCTGGTAATTGCAGGGGTGATACCCATCACCCTCCTTGCGAGAGAGCGCAGAAGTATTGACCTGCGCAGAGGCGAAGATCGAAGAGAAGAGATCACCAGGGAAGAAAGACGTCGCTCTCTCAGCGATTGGCAACAGTGCTGGCAGCAAGAAACAAGGGGAAGGTGGACTGCACGTCTGATCCCTGACCTGAGGCCGTGGTTCAGTCGAGTGCACGGTGAGACCGATTTCTACTTGACCCAGCTCTTAAGTGGGCACGGTTGTTTTCGGTCCTACCTGTACAAAATTGACATAGCACGGTCTCCTAACTGTGTGTTTTGTGCAGGGGAACCGGATGACACCTGTCACACATTCTTCTACTGCAAAAGGTGGAGCCAGCAGCGAGGGGTCCTACTCAGCGAAATCGGAGAGCTCTGTCCGGAAACTATCGTCGGAGTTATGCTGAAAACAGTTGACAATTGGAATCGCGTGGCGCAATATGCTTGGGCAGTGCTGATATTGAAAAAAGGTTTATTGGAGCGCTGGAAGGCATCGGGGATGGATGGATCTCTTTTGTAGCACTTCCTTCCCCTCCCGTCCTTCCCGTTAGGGAAGAGATACCCATAATGCGAAGGCGCCTCTAGGCGTAGGAACACGAGGCCTAGCCCGAAGTAATGTGTCAAACGGTTCCAGGCTAGGCTCTCAGGTTGACGGGGGAAGTGTTTAGTGGTTAGTCCAAAAGCATTTTGCGTCTGGGAGTCCCACACTCAGGGCGTAAACAGCCTTCACCTCCCTACCACAAAAAAAATTAAATAATGGTTGTTTTACTCTGAACCATGTTTCTTCATCAAGATTGATTGGGGTGATTATTTTTGGATTGATAAATATTTTTATCGGTCTAACTACAAATTCTGGGTTATTAAATGATATTATCCATTCGGTATATCCTGTGATCGCTTTGTTCGATTAAATTGTCGGCTTTGTCGCCTTAAGGCGTCTGCTACAATATTTTCTTTTCTTGGTTTGTAGGTTAACTTTGCACCATATTCTTCAATCAGATTCTTCCATCTTTTTAGTTTATTGTTGGGATTCTTTTCTGATATTGAGAAATTAGACTCTGGTGGTCAGTGAATATTGTGAGGTCAGCAGTGCTATATAGGTGGTTTCTAAGTTTCTGGAGGGACCAAATTATTGCTAGTAGCTCCTTCTTGTTAGTAGAATATTTTAGCTCAGTTTCGTTAAGAAATCTGGATATTAGTATTATGGGTTTCCTCTCTTGACTAAGAAATGCACCTGTTGCGTAGTCGCTGGCGTCGGTTATGAATTAAAACGGATTTTTATAGTCAGGTGGAAATAACTTTATTTGTTATTGTAATTTCTCTTTTAATGTTGCCATTTATTGCTTGGCTAGGTTCTTTAGTTGGATTTTGGTATTTTTAATCTTGTTTTTCCCAATATTGTTATTTTCGTCTTTTAATATATTTGTTTAAGGTTTCGCTATTTTAGCAAAATCCTTGATAGATTTTCGATAATATGAAGTTGAGTCTAAAAATTAACATAGTTCTCTTAAATTTCTTGGGTCAGGATATATTTTGATAGTTTTTATTTTTTCTGGGTCGACATAGATCCTACCATTACGTATAATGTGGACTAGGCATTGTATTTCTATTTTATAGAAATTAGATTTTTCATTAGAGATTTTCATGTTCGCCTTTTCAAGTGCATTAAATATTATCTTCAAATGTTACAGATGTTCTTCCTCATTTTTTGAGAAGATTAATACATCGTCTATATACACGTATGCAAATTTTCTGATGTAGGGTCGCAGTATGTCGCCGATGCATCGTTGAAAAATGCTGGGTGCATTTTTCAAACTGGATGGCATTCTTAGGAATTCATATTTTGCGCCATTTACGCATAATGCGGTTTTTTATATCTTCTTCTTTTATTTTTATCGAAATTGTCCACTACATCGATTGTTAGCTTTCGTTTACATATTTCGAATTCTCTTTTGTATTTAAATTTGGCTTTCCCACACATTGTTGAATAATATATTGGTTTTCGTAATTTTATATCCTTGCCCAAAGTGCTGTTTCGTTGTATATAATTATTTGTGCTGCCGGAATCTGAAACTGCGATTATTTTTGCTATGTGTTTACTATCCGATTTTCTTTTCTGTTTAAATTCCATACAAGGTAAACCCTCTATAAGCCTATAAGCCTCTATAAGAACTTGCGTCAATTTCTTTTTGATTTTCGTAGTAATTAATTTCTTTTATTGCTTCATCTAGATTTACTACGTTATTTATTCGTTGCACTTTATATGGTTGTCTGTTTCTTTGTGAATTTTTTTAATATTTTCAGGTTTATTAATTAAAATTTTTGCCTGCCTCTGATTAAAATTTTGCCTATTTTGCGGGAAGGCTTGTGTTCTTCTATATATATCACTGTTGTTTATTTCCATTGGTTCATTGTTTCACACGTACGTTGATTTGTCTGCTGTTCGAATTTGTTGAGTGAAATTTTGAGTTGGTTTATGACGAAAAGGTCGATGCTGCTTTATCCTCTCCATTTCTTCTTGCAACACGTGAAGTGGTCTTTTGACGGCGTATGAATTGTCGACAGTATTTCTGCTGCTGTTCTCGTAATTAATGTTCTGATTCTGAACAGGGCTTTGGCGTATTGATTTGTGGAATATTATTTTTATTATTATTATTTGTCTTGGGGTCCACTTCCTGGAAAATAGCATAGGACAGAATCGGCCTTTAGTTCCCCATGTTTAGTACTATTGTTTACAGATGGTCCATCCTGTCTTCATACAGAAACCAAGGAATTCCCCCAGCTCTGTGGTCGCAAAGTGTTCCAATGCTGTTATGCCAGTACACCTTAGCCAAATAAGGCGTTTGTTGGCCAGACTCGGGCAATGTAGGAGGAAGTGTTCTGTACTTTCTTCCTCTTCGCCGCAAGCTCGGCAGGTGTCATCTGTTTGGATTCGTATTCGTTTGGCGTGTTGACCTAGAAGATTATCGATCGTTAATACTGCCACCATTGATTTAACGCCATTTCTGTTTTTCCTCAGAAGTTGTTTTGCCAATCCATGCCAATGCCATTCCAAGCCGTATCTGTCTCTTTCCAGATATCGTCTAGCTCCCTTTTTACTGTTGATAGTGGCACTTTAATTGTGTCTATTCCAGTGGCATTTTGGACGGCGGTCGCTAGCTCATCCGCTTTTTCGTTTCCCTCTACACCGCTGTGTCCAGGGACCCATGTCAGTTTTACATTTACTTGGGTTGTTGCGGTTTTGAGAGCCTGCCTACAATCCTGGACCATTTGTGAAACTACGTGGTTAGAGGCAAGTGCCTGTAGTGCCAACTTACTGTCCGAGAGTATTTGTATTCTTCCATTAAGGTTGTTTGTTCCTGCTTCTATAGCCACTTTTATCGCAAACACTTCCGCCTGGAAAACTGTGGTTTGCCTCTCCAGTTTATAACTTCGGTGGAGTTGCGGGTGATCTAGAAAAAAGATTCCGGCGCCGCTTCCCCCATCCGTTTTGGAACCATCGGTGAAGATCATAATCTCACTTGCAGATGTGAAATCCTGCACCGTTTCTCACACCTTTCTGGTCGGTATGCTGATCTAGTGTGGAATCGTTGTGTCCACTATCGGTTGGGTTCTATCCAGCTCCCTTTTACTTGACGGGGCCATTCTCTCATTTTTTTCCAAAATGCATACGAGCCTCGTTCGTGGGTGGTTAGACAACCCATATGTGGATTTTAATCTGATGCTCGCAAGTGTTGCCTCTCTGAAGATGAATTTGTCGAGTGGCATGAGATTGGGCATTATCTCCATTGCAGCAGTTGGCGTAGTGCTAATGGCACCTGTGATGCCAAGGCAGGCCATTCGCTGGATCTTCTCTAGCTCTTTTGCAATGGTTCTCTTTTGTAATGCCTGCAACCAAACCAATGCCCCGTAGGTGGTTATTGGCCTCACTACTGTTGTGTAAATCCAGTGGGCAATATTGGGTTTTATTCCCCAGGTTTTCCCCACTAATCTTTTCATTGTGGAGAGCGTCGCTGTAGCTCTCCGTCTGACTTCTCCTATGTGTGGAGTCCAAGTTAGCTTACTATGCAAGGTAACTCTTAAGTACTTTACCTTGTTTACTTAACTTATATGTTTTCCGTCGACGGTCTGGGGTGAAAATGTCTCCGGTTTACGGCGCTTTGTGTAAAGCAGAAGCTCCGTTTTGTCGGCATTGATGCGCAACCCATTTAGATTCACCCACTCGAAAAGATGTGAGAGTGCGGTCTGCATCAATTCCGATATGGTTTCCGGGAACTTTTCACTTATCAGTAGACGATATCGTCCGCGTACGCTATCGATTTTAAACCCTTCCCGTTGAGGTCTTCCACTATTTGGTTAACTGTGAGTGAGGGCACGGTAAGGATTCACGTTGTTTGATTCACGGTAAGGATTCATCTGTTGAGCCCGGAAAGTGTTGAGACGTTCTGTGCTATTTGCTGTCCACGATCCGTCCTCCTTTTGAAGCATCGTGTCCACATGGCGTTTTCTTTTCAGAGCCCTGCTTAGCCTAGATGTCTCACTGCCTCCCTCAATATTGCTGCAAAAAAGATTCCAGGATTCCTCCCAATCAGTATCTCAGTTTGTGAAGCGAGCTATTCTGAATGGTCTTTGAGTATTTTTCCTGATCTCTTCCAGCTCTTTCTCTTCTTCGTTCTTTCACGAGCTTGCCTTTTTTTGTTTGAGGGTAGTGGTTGAACACATTTCACTGAAACTATCAACCCATACACTTGTGATGTATCTCACTTCATTGTCGATGTCCTTTCGACTTCTCAATGGATTTGCTTGGTGTGAACCTATATATCTTTTAGTAGCGATTTTTTAGCCGTCCCAATCCGCTTTTCTAGGATTGCAGTAGACCAATGGAGTCCTCTCACCTCTTCTCACTTCAAAGGTGATCCAATTGTGGTCCAACAGGCTAGGTGAGTCACATACTCTCCAGCCGTGCAGGTCCTCCAATGCCTCTGTTGTGATTGGAGTAACGTCAATCACTTCCGCTCTATTTTTTTGTTATAAAAGTCGGTTTGTTACCCTTATTTGCTAGGTTGAGGTTAGTGGTTATTGACTAACTGCTCACCTCTTTTGTTGCACTTGGTGCTTCCCCAGAGTTCATGTTCCGTGTTCGCGTCGGATCCGATGATGGCCCATTTCCCGCGTATATGTTCCGCTAGTGTGCGGGATTCTGTGGTCTTTATCGGAGCTTCAAACGGTAGATACGCTGGGGCCAGCGTTTCCTGCTCAACCCTTCCGTCGACACCGCCAATGTAAAGTCCATGTTGTTGAAATGCGGTGAAAAAATTAAATTAATTTCCTCCCGACATATAATGCAGCTACGGATTTTATTTACACCGCTTATAGCAAAGATTTTAAATTGTTTTGCATTGATTTCAAGTATCTTTCCATTCAGCTGGTAGCGCTCTTGTTTCAGTGCTATGTCGGTGCTCCCATCTGCTAGATACCTAAGCAGGTTGGCTGTTCCCGCCCTGCTGTGGTGCAGGTCACCCGCATCAATTTTTCGTTTTTGCTCTAAGGGTTCGGTTGCCTTAGCTCTGACGTCTTCCTTTCGCATGCCCAGTACCAGGACTGGGCATTTGTTGGTGACTCTTTTCTCCGCGAAGAGATGCCACCTTTCTGTTTCGTACCCCGTGTTTTGCAGTTTAAGCGTCTCGAAGCCTTCCTGCGGTGTCTGTGCTGTTTCAGGTATAAATACCTTGACGGTGCATAGCCGCGGTACCTCCTTTATGAGGACGCCTCTAAACTCCTCGTTTGGGCTGGTGTTTACCTTGGCAACTGCAGTCTTTAGATATTCTAGAGACTGCTCGTCGCTACACAACCAGGTGGCCTGCTGTCGATCTCATTCCTCTGAATGTTGGAATTTTATCTGGTTTGATGCGTAAGTGCTCGAAGAGGACCTTCTTCAGAGAAGTTTGCAGCTTCACAAGTTGATCCTCCTGGATCTTACCTGTCTCATTGAGGAATCTATCACCACTACCGTTAGTGCATTGGTTGCTGCGTCCCGATAGGACTTTTTCGCCTGAGTTTGGGGCTCGGGGCTTACCCTCCGTTTCTTTTACCAATGCTTTGGTTGCTACCGACCGATCTAATGCGTTTATGTCCGGTTTCACCCTTCTCCTTTGCGGTTGGTGGTACAGCTTCCTTGGCAGCAGCAGCCAATTTCCTAGGTTTCCCTTAGTTGGCTGATGCTGGGGTTCGTTGGGAAGTTCTTCTCCTCGATTATGTTTTGACGCTACAGTTTCCTTTGTGCCTTTCTTCTTAGCGTTCTGGCTGATGCTCCCAGTGGGTGCGGTAGCTGCTATTGCGCTTGTTTTGTTGAAGTCACTCGTCAAATGCACGCCTTGCTCCCCCAGCGTACATTTCTGGCCCAGTAGCTCTGGGCAACTGGGGCTTGGTGCCGTCACGCCAGTTGCCCGGTCCCCGGAGATTTTTCCCCCTCCTATGTCGGGTACTGAGGGTGCTCCTTCGCGTTGTACTTCTTCCATGTTTTTTGTTTGGTTACCTCTTCGCTTCACTTCTCCCCCTTTGCCTACCTGCTGTATATGCAGCTTTGCCTACCGTAAATTCGCTTAGTTTTTTAATATGTCTAATTTGATTTCTTTTTCATTATTGAATCGATGAATTTTGTTCGCACAAGCCTGGTGTTGAAGGGCTCCTTAACTCGGTGCAAGTTCTTTCTAATGAAACCAGGTTATCGTTTTTCTAAAATTGCAATTTCTCGTTGTTTAGTGATGTTTGACATCTTGAAGTTGTGCTTCAGGGGATCCTTTTGCTTGGATTACAATTCTTGCTGCTGCTGAAGAAAGAGAACTTAAAGAAGAGACTTAAAGAAATAAGACAGTCTCGTTGATCTGTACCTTGATTTAGGTTGATCGTTCTTGTTCTCCTTGATTTTGCTGCTTTCGTCCGTGCAGGATGAGTTTTCGGCTGAGAAACGTTCCTTGATTCTGCTGTTGTGGATTTCGGCAAGTCTCCTTGATCTTGGGTTGATATACTGGGACTTGATTATTCTTTAAAGCGAATCCTTGTACTCCGGTTGAGCCCCAATTAATGAAAGATTTTTCAGCTTGTTTTAAAAACTGATTTTATTCCTTATCAAGACAGTTTCTATTATTTGATCTTAAGTTAATTGAATTCTTAACAGTAAGACGCTGAGCCCACGTTCGTGACACATATAAGTTATCACGCGCAGCAGACAAACATCCTATTCACACGCGCTGGCCAACATCTGCTGACGCCAAGGCGAAATTTAGAACGAAAGTATCGAATAGGGTAAATGCAAGCTCAACGAAAACGTGCAATTCAGGTGAACTGCACATTCATCAAAAAACCCGCTGATGAAAATCTTACATATGTAAATTATCACGCGCAGCAGACAAACATCCTATTCACACGCGCGGGCCAACATCTGCTGACGCCAAGGCGAAATTTAAAACGACAACGAAAACGTGCAATTCAGGTGAACTGCACATTTATCGAAAATCGTAATGGTAAATTGTAACTAGTTTTAAGTTCAGTCTTTATTAGTACCTCATCGAGTGAAGACGGGCTCAAGCCCTAAATATATTTCTCTAAAAAAAATCAACCGTTTGTTTTTTTTTAACTGGCGCCCAACGTGGCTGCTTCGCGCGTAGAATAGTGATTAGGATAGACCAGATAATTTAAAATTATCAAGCCTTAACAGGTCGAACATAGAGCTGAGGCTGGCCTATGGTCCTTTTTATCGCTACACGAAACGTAAGAATTAACATGTCACTCCGCAAAACGTAAAAGTTAACGCGAGTAGTTACCGGTGCAAAACCAAAGTGCCGAAGTGCGCGCGTGTGCGAAGAGGCTCCTAAGTAACCTCATAGGCAAAAAGGGTAACGCCAAATCGTAGCTGAAGCAGCCCGAACCCCAAAAGGAAAATCCATAAAGCTGACCTACACCAGGAGAAGCGGAAGATCCAGGATCACTTCGGAAAAATAAACCATAGGATTTTTCAAAATTAACATGGAAGAAGTATCCTCTCAGATGATCTTAGTATTTTGAGTACTCCAAATAGCGAATATATTGAGCATACATAAAAATTTAACGATTGATACAGCTCTTGAAATTATATTAAGGAAGTAAACTATTTTTTCTGAAATTGCATTTATTATATTATTGTGAAAAGTAATCCGGATTAGTGTCGATGTCTGTAACATTTAAAAGGTGGTGATCTCTTGATTTGCGAATTTGCGTTAAAGTAATTCCCTAAATATGTCTAAACCGGATAATCTGATTCGACCACCCGTGTTGCAACTCAATTAGCTTCGCGATGCTCTCCCTGAACTTAACGCTGGCCCTAGCGGCAGAAATCGTAACCCGGAAGAAGATCTCGTCCAAATCATCTCGCGAGTGGTTAGGGAAACGCTACAAACCCAGGGACGTCAGATTTTTAGCCAGTTATTGAATCCGGCATCTGACGTTAACATCGACGCCGATATTCCCATTACTATCGGTGATAACGAAAATCTCTCGGAAATGGACCGCATCCCGGATGTTGTCAAAAGTTTGAGACAATTTTCGGGAGAGCCAGGCGAATTTAGCTCCTCGCGCAAAAGCGTGGACAGGATCCTAAGAATCTACGACAATCTCAAAGGATCCCCGAAATATTATGGGATCCTTTCGGTGATTCGAAATAAAATCACCGGCCAAGCAGACATAGCGTTGGAATCGTACAATACTCCGTTGGATTGGGATAGAATTGTAAAGTGTCTAACCTTGCATTATGCAGACAAATGGACTTAACCACCTTAGAGTACCAGATGACCACTCTGGTGCAGGGTGGAAATACAGTTCCCGAATTCTACCAGGCTGTGTACAGCCAACTATCACTTATCCTAAACAAACTAGCGTCTGTTGAAATGAGCCCGGAGTCCATAAGTATTATGACCCAATCATATCGGGACAAGGCTCTTGACACCTTCATAAGAGGTCTGAAAGGTGATCTGCCCAGACTTCTTAGTATACGTGAGCCAGCAGACTAACCCCAAGCTCTGCACTTGTGCCTTAAACTCCAGAATATGTACTATAGGGCAAAATACGCAAATTCAACCCAAACACTTCTACGAAAGGCCCATCATAATACACCGCCACCCATTCCACCACGAAGAAACCTACCGAACCATCCTAGGCCAACCCCCACTCCGGCCCCCAGACGTGAAATGTACCCAGAATTTTTTCATAACCCGCGAGTGTTTCCGCAACAAAGAACTTTCAGGCAGCCTCTACAACATCCATTTCAGCAACAGCACAATCATCAGGTCCCACCACCCAGGCCTCCGAGAGGCCCGGAGCCTATAGATGTGGATCAGTCCATTAGATCACACGCAGTAAACTATGCAAATAGACCACAGAATCCAAAATGGACACAAAAACGTCCACAAATGCCGTCCCAAAGGCTTCATCCTCCACGAAAGGCACAAAGGCTCCACTTCACGGACACAGAGATAGACACCGGTACTATGGAAGAACAATACGCACAAGAAATAAAGCAGGAAGACGAGAACCATGACCAAACATTAGACGAGTATACCGAGACATACGATGAACCTACCCTAGAACAAGAAGAACAGCTCGACGATATATATTTTTTAGGCTGAGGCGCTCTTCACAGAAGAGAAGAAGACTACTAGACTGTTTCTTGCAAGAAACAGTCTAGTAGATTAGAAAAAATTCTACGAAATCATTCTAACCTCCTTTCAGAGCCGGACGAGAAACTCACTTTCACAACCAGCGTGAATAGCGAGATACGAACTACAAATAACGACCCAGTCTATTCTAGGACGTATCCCTACCCCATGGCATTGAAGGCGAAAGTAGAAAAAGAAGTTAACAAACTACTTGAGGACGGCATAATAAGGCCGTCCAGGTCACCCTATAATTCGCCTGTCTGGGTTGTCCCCAAGAAGTCAAGTGACAATGAGAAGAAGTACCGCATGGTAATAGATTATAGGAAACTGAACTCCGTTACGGTAGCCGATAAATATCCTATACCAGGAATTGGCGAAATCCTCGCGAACCTTGGCAGGAATCGTTACTTTTCAACCATAGACTTGAAAAGCGGTTTCCACCAAATACCGCTTCGGGAGTGTGACATTCCTAAAACTGCATTCTCAATCAACAACGGGAAATTTGAGTTCACGCGGCTCCCGTTCGGACTGAGAAATGCCCCTTCTATCTTTCAAAGGGCGCTCGACGACATCCTTCGCGAGCACATAGGGAAGCGATGTTATGTATACATTGATGATATCGTCATCTTTGGGAAGGATGAAAATGAACATTTTGAAAACCTCGAAACCATTTTGAAAACGCTAGAAACGGCTAATATGAAGATTCAGCTGAAGAAATGCGAGTTTTTGCGAGATGAGGTAGAATTTTTGGGATGGTCATGATGGAATTAAAACCAACCCCAAAAAGGTGCAGGATTGGTCATGATTGGGATTGGTCATGATGGAATTAAAACCAACCCCAAAAAGGTGCAGGCGATTGCAGAACTTCTTCCGCCCAAGACCCTAAGAGACCTACGCTCGTAACTAGGAATGTCAGGGTACTATAGGCGCTTCATCCAAGGATATGCACAAATAGCGAAGCCCCTGACATTCCTTCTGAGAGGGGAGGATGGACGTGTGTCCAAAAATATATCTAGAAACAAAATAATAGACTTAAACTCCGAAGCCATGAATGCTTTCAATACATTAAAGAATTGCCTTATCTCCCAAGAAGTTGTACTGGCACATCCAAATTTTGAAGAAGATTTCGAACTTACAACCGACGCCTCCGACTACGCCATCGGGGCAGTCCTCTCTCAGAAAGGTAAACCAACCACTTACCTGTCTAGGACCCTAACTAAGACAGAAGAAAATTATGCCACCAACGAGAAAGAGATGCTCGCAATCATATGCACTCTTAACTCGTTGCGAAATTTCCTGTACGGATCAAAGAAAGTGAAAATTTTTACCGACCATCAGCCTCTTACATATGCTTTTAACAGCAAAAATACCAACAGCAAAATGAAGCGATGGAAGTCAATTTTAGAGGAGTACAATTACGAACTTAAGTATATGCCAGGCAGGGCAAATGTTGTGGCAGACTCCCATTCGAGACCCCCGAAACCTACAGAACTGAATTCCTTAACGCCGACAGAACATAGCGACGAAAGCTCGTCACAGAATCTTATCCCAACAATGGAGACCCCCATTAATGTATTCAGGAATCAGCTTGTCTTAAGGATTGGAAGCGAGGATAGCTACCAATTGCAGAATCCTTTCCCCAACTACACACGGCATACGTTAATTAAATTCCGCTATTCAGATACTGATATCATTAATCTATTTAAACGTTACCTCAACTCGACTACTATAAATGGTCTCCTGACCGTGCGTGCACACCACAAGCGTGCACACCGCAACGCCGAAGAAAACCGTTTACAACTCTTACAAAACTTCTACTTCGCAAAAATGGCTGCTAAAACAAAGAATATCGTGAAAAACTGCTCTGTCTGTAAGGAAAACAAGTACGATAGGCATCCCAATAAGCCATTTCTCAACCCTACACCTATCCCATCCTACCCTGGTCATACAATTCATATAGACCTTTTCAGTACCGAGAAACACCGGGTATTAACTGCCATCGACAAGTTCTCCAAGCTAGGCCAAGCAAAGATAATAGCCTCCAAGTCCATCGAGGATATAAAGCAACCACTAACAGACCTAATCTTCTATTTCTGTGTGCCAGAGCTCGTTGTTATCGACAACGAAAGCGCCCTACGATCTGCCTCCATAACTTCGCTCATGGAGGATGACCTTCGAATAAAGGTATATAAGACACCCCCGTACAAAAGCGAAGTCAACGGGCAAGTCGAACGATGGCACAGTACCCTCACGGAGATCATGAGGTGTTTAAAGAAAGATGGCCCACCTAGGACTTTCGAGAATTTATTACAGCGCGCTGTTAATGAATACAATTTCACAATCCACTCCACCACTGGGAAAAAGCCTGTAGAACTACACTTTGGTCGCGTCCCTGGAATCAGCCTTGACGAATTTGAAAGGGTACGGCTTTCAAACATAGACAGACTAAAACAAAAACAACAGAACGACATCCTGGCACACAACAAAGTAAGACAACCGACAAAACAATACGAAATTGGGGAGGTGATTTATGTTAAGCAAAACAAAAGGATTGGATCGAAACTAACCCCTAGATATAAACAGGAAATTATCAAAGAGAACAATAATTCAACAGTTCTAACCGAATCTGGTAGGGTTGTACATAAAAGTAATATACGAAACTGATCTTACGTTTCAGATTACTACCGTACATTGTGCTTGCGAAGGTCCAGATTCTGGACTTCTCAAACTCCCGAATTGTCTCCTTACACACTGGACAGACTAAAGTACAGGACGGGAATTTTAAGCTCATACACATAATCGAAATCGATCAATACCAACGCTTCATTGAGGAAATCGAACCGATTCTCAATCTTACGGTTGTCCGACATCATCCTCTGTTTTTACATTTATCCTACGAATTTCAGCAAATTATCAGCCTTGTAAAAAATTTAAAACCGCGTCAAATCAAGAGGTCACTTAATTTTATTGAATCTGCATGGAAATGGATCGCAAGCAACCCGGACCATGAAGATTTCGTAACCATCAGAGATAAATTAAATATTGTATTAGAAAATAAACAACATAACAAGAATCATCAATGAAATACGAAAACTATCCAAAGAAAATAGCCAGACAAACTTTAATATGATGTTAGACATTCAGTTTAGATTAAGACTCATTAAGGAAGAATTAACAAATATCAACCAAGCAATTCACTGGTCAAAACAAGGTGTAATCAACTCAGTAGTATTGTCAAAGTCTGAAATCACAATGGCAACCGATATTTTAAACAAAGAATTACTCCCATACAGTACCATAGAAGAAGCCTTGGATTTCGCAGAAACAAAAATAATAAGTAACACTACATCTCTACTTTATATAATAAATATCCCTCTGACAACTAGTATCGTTTACGAAGCCTTGCTTATAAAACCTGTAAAACGAAATCATTTTGTTATCTATTTGTACTTAACAAAAGTCCTGAAAAATGACGATAAGCTATTTGGAGTAAAAGGAAAATGTAAAACAATAAACTTTTTGAACGTTTGTAAATCATCTGAGATTGTAGACATAAGCAACACAACATGCCTGCCTAACCTTTTAAAAAGTCTTCCAGCAAACTGCACCTGTATAAGCTATTCGCAGATACCGACAATCGATCAAATCGCTCCTGGCATCGTGCTGCTAAACCAGTTCACGGGAACATTGTCAACAGAAGAATCTCGACACAATCTAGATGGAACATTTTTAGTAAAGTTCCAAAACTCAACCATTGTCGCAAACGGAAGAACATTCATCAGCCGAGATACAACTAGCATAATGTTCATCTCCAGTAATAGTACCAAGATCCGAGACACTGATCCAAACGCCAAGGTCATCCTCGCTTACCATAGTGGACCCTCCACACGGGAATCCAAACATCAGATTCAATGATCTTCGATTTTTCTAAACGATTGAGGGCAATCGCATTTGTTGGTGGAAGAGTTATCACGCGCAGCAGACAAACATCCTATTCACACGCGCGGGCCAACATCTGCTGACGCCAAGGCGAAATTTAAAACGAAAGTATCGAATAGGGTAAATGCAAGCGCAACGAAAACGTGCAATTCAGGTGAACTGCACATTCATCAAAAAACCCGCTGATGAAAATCTTACATATGTAAATTATCACGCGCAGCAGACAAACATCCTATTCACACGCGCGGGCCAACACCTGCTGACGCCAAGGCGAAATTTAAAACGACAACGAAAACGTGCAATTCAGGTGAACTGCACATTTATCGAAAATCGTAATGGTAAATTGTAACTAGTTTTAAGTTCAGTCTTTATTAGTACCTCATCGAGTGAAGACGGGCTCAAGCCCTAAATATATTTCTCTAAAAAAAATCAACCGTTTGTTTTTTTTTTAACTTATATGTACCGAATATCTAGACTGTGGTCCCTTGAATCTAATTGGTTGCGTTTCTAAATATCCAAAATCGCTTTTAAGGTTATGAATTTGATCGGATGATATCAAATCTATTTTAAGTTTTGATGATATGTGGATGGGTGCTTAACTCGGGCGTGGGGGCTTTATAATTTGAACGGAAACATCTCTGTGACAGCAACCGACAACATCACGAAGAAGAACGGTCATGCACTCACACATAATAATAACTGCTGGCCACCTCCTTATTTTTGTTTTTTAATTGATTTCATTGGTACATCCTTAATTTATTTTAATTTTTAAAAAATAACCATACTCAGTAATTTAAACATAAAGACATAATTAAACTGTAAGTGATCCTCGATCATAACTCCACAGTATTTTTTTTTCATCCAATCCAATCGTTGCATCTAATCGTCGAACTCTCTTCTCGAAAATAATCCGCAAACTGATAGTACTTCGCAAACTGATAACGCCTCTGCAATTAATCGTTGTAACTTTCTTCTCGATAATAATCTGCAAGCTGATAACACTTCGCAAACTGATAACGCTTGCACAACTGCTCTATCCGCATCTATCTATTTCGAGTTTTCGCCAGAAACGAAAATTTTATGTACTATAAATTCTTCAAGTGTCGATCTTTGTACTGTTAAAACAATGAAAACAAGGTTTTTCCTCAGTATTGTCTACTTATCTAAATTGTCTACTTGTTACAATGTTATCGATTTAGAGAATATATATATATATATATATATAAATTCAGATGTATATATATATATATATATTTATGTTTCTTCGACAGATAAATAAAACTCTTGTTTTATTTTATAACACCAACTTTATTTACTATAATCCCGGTATACAATTCTTATTGTATACAAGAACCGGTATTCGAAAAGGCACCCCAATGCAGCCTCACATTGGGTGAAAGGAGATAGAGGCTTGTCCGTACCTTTGACGCGAAGAACTATATGTACGTTTCAACATACTTTTTGTACAAAAAAATGGTTCTTTTACAAGCCCGGCATTTATTGAAACCGATCAATCACCACCAAAACTTTCGTGCGACGTCTTTCCATCTCCACGTTTTCGACGTGACTACCTTTTTCCGCTATGCAATTTGCGGTTTTTTTTTCGATTCCCAATCAAATTCGCACAGCCAACGACCCGTCCCACTACCCACAACCGTTCTCTCCTGTTCGCGGGTAATATCCTTTCATCCTTCCTGGCACCAATCACCGTAAAGCAGATGGTGCGACCAAAAGCTGAAATAGCCATCGCTCACATCGTATCATGTACCAACTATTTGACGCGGCTGTTTGGAGAAGTGCTAAGGGGAAAATGGTGAAAAAGAAATGATGAGTGAGGAGAATAGTGGGAAGTGGATTTAATGCACAATGAATGACGTCACCATCCGTACAATGCTACGCAGACACCAACGACGCAGCGTGTATCACAACAATCGTGGGGACGACCAAGACGCTGAGTGTCTCATCCAGCCGGGAAAGGAGAGTCTTTAATAGAGAATCACGGATATCTTCTGCATGGAACACTCCGATCAACTTTCCAGTTACGCCCTCTAACTCATACGACACTTGAACTATTCTGCGTTGGACCCATGCCGGCATAAATCGTGGAGAAAGTTTTGCTGCGAAACGATCTGCTGCAAAATTCCGGACGAAGACCTTTTGACCCTGATCCAGCCCACAAGAGTGAGTCCAAAGCTTGTACCGTTGTGCTCCCTTCTGATGAACTTCTCTCAATTTACGTTTCACTTGGTCCCGAACAGCGTGCTGTTTATCACTGTTCACGTTAAGTTGCACTTCTCCAGCTTCAAAACCATTTAGTATGCGGAGTAGGGCGTATTCGGAGCCATGCTAAACAGGGTGATATGCAAACATAACGCGAGAGGTAAGGTAAGGCGCGAACACCGTGGACTAATGAATCGCCTTATGAAAAGTGAAACACGACTCCGGAAAATTCTCGTCCCACCTACCATGATTGGAACTTATATAGGCGTGGATGGCATTCAGTGTAGATGATTGGACTTCTCGGAAGCATTCACTTAAGGAGAATGATAAGGCGTCAAACAATGTTGAGCCCCATAATCATTCATTAATTTGGCGAATACTTTGGAGACGAACTGTACGCCATTGCCTGAATGTCAGTACTCAGGGACTCTAAACGTCAAAAAGATTCTTGTTCTAGGTAACGGACTACCGACTCTGTGTTGGCTTTGGCCAGAAGTGGAGTCAGATGAATTTAAGGTAGTGATCTAGGACTACCAAAAGCTGACCTGAATGAGAACGGGGGTAAGGGCACATAAAGTCAACAAAAAGTCGTTGCATGCATCTCTCAGATTCCCCTGGTGCTCCCGTAGGTCGGATTGTGAAATTAGCAGGCTTAATTTGTTTACACACAAGGCAATTTTGGAAATGCTGCACGTCGGTAGTTTTTCGAATTTCATAATGCAAGATTGGGATTATTATGAGCTTGCATCACCAGGGCCTGATGGTGACTTTCAGGAATCTATAATTTTGTTCGAGGAAGAACAGAAGTCATTATTGCGGAGTAATCAGTGTTTATTTATAGTTTGCAATGTCCGATTAATACATTTTGAAATGTCTACGGTTCTTCCACGATAATCCGTATCCTGGAAATTAGACTATGGAATAATACCATTCAAATGCTTGTGCTCAGGAAGACCAGGGGCATCCAAGGCCAAAAGTTCAACCCGTGAGCACAATCTTGATAACGCACCCGGTACGACGTTAAGAGTGCCTTTCCGGTGTTTAATTCTAAAGTTTTAGGCTCAACGTGCTTATTAATCGAATAAGTAAATCTTCCGCATAAGCCATTTGAAGCTAGCATAGTCTGTGATGATGGTGAAGGGCAAGCCCTTCATGTATGTCCTAAACCTCTTGATACTTTTCACTGCAGCCAAGCATTCTAACACGGAAATGCGTTTGTTGCGTAAGGCAGTACTGAGTTTCATGTACAAAAAGGGGATGGCTAAAAGCCCTCCAATTAATGGTAGCGGATAACCATCCTTAACTGTTACTTCATTAAAGAGATGAGCATAAAGGCAGAACCAAACTTTCCTAGGCTTCCTTACCGAGGTCATTGGTGAATCCCATGCATTGCAAACAACGGTTTCTGTACGACTGAAGAGCAGTATAAGTGCGCTGCTTAATCAGTTGGCCAGGAGTAGCAATACGGTGTGACACGAACCTGGTTCTACCCAAATCACTCGTATTATATGAAGGAAAGTGTTGCTTGATAAAAGCAACAAGACGCTGCTGGTGCTGAGGAGACAACGTATGAAACTACGGAACTACGGCATACTTTAAAGAGCTGATCTACATCAGTGCGATTTTGTAGAGACCTATAGATTTAAAGCACACCGAATGTGTCAAGTTTGGAACGACAAAAAACCTGATCAATTTTGTGGTGTTGTTGACCCACACGGACTCCGTCACACATCCTAGAACTGAATTTTTGCGTCCAGAAGTAAAGGGCCAGTGTCCTGGGCTTTGGCGTGCATCGAATGAAGACACAATCCCAGTAAATAAACCCAAGGCTCCGGCTGCAAAGATACTGACGCTGGCCAAACTATCGACCGAGCCAGTGAATTCACGACATGTGATGAAAAATTTGGCGTGCAACAATCGATTCCACGCAAGCACGCTTCAACAGACGCCTAGTCTTGAAGGACTTCCAGGATCGATTGAAGTACTTCAAAGGAGGAGGTGATTGTGGACAGTCGCTGGTGAGCCCGCTGCCAAGGTGAAAGGTAGCAATAGCGGTTCTGTGTAAGGGATAAGACCGTGGTGGGAGCCATCATAAATGGGTCATAAGAAGCGGTGCGATTCGGGGTTCATGTTGGTAGCTACATCGATTTAGGTATACAGTCTGGAAGGGGGACGAACCTGGGAGAGGCGGTAGCTAAAGATCTCGAAAATTTCAACATACCAGGTACTGCCTAGTAACATTGCCTTCGGGGGAAACGGATATTTGAGGTGTGATAACTTCAAGCTGGGCAGGGTTGGATCGGGCCCACTTTAAGGCCCGACTATTTTCGACCCATGGCAGTTGGATACGTGGTTGACGGTTAAGCTCAATCTCATAAGGCGACAAATTGGACCGGGATTCCTCAATACGAACTTCTGGAGGAATCTCCTCCCAGGGTTGCAAAGCTTGCACCGTACCTGTAATCCGACGGGAAGAAGCTCGTTTCACTGATTCAATTACCTTCCACATCTCTCTCACCCTGCAACATCTTTCAACCAGGTTTGAGAATGAGGAAAACGTGAATCCAGCCAAATGCTTTTAAAGGCGCATACGCACATGTCTGCTCATTATATTTTTGAAGTTTTCATCTAACAGGGGGAACCTGCAGCTATAGAGATAGAGCTTGAAGAGCCTCGAAGAACTGAATGAAGCCTTCTCCGGATGACTGCTTCCTAGAGTCTTTGCTTCGACGGATGTTAACATCCAGGTGTGGTGAAAATCGGTTCAGTACAGCGGATTGCAACTGCCCGTAGCTTATTTCGGATATAAAGCACGCATCACCCACACACATTTTTCGCTGTACCGTTTTAAAGCATATGACACTGTCGGACCAAATCAGCATTCGAGAATCTATGTTCTGTGGTCATCGTTGGACCCGAAAAATTAATTGGCGAGTGGACATACTGCTGGATCAACCATCATATGAGAAAACCCACTTTGTTATGGGCAGCGAGGACTTATAACGCTCCGCCCTGCAAAGCGGTCACTGGAAGGTAACGCGAGGTTCCATAATGGCCCTTGGTGCTCTGGTTTCTAACGATACCACTACAGGGGTTTGGCGGTGAGGGATTGATGCGAATCGCCAAAGACCTGATTTCTCTGCTGGGCCTTCCACCAGGAGCCACAAATCAGCCTTCTATTTATCAGCCACAAATCATCATTTATTAGATATATGTATAAATCAAATTTGGGATTTTTTGAATTGCCGTTAAATTGGGGAAAAATTTATTTATATAATCTAAATATAAAATATTAAATTGCTTAAATTCTTGTTCATTCATTCAAATGATATAATCAACCAATAAATATGCTTCAATAATCAAAATTTAACGTACTGAGCAGTGTAAAATTAGCTAAGAATGAATTGTCGTTGGCGGAGCCCACCCTGCAAATTTTATCTTATTAAAGAAAAAAATCAAATATTCTCATGTCAATATATTTGATTCAAATTTATTTTCATATAACCAGCACGAAAGAAAATTACAATACTTCAAAGTTTAGCTTGAAATTTCAATTAAAAATTTAATTTCTTTACACTTTTCGAATATTTTCCCTTGCATGTTGTCATTCATTCATTATTGCAGACAAATAAAAGCTAAAGATTTTCCTCTGAAGCGCATTACAACGCATATAAATTCACACACCAAAGTTGAATTCATTCATAAACGATGGCACTGGCCGAGTCCGTCCTCTACGTTAGCCAAAGCGCAGTCCGTAGTGTAAACAAAACTTTACATATCCGATATCCGGGACTTTGTGCCACTGTGTCTTCATCGGCTACTTTAGCATCCGTTGAGCGAAGTTTTTCGGGTCTTAAAAGTCCCAAAAGTTACTCCAGAAACTCTATGAGTCAAGTTTCTTTAATTGCTATCAATAAGGAACTGATGAAAAACTAAATAAAATCTGGGCACTAAATTTTATGATAACATTACTGATCATTTTGCTGAATTAAGAGATCGTAAAACTTGACTTAAATATAAACATTTATGAATCAATTATTTTTAATTGAATATCTACTCCTTTCTTTACTCCATCCTTCTATGGCGAGGGAGCTATAGCCCTTCAGGTTGGTTCTTGCTGTTAATGCTTGATTACTCTTACTGACATAGGGATATGACAATACAAATAGTCACGAGCCACCCCTGACATCGTTAGAAATTTTTTTTTTTTTGACCTCTTGACAGATTTAATGGTACTAGGATTACATTGAGTCGATAAAGTAGTTTACATGTGGAAGAGAGTATCTCATATTACCCGGTGTCTCGTATCACCTACCTAACATGATATGTGGATGCTAAGTTAATTTTGTTTTTTCCATAGAGGTATACGATTCGATACCATGGTTTATGTAATGTGTTGCTATACACGGTGGTGTCATGGTTGAGATCAAATTAACTCCACATTGGGCGTACTCAATCTCTGTCGGTCCTGTTGTTTGACATTGACAGGCAATGTCTTAGATGTGGATATACTATCGAAAACTCCACTCTCAGTAGGAAATACAAAAGCTACGTGAGTAATACATTCCTCCTCACCAACGTCATGTCCATTTTTCTAAAACGAGGCAGAAATAGAATGGATGTACATAACATGAATTCTTACACTCTTAGAAACTGTAGCATATCGATACGACAAGCTTGATTTGAAATTCGTTATGAGTGAATTTAAGTTTTTCACATTCCTTAACAGATTAGATTTACTGAAACAAAGAAAATGATTGAAAATATTTCATTTTTATTACATTTAAGGGTAGATAATTAATTAAATCATATATAGAGTTGATCTCTACTTGATGTAAATTGTATTATTGTCCCAATGTTGACAACCAATGCTTTGGTTGCTACCGACTGATCTAATGCGTTTATGTCCGGTTTCACCCTTCTCCTTTGCGGTTGGTGGTACAGCTTCCTTGGCAGCAGCAGCCAATTTCCTAGGTTTCCCTTAGTTGGCTGATGCTGGGGTTCGTTGGGAAGTTCTTCTCCTCGATTATGTTTTGACGCTACAGTTTCCTTTGTGCCTTTCTTCTTAGCGTTCTGGCTGATGCTCCCAGTGGGTGCGGTAGCTGCTATTGCGCTTGTTTTGTTGAAGTCACTCGTCAAATGCACGCCTTGCTCCCCCAGCGTACATTTCTGGCCCAGTAGCTCTGGGCAACTGGGGCTTGGTGCCGTCACGCCAGTTGCCCGGTCCCCGGAGATTTTTCCCCCTCCTATGTCGGGTACTGAGGGTGCTCCTTCGCGTTGTACTTCTTCCATGTTTTTTGTTTGGTTACCTCTTCGCTTCACTTCTCCCCCTTTGCCTACCTGCTGTATATGCAGCTTTGCCTACCGTAAATTCGCTTAGTTTTTTAATATGTCTAATTTGATTTCTTTTTCATTATTGAATCGATGAATTTTGTTCGCACAAGCCTGGTGTTGAAGGGCTCCTTAACTCGGTGCAAGTTCTTTCTAATGAAACCAGGTTATCGTTTTTCTAAAATTGCAATTTCTCGTTGTTTAGTGATGTTTGACATCTTGAAGTTGTGCTTCAGGGGATCCTTTTGCTTGGATTACAATTCTTGCTGCTGCTGAAGAAAGAGAACTTAAAGAAGAGACTTAAAGAAATAAGACAGTCTCGTTGATCTGTACCTTGATTTAGGTTGATCGTTCTTGTTCTCCTTGATTTTGCTGCTTTCGTCCGTGCAGGATGAGTTTTCGGCTGAGAAACGTTCCTTGATTCTGCTGTTGTGGATTTCGGCAAGTCTCCTTGATCTTGGGTTGATATACTGGGACTTGATTATTCTTTAAAGCGAATCCTTGTACTCCGGTTGAGCCCCAATTAATGAAAGATTTTTCAGCTTGTTTTAAAAACTGATTTTATTCCTTATCAAGACAGTTTCAATTATTTGATCTTAAGTTAATTGAATTCTTAACAGTAAGACGCTGAGCCCACGTTCGTGACACATATATGTACCGAATATCTAGACTGTGGTCCCTTGAATCTAATTGGTTGCGTTTCTAAATATCCAAAATCGCTTTTAAGGTTATGAATTTGGTCGGATGATACCAAATCTATTTTAAGTTTTGATGATATGTGGATGGGTGCTTAACTCGGGCGTGGGGGTCTTATAATTTGAACGGAAACATCTCTGTGACAGCAACCGACAACATCGCGAAGAAGAACGGTCATGCACTCACACATCCTAACACTCACACATAATAATAACTGCTGGCCACCTACTCATGTCGAATATCTCGAAAGTGAATTAATATCGAGTGATATAAATCACTTACAATGTTGTAAGTGAAAATGGAAAAATTGATCTACCAAAAACTTCTGAAATTGATAAAGCCAGACCAAAGGCAATTTGGAAAAATATGACAAGTTCAAGCTGAGAGCAATATTCATAACTAGTAAAAATAACCAGTCGACATCCACCTAAGCTGGTATTGCCAATCGATGCGTCCTGGCCTGTGAGTAGACACCTGACGAGAAGCGGCAGGGACGTGTGTTCGAAACCAGCTTAAGCTCTTTCCACCTTTCTCAATATTAATTCACTTTCGAGATATTCGTCAAATTTGATCAGAACTTCCGCACCCATGAGTCTTCTCTGAGTTAGCTTAGCAAGGGTATAAATCACTTACAATGTTGTAAGTGAAAATGGAAAAATTGATCTACCAAAAACTTCTGAAACTACAATTCTAATTGTATTAGCTTTTGAGAAGAAAGAAATCTTAACCATAGTAGGTACTTTATCAGTGAAAGAATACACTAGATATACTGCCTACTATGTATTGTGATTTCCTTCCCCTGAAATATTTACAATTTATGTTGATCCCCCACATATTCAATTTTAAATAGAAAATTCTCTCAAATATGTAGAACCTTATATTATTAATACTTTTATATCGATTTTGATAGTAACTTTGGGAGGAACTTACAATAATTAAATTTTGTATGTTTGTAAAACCAATTGTTTTCATTTCCTATGGTCTAAATCATTTTATTGAAGAGTTTTGTTTCAAAGAATCTGTCTTCTTGTGCTGCTACTATCAATATGTTGCTATCAATAAAATACTCCGCCGTTTCAATAATAAACTCGATAATCGATAACTTCGACAAACTGACAAACTAATAACGGTATCAGAAGTTTTTGAATTTTATAATAAAAAAACAATTCGTGTATGTATAAAAGAATTTTTTCTTTTTTAATAAAGTGAAAATAATTTTCACCAACGGAGATAATGTAGCACCAATCAAATAATTTCAAACACGGCGCAACCAAACTCATTAACGAGTATGAGCAACCTGAATTCATTCATAACAAATTTTAAACCAAGCTCGTCGTACCGATATGATGTAATACCATTGCCATACATTCACGTTACATCCATTCTATTTCTGTTTCATTTTAGGACACCATTAAGTGTAGAAACATAATGATTGGCATAAATTTAGTTAGTAACTGAAGTTTGTAGGTATGACCTAAATGCTGCTTTTTGATGATTCAGCATTGTTACTGATTCGGCAATTGTAACTCATGCCTCCTTAAGAATTTTGTTGTCCTTGTGCCATTTATCATTACCATTGACTTTCATTTTAAGTTTGGTTGACGGGTTTTGCAGTGAAAATATACTATGAATGTATATGTGGTTACGGTGCTTACAGTCTGAATTGAAATTCCTATTTTGCTTCTATAATCCTTTGCTTGTTTTCAGCATCTCCAATTTCCATTAGTAGTAAGCCTTCGACCAATGTTTCCTACCACTCCTGTTATATGGTAGTGAAACATGGACGCCTAAAAACAGGGTTACAGAGGAAACTCCAGATCGCCCATAAAGGTACACATTGGCATTACATTGGGCATTACACGGAGGGATCGCAAAAGATTGTCATGGATACGAGAAAATACCCAAGTAAAGGCCGTGATACATAGAGCGGAATCCCTGAAATAGCGATGGGCTAGTCACTTGGCGAGAATGACGGATGGCAGATGGAGCACAAGAATAACGCAGTAGTGCCTAAGAGGATCAAACGACCAAGAGGATGCCCAAAAGTTCTATGGAATTACGATATAAAAAAATAGCTGGCACTTCTTGGAGGAGAATAGCTGAAAACAGGCAGACATGGAAAGAAATGAGGAGTCAGTGTGAAAGGGAGGCTGCACCATAACTTAGAAATATGTTTGAACAAGCTGAATATGATGAGGATAATGATATAAATAGTACATACCCGATTTCATGCGCTGAATACATATATATATATATAACACATGAATAAATACATGCATTGTATATATTTATATATATATATAGTACGTACATGTTTTATATATATAAAGTGAAAAGTGGATTAAAGAAAAAGTAAAGACTACACTTTTCAACTAGAAAACACTATCATTGGCCTCGAAATAAGACCATTTTGGTATAAAAGTTCCTATAATATTCTAGGTGCTCACTTTCAGTTTTCACTGTGTTTTAATCGGATGGTAAGGTAATTATTTTTTTTATTAATATAGATCTATGACCGTCTTTTGGACCAATATCGACGTTATGTTTGAAAAGTGAGGCAAATAATGTCGATGGATATATTTCCCTACAAATTTTGTGAACCAACTAACTCAAACTTGATTTGTACACATCGGGACTCACTAATAGCTTTTTCAATGCACCTACATGTCTCAATTAAATCTTTACTGGGATATTACAAACGTCCTCTTGATTTTTGACTTGTTAATGAAGACTCAAAATTTTCCTTCATTCCAATCAAAGATGCAATTCATGGCATGTGGAGTTTGATTTTACAGATTTTGCAATGAAGCTACTCATATATATGATGACTTCTTCAATGAAATGCGAAAAAGGGCCAACTTCTTGTGTATGGACGAAATTATTCTCAAAGTCCCCAGGTGTGTCTGAAGTATTCTGCAACACTTTCGTAGATGACCCATTTAGAATGCTGATTCCTTGCAGAGGAACAATTACCAAAGGCTTTATTATGTAATTGTACATACATTAGAATACGTTTGTACGTAGCCTGAAATTGTCTTGCTGTAGGATTATTGTTGAATCCCAATCGAGAGCGAATATGAGAGAAGAATATTTCTAAGTGATCTTGACTTAGTTTATATGTTGCAAGATATTTTAGTATTATTTTTCTTCTCCGTGTGTTTTGAATAAAAACAAAGAATTTTTAAGAGTTACTGCCAATCCCAAATTCAATTTTTCTTTTACTCTTAACAACACCAATTCCATACCATACAGTACATTTTAATTTACAAATATATTGTTCAAAACTTTCAACAAATTTTAAAATATTGTCGAAGTTGTCGGTGCATAATGCCTGCTTGAAGCTTGCCGCATACATGCTACGGGAGTTCAAAATATCGAAGGCGTTATTCAGGTATCCAATAAATCTAACTGTTCCTTCTGAATTCAACAAAGCTGGTAATTTTATCACTTGACTGCAATACTCTATTCCGTCGGCAACTGAGGAACTGAAAACTTGCGTTGCAAGGCGAACTTTCAGTTTTTGCTTCAAAAAACTTATATGAGATTTTCTCAATTTATTTACTAAATGTAACTCTTCCTTCTCTTGAAGATCATCTAATGTAGCCACGAAGTTCCAATCAATTATTTGTTCATTTTCATCAATAATAGAACCCGTTCCAGCTAAAGCGTTTCCTACAACTTTAATCATATGTGAGGTATCCAACGAAAGGGTTACATCATGAGAATAAAAGTGAAAATAATACTTTCATTGAGACTTTGTAAGATCATATCATATCATAAATCAATCATGTAAAATGCTGATGTTAGAATTGGCCCCATCAAACGTAAAATTAACATCATTTATGCCTATCTTAAATAGTTCGCGTAAGCAAGCCTCAAGAAGAAATTTTCTCTGATCACCCCTTAAAGAAGTGAGGAAAAAATACCCGAACGGTAGCTTCCAAGTACCATTTATTGCCACCAACATAAAAACAATAACTTCAGTGGCTAACGTTTCGGGGTTATCTCCGGATTCTCCAAAACTCATGTATCCATAGTAAGTTTTGCCATCAAACTCAGGATGCCTACGAATGAACACTTCATGTCTGAAAAGTGACGCGAACGTAATTATATACTCTTGGGGATAAGTCATTTAGGGTAAGGGCAATTTTTTTTAAAATTAATTTAATATAAAAGGGGAATAGAGTTGCCATGAAGTTTTTTATTCACCCTCTCTAGCAACTCAACACTAACATTTGAGGCTTTTTTACCGTTCCGAATCATCTACAGAAATTAAATTTTCTTCTATTAATATAGTTCCTTTATTAATGTCTCTAAATTTTTCCCTTTCGTCTAAGTCATCGAATCTTCTGTTGCAGAGTTCTTTTTGACTCTGCCATATGACTCCCTTCAGCACTCTTAAACGGCGCTTAAACTTCGCTGCCCGCGGAGTAAGAGGATCTTCCGATGAAGGGTATGACTCCAGTATTTTATAAACTGGAGTGACACATTTCTGAAATACAAATGAACTAATGTTATCGAAAATTGAAAGAAGAATAATTTTACATTTTCTTTTACTTTGCGTTGAGGGCTTCTAAAATATTGCGGCGATTCCCAAAAAGTGCACGATGGCATGTCTTTCTGATCCTAAAAATTATAAATTTGCATAAAATAATTTTGAAAGAATCTCATAAAATGAGAAAAATGATTGACGTCATTCATTTACATTTAATGCAAGGAATTATGGGCGTATGATGTACAAACGTGCTTAGAAATACAACTGTTATATTGAGCTCACTATGTGTCAACAAAATCAAATGTCATACAAAAGAGTCAACGTTTATTCCTATTAAGAAATTTAAAATACATTACAATAATTAATTGAAAAGTACTGCGATATAGAGTTTTACTGAAAAATGGAGAAAAATCCTTCATTATAATATTATTTTTTATTTGCCCAAAATCGCTGATGAAAACTGAACGATCGCGGTCGAAAATCGATTCTGTAAGGTAAATGAAAAATACATCAAATTAACGTTAATATTTTTCCTCTATTGAGAAGTATACTCAGAAGTATTTATGATAATGAAACAAATTTAGAACATGAAGCTTTATCATTTGTGTTTATATAAATTAAAATAATATGTTCATGCATTTTACAACTTAACTGACTCAAATAACTCCGACTTTCCGTTTCAGCAGGAAGCAATGCATCTGGATGCGTAGAAATCCTCTGTAGAATAAAAATGTTATTATTTCATTCATGAACAACCTAAAAAGTCAATTTACCTTTTCAATAGCTGGAACCGCGTTTGGAGATAATTTTGGTCTTATTTTGCTCCGCTCTAAAGTGACGTTCGCATATCCTATCACTTTGCGGATTAGCTACAATTCCCGTGTTTTTTTTCATTACGCTGCTCCATATCTGCTGCCGACGTCTATTTTTTGGGATCCTTAAATATAAGAATTCAAATGTAACAGTAAACTTTCGACGTTAAATTATGTGCCCCCAATATGTGAATCCGATTGCTTTGGAAAAAACTAGTAAAATCATGTACTATTTTCACAATCCATAAATTAAATTCTATTAGCGGGAACTTAAAACTACACATAACAATTTCATTACAAATAGCTCGATAAATTTTACTAGGTATGATCTACCGTATCACTGGTGCCGGCGGATAAATAGAAAAATCCCACATCAAGGATGAATTCGAACATATGAACCGATCAGGCAAATAAACAGAAAAACAACCATGAAAATAATGGTTGAAATTATCATATCTCTAATTTAAGCAAAAGTTATTAAATTTCTAATGTCACTGTTAATGGCGCGGTCTATCGTCCATCGATCATATTTTCTTTGAAAACAAGCACTAACTCTCAGAAGGAGGTCTTTATTTTGCTATCAATAATTCACCGCATTAAAACCTTCACGTTTCACTATTTGGTTTTTTTGTCAAAACACTAGTGCACTTTAAAAAATCAAAAACATATGGAACAATTTAATTTACTATGATATAAACTTACCTGAAATAAGAAGTTCGCCGGTTGTCACTTCCTTGCGGCTGTGTTTCTTTACAAAACTTGCACTTCTACGGCATTTTTAATTTATAAAATTTCAATTTTTATATTTTTTGATAACGAAAATTTCAATTTTAGTCGCACGGAACGCGTTTTGTTTATTTAAAACTAGAAACGTCAAATCAAATCTTGACACCAGCTGATCTGATCAATTTTCGAAAACAATTCATTTTCGACAAAAAAGTCTACCGATTATATTCAAATTGTGGCACGAAACTAAAATTTGATTAAATTATTTAAATCTGGAATGATGTGACATTATGCATCTAAAACGGCAAAATTTGATGATGATTTCTGATTTCGAAATTAATTTCTATGAGCTTTAACGTTTACACATTCTTCAAAAAGCTCTTAGTTAAAATTTGCGAAAGCTTTCGAAAATAATCGTATACGTATACGAAATATTTAGATGTATCAAGCGGCTTCACCGGTTTCCATGGGAAGTGAAGTATACCTCAATGATTATTAACTTACAAATTCAATTAATGAAAAAAACGCAGCAAGAGTCAAGCAGTTTTCGTAACATGCATTTGTATACGACATCGTACAATAATTGCGATGCGTCGATGCGAGGCGAGAAATATTCGGAAAAAAAGGCCCGGATACAATACTGCGTGACGGCGATGCGAGAATGCGATGCGATTCTCGCTCGTCGTCGCGCAACGCATTCAATTTACAATGCTCGCGATGCGAGGAAGAATAATATTCATATGACAAATGTCAAATTGGTGACGTTTCAATTGAAATTTGATTAAAATGGCTTTTGTTTTTTTTTTTTAATTTAAATTTGGAATTTTCCTTCGTTTGGCGAATAATAGCCTCAACAAGGATGCACGAAATTTTCATTCAAAACTCATTCTGAATAACCCTCCTACTTAAAAAGTAATAAAGGCGTTTGAATTTAAAGTTTCATTTACGCGTCATAGAGCATCTGACAAACGTCACGCACCTCGTTGCGAGGAATTTTCGTTTTTCCGAATATTTCTCGTCTCGCATCGACGCATCGCAAGTCACCTCACTACATAATCACCATAAGCGACCGACGAACCCTCATTAAGCAATAAAACAAATGTGTACACGTAGATGAAACATTTTATCCTTGTAAACCATAAAATGTTTCAAATAATACATTGAACATTTGTAAGTCATAGAAAATCATAAAATGTTTTCAATAAAACATTGCACCATAAAATGTTTCAAATAATATATTGAACCTATGTAAACCTTTGTAGAAGATAAGATATTCAAATTAGCATTAAGCAATAAGACTAGAAATATTTGTAAATTTATGTATAAATAGTATGTAAAATCGGGCTGAGGCTCAGTTTGTAATTATAATTGGTAAATAAAGGACTTAAACACAAGGCAAACGTAATTGACGCAGTCGAGGTTCGAACCATAGACTTGGATGAGTGTAAACTTTTCTAGTAAAAGTTATAAAGGTGGCGTGGATACAGGACCATTCAGAGGCCCTGCCTAGCATAAAAAAATACGAACAAGGAAAAGAACAAATAAAAGAACCACTTCGGGAAGGAACAGAAGAATCACAACAAAGGAGCATAATGGACTACAAAACGGTCAGCATCTACTTGAACTCCATCCCAGCATTCGCAGGTGATCAATCAGACCTTCATCCGTTCATCAATGCCATCGATGCAATACAATACGCATCGATGCGGATACAGGAGCGCAAAAACACTTGGTGGCGCAGGAAACTGGTAGGAAACTGGTTTCGACGAGCCTGAGACGGAAACTCGACTCATGGAACAAATTCTAGGAGCTAAATTTACAACTCCCGCCCAACTTTATTCATACATGAGTAAGTAGCTGAATCTTATATGTAATAAAATAAAAAATAATAATAGATATAATGATGTGCAAATAACTTGTGATATTGAACAGAAAAGAGAAATAGTGAAAAATTGTTTTATGGACAAATGTGCAGAGCCCATTCGAGGTGTTGTATACGCTAAGCAACCCGCCACATTTGAAGATGCCTACTCGGTACTAGTGAATTCCGGTTATCGATACTTTGGTGCTAAAAGGTATAAAGAAAACACGCGGTATCAACATGGTCCTATTCGAAATCCGCGTAGAGATAAATATCGAGTGAACCATAATCAAACCAACCATTTACCAGTTCAATTAGAGCCTCAATCTAATTCTGTCAATCAAAGACTAAATTCTAGACCCAGAACTCAAAATTATCAAAGGAATGATCTTCATCTTCCTTTTGATGTATCCATGAATACCGCTACAACCTCGGGGTCATCCTTGTTTGCTGGGAATGGAAATTTTCCGTTACCAGCCTCGGACTACCTTTTCTTTCATTAACTATCGAAGGTAAAATACTTCGCTGTCTCATAGACACAGGAAGTACGCATTGCATCATGAATGCTAAGTAAGTAGGCCCCAAAAGACGGTTTAAATTATCACAACCATTGGTTATCAATTCTGTTTCTGGAACCAATGAAATCAATTTTAGTCTTGACACCCCCTTTCCTTCGGAATTTCATACAAACCATCGGATTGGATGGAAGTTGATGGATCTCGCATCCAACTCGTTTGATTGTATCATTGCCTTAAGCGTCCTCCTAGGTACGAAAGCGAGTATAATAATAAATTAAACTTTAACGATCAATAATATTGCATTAAAATAAAATTCAATGCCGAGCATGGCGAACTTTATAATGTATTAGCTGCTCAATGTGAAAACATACTAGAAACAGCATAACATACTCAGAAAAAGGAAATTTCTGAAAAAATACCAATTGACAAACAACTTCAAGAAGAAAAATACTCTCAAGAAGAGCAAGATCTTATTGATCGTATTAAAAATGAATTTGCCGATATTCAATACAATGAATATGAGAAATTAACATTTACACATGAAATCAAACACGAATTGAAACTGGGAACCGAAAATCCAATATACCAACCACACTATAGATACCCATACTCTTTGAAACCATTTGTTAAACAACAAATCCAAGAAAATTTGGCACAAGGCATTATACAGCCTTCCAAATCTCCTTACAACTCTCCGATCTGGGTAGTTCCAAAAAAGAATGGAAAACATCGGTTAGTGATTGACTACCGGAAGATAAATAATATAACGATTGGTGACAAATACCCGATTCCACAAATTGATGATGTCCTTGAGCAACTGGGACATGCCAATTATTTCAATCGAAGTGAAACCAAAAGATCGTCATAAGACAGCATTCTCTACCAACGAAGGTCATTTTGAGTTTACTCGAATGCCATTTGGGCTGAAAAATTCCCCGGCAACCTTTCAGAGGTTGATGAAATACATTAATAAACTCTGTATTGTATACATGGACGACATTCTTGTATATAGTACTACCCTCGAAGAACATGAAGTAGCACTTCGCAAAATATTTTCCACTTTGCGTAAAGCAAATTTAAAAATTGAAATAGCAAAAACACACTTCCTTAAAAAATCTACTGAGTTTTTAGGACATATAATATAACAAAAGATGGTATCAAACCCAATCCTAAGAAGTTAGGCGCAATTGAGAAATTTCCATTGCCTACTACTCAGAAACAAAAAAAAATCTTTCTTAGGCTTAGCTGGATTTTATCAAAAGTTTATCAAAGATTTCTCCAAAACAGCTCGCTCCATGACAAAATATCTGAAGAAAGATATTAAAATTAAAATGTCAGATGAAGAATACACTGAAGCCTTTAAAAAACTAAAATTATACATATCCAATCATCCATTTTTACAATTTCCTGATTTCAACATAATATTCACTGTCACAACAGACGCTTCAAACTTCGCAATTGGAGCAGTGCTATCTCAGAACCATAAACCGATAAGCTTTGTATCCAGAACCATAAATGAAACCGAGACACGATGTTCAACCATAGAGAAAGAGCTCCTAGCGATCATATTTGCATTAAAGTATTTTAGACCGTATATACTCGGTCACAAATTTGAGTTAATAACTGACCACAAGCCTTTAACTTACCTTCAAAACTTAAAAGTTGACAACCCAAGGTTGCAGAGGTGGAAGCTGAAACTATTAGTAAAAGGAAAAGAAAATTTTGTAGCAGATGCACTCTCGTGTATTGAGCTTCACGTTCATCAAGAAGCAGATTGCAATTCACTAGCAACGCAGCACACAGCTACACAAGATAATTCTCATTATATTCCTATCTCTGAAAAAACACTGAATTGTTATAATGTACAAATAAAAGTTAAAACAGGAAAAACACAGTCGGTTAAAAGAGAAAAGTTCAAAAGAAAGAAACGTTTAACATTTATATTTCAAAACTTCTCAGAAAAAGGAGCCAAATATATTTTCAATAATCATATGCCACACACAGGCACCGTGAGAATCAAATTATCCGACAAATAAAAACTTTTAATATTACAAAAAGAATACGTTGAATGGAAACTGGCTCATAAGAAATCGACACTTGTCAATGCCGAAATTTTACTTCATGATTGCACCCTAAGCGAGATAGAGGAACTCATAGCCAAAACTCATAAACAGTCCAATCATACAGGCATCAATAAAACTTACGGGGAAATACACACTAAATACTATTATCCTCGATTAAAAGAACTCGTTCAAGACTACATTAACTCCTGGGAGATTTGTCTGCAATCTAAATATGATAGGAATCCGCCAAAAGAGCCGTTCAAGGAAAGAGTCACAACTAAATCTATTCGTGAAATCTATCACTTAGACATCTAGTTCAAAAATAAGAACAACCTTTTTATAACTTGCATTGATAATTTCTCAAAATTCATTACTGTTGCTCCACTTAAAAACAGACAATGGGACACCATAGTTAACACACTTCGCGCAATGTTTAACAAAATCGGTAAACCAAAGCTACTGGTAACTGATAATGAAAGCGCAATTAATTCAGAAAAAGCGAAAGATTGGTTTCTTAAAGAAAATATTGCCTTCCATTTTACTCATCCTAATCATAAAACTGGGAATTCAGATGTCGAAGTATCGCATCGCACATTAAACGAAAATATGGGAGCATTCCGACAAAACGAGGAAAAGAACTTACTGTCTCTTAATCCAGTACAAGAGTGCAAGAGTACAAGAGGTAAAAAAAGTGCAGACATATTCTGTAATGAAATAGATACTTTACATATATATGACAAATTATTGACATATAAGCAAAAACTACTACAAAAAGCCAATTCCAATACAAAATACTCTTTGCTCGATAATAAATGGGTAAAGAATCCAAACACTAGAAAATTAGACCCTCGCTTCAAAAAAACTAATAAGAATTCAAAGATTCATCCTCAGAATAAAAAAAAAACTAAGGCAAAGCTCCTGTTTCAGGAATTGTGTTCCTCACACTTCTCGTAACAACTGCAATGGCGCAGAAAATACAAATTCAGCCTCTAACGCAGCAAAACGTTAGACCATTCAAGTCAACTTCCTTACATAGAAACATATTAATCGACAAAGAAATCTCAAAGTATAACGTCAACACTCTGACACTGACAAACATTAGGTCAAACGTGGTAATTGAACAAGATAAAATTACAAGTTTTATTGAAATACCTCTTAAAATAGAACCCATTGAGAGAATCAAGTTGATACCACTACCAAATTCAAAACAATTACAGATATATTTTCAAACTTACGAATTCCTAGTACACAACGGCATTTCTTTACATATCGAGAATCGTTATCCGAGTAACAAAAAAAAAATTTTTTGAAACATTTATATTTATCAATATAATATACATATAGGGCAGAAGACCCGGTTTTGGCCATTAACCCGTTTTTGGCCATTTGGTACTTTAAATCGTTGTAGCTAAGCCTTAGAGAATTATATGATTCTACTATGTACGGTTTTTTAAACATTTAATCATGGCAATACTGCTACCATGGACAGCTGTCATGTGCCAAACTTCATTCTGACAAAACACGCCATTTTTTGTTGCCGGTTGTGAATGTGATCAAGTTCTTAGCAAAAACAATAAGGTGAGTGAGGTGAGTAATCAGTTGTAATTTTCGGAATCTTTGCTTACTTCTTTAATGTTTATGTTAATTTTGTAGGAAAAATGTATCATCTAAGTTGATATAATATTATTTTGTCGCAAAACGTTTAAAAAGAGAGGTTATGACTAGGTGGCCACAAATGATACCAGATTTCAGAAATTCGCCAATTCTGGCCACGTGGCTGGCCAAAAGTGGTGTACGTGGAAACCCAATTTTGGCCATCTATTTTTGTCATGCACTTTTTATATTATTATATAGATTTTCTGATATTTTCTGTTTATTTTTAGAGTTAGATCAAAATGCCACCTAAGAAATTAGTGGCGAAAAGTAAAGAAGACCTCGTGAAAAGAAAATTATTCCAATACTCACCACACAAAATAACGTTAGCGTTAAATGCAATAAGGAATGGAATGCCGGTTGCCACTGCTAGTAGAGACTTTCAAGTGCCTTGGACGACATTGCGACATAAAATTTCAGGAAAAGCACCTGAAATTTCTGGGCATGTGGGACCCCAAGCAGTTCTCGGAAATAAAATAGAAACTGAACTTGTTATATGGATTAAAGATTGCGCCCGTGCTGGGTTTCCTGTTAACAAGGAAGGCTTACTGGATTCGGTCAAAAAAAATAGTCGAAAAGGGTAATATCAACACACCTTTTATAAACAACAGACCTTCAAGGTCCTGGTTTGATGGGTTCATGACAAGACATCCTGATCTGAGTCAAAAACAGGCCGAATATACCAATAAAGCTCGTGCTGCAATTACTGAGGGAAAAATTCGGAATTGGTTCAAAGAAATTTGTTCATTATTGGGTGAACAAAATTTAAAGATTTTGGAAGATCCTAAGCGTGTCTGGAACTGCGATGAAACTGCATTCTTTCTGGCGCCAAAGGGAAGTCTTGTTTTAGCTGAAAAGGGACAACACGTATATGACTCGTCCAAAAACAGTGACAAGGACAATGTAACCACCTTGTTTACTGTGAATGCCGCTCGTGAGTATGCACCTCCTCTGACTTTGTATAAATATAAAAGAATGAGTGCTGCAATTATTGACAATGCTCAAGATGGATGGGGAATTAGAAAAACCGATAAAGGATGGATGACTGGAGAATCCTTTTATGAATATGTGGCAAACGTCTACATTCCTTACCTACATGAAAAAGAAATACAATTGCCAATAATCTTATTTCTCGATGGTCATAAATCGCATTTGACTATGCAACTCACTGAGTTGTGTCGTGAAAACGGTATTATCGTGGTTGCTCTTGTACCAAATACGACTCACATGTTGCAGCCTTTAGACGTTGCTGTATTCTATCCTTTGATACAGAATTGGCGTCAACTTGTAAAAAAAATGGCGCATTGACAACGATGGACAAGAAATCACAAAATTTAATTTGCCATCAGCTCTACATAATCTGCTCCTCAGCAATAAAGATAATTTTGTAAGTAATGTGAAAGCAGGATTTCAAACATGTGGTTTATATCCATTTGGGGCTGATTTTGTTAATTATAAAAGAGTTATAAACAACAACGATACAAAAGCAAGCAATAGAAAGAGCACGGAACGTACCATATTTGAGACAAGCTATATTTCATATCCGGAAAGTAAAATAGATGGAAACTTACTCTAAGACTTTTATGTTACATTTGAATCAGGAAAAGATTGGGATGGCAAAAAAGAGGCATCCTTGTTAGATGATACTTGGCTGGCTATAAAAAATGATAACACTGCTACATTGACACCGGCTAACTTTGAATCTAAGGATACTAAAAACGCTGAAAGACAAACTAATTCACCATCACTTTTGGAAACGTCATGGGATCAAGCGGTTAGATTAGAAGAGCCTGCCGCACCGGTGACAAAGTCTCTCCATGTTCCAGTCATCAAACGGATACGCAGAAAGAAAACGAACACTTAAACAATCTTGACACCTGTAATCAAAAGGAAATTATAACAGAAACAAACAGAGTTGACAATAATCATAACAAATATAATACAAATTCAAATACACAGCTTGTCACTCAAACAGCAAGAGATTTAGTACGTAGTTTTGTATTGTATCCAGGAAAAGTAGTACCTAAAAATATTAGAAAGGCAATATAGGTTCCTTCTGTTATCACGTCGGATAAATGGCGGAATATTATGAAGGCAGCTGAAAAAGAAAAGACTGAAAAAAGGCAAGAAAAAGAAGAATAGCACGAAAATAAAAAAACAAAAGAAAGATATACCTGAAGTATCTTCCAAAGAAGATGGTGAGGTAAACTATGCTGAAAGCGATGAAAGCGAATGGAATGACTTGAGTGATTCAAATGATGACGTAATGATAGGAGAAGGAAGTACAACGCCAGAGAAGGGGCTAATACAAAGAGAAAGGAAGGAAGGAAGGTGTGATACCGATGACACAAGTTCTGAATCAGACTTATCATTGAATCAGTTCGAAAGCTCTATGAATAATAACATGTGTGTCCAGAACTTAAAAACAGGAACTTATGTTATTATTAAATATGAAGGGGAATACTTTCCTGGAAAAATTGAACACAAAGATGGGAGCCTATTCGAAATTAGTGCAATGGTGTTATCTACCAACAATACTTTCAGATGGCCAGAAAGACCCGACAAAATCTGGTATAGAGTTAACGATATTATGGAAATTATAAATTCACCTATGAAGCATAATAAAGGAGGCTTCTTTAAAGTTCCTGAAATGGAAAAGTTTTTGCCTAATATATATATATAAAGTCGTTATTTATCTCTAATTCTAAGTGCTTACCTAACAAAATGTATTCTGTTGTCTAAGTGTGTAGGTTATTTCCGTACAGAATTGTTAATTTAAGTATGTCTAATTATATTTTACAACGATTTCTTAGCTTATCCATAAGCTAAAGTCAGTTAACTATAAATTATTAGTATACCTACTATATGATTCCAAAGATAAAGTAACTTAGTAAGTATATAAAAGGTACCAGTATTGTTTGAAGTTGATAAGTTATTGTTGCGCGTTGAGCAGGTGCGCGACCTGTTTGCTATTCGCAAATATTGCTAATAGTGAAAAAAACACTCGGGAACTATTTTAAAATTAATAGTTAAAATTTTAATTAAGTTTCTTCTACACTTTATGATTAATTTACTAAAATCACTAATCACTTTAATGAATTAAATTATTTAATTAACACTTATTCAACATAATTAAACACTAATTCAATTATTTAACACTTTTCTCACTTTTCTTATTTAGAATTTTTCTGGCGCGCACTGTCGCGTACTCTCGCGTTTTTCATTCACAACTGCTTGTCTCGTCGCTCGCCGTAGTCGCTTATATACCACTACCAACCATCCCAGAACCTTCCATACAGATTGTTCTCGCGTGTACGCGTCGAGTCGCTTGCACCGGGATCTGTTGTACTTGATGCGCGTGACGTGTTTATGCTTGCGCACACGAAAACAATCGATGTGTTGGTAGCAGATAGTCGTAAACATGTTTACGACTTTTTGTTTACGCCGACTACAGTTCGCGTGACCTGAACACGTCACACTATCCCCGCCTTAAATCTTTTTCGCCCCGAAAAAGTGTGACATTAACCATCTCCGCGTCTTCCTGCTGATAATATGGGGCAAGGCGGTCCAGATGCACAATTTTCATTTTTGCCCTAGGTTTCTGGTGTTCTTGTATCCGGTATACCACATCGTTGATCCGTTTGACGATTCTATAGGGTCCTTCCCAATTCGGCTGTAGCTTCGGAGATCTGCCTTTACGACGCCGGGGGTTATATAGCCAAACCAAGTCGTCCGTCTGGAAACCAGATGAGTTTGCCATTAAGTCATATCTGGTTTTCATGCGATCAGTGGCTGACTCTATTTGTTTCCGCACTAATTGGTGTATCTGACTCAGCCGTTGCCTTAAATCGCTTGTATACTCCGAAATAGGTTGGGGCTTCTCAGGGGGTGTCCCAAACTTCACATCAGCTGGTAGACGAATCATTTTTCCAAAGATGACTTTTGCGGGTGCTTCTCCAGTCGATGCATGTTCCGCAGTTCGGTATGCCATCAAAAATAATGGAATGCGTCGATCCCAATCTCTCTGGTTTTCATCCACCATCTTGGCCAAATGTTTATTAAGCGTGTCATTGAACCGTTCGACCATTCCATCGGACTGAGGGTGAAGTGGCGTTGTCCATGTTTTCCGTATACCCAGCAGTTCACACATTTCAGCAAAAACTTGTGACTCGAAGTTTCTGCCTTGGTCTGAATGTAGTTCATGGGGTACGCCATATCTACTAACCCACTGAGAAACGATTTGTTCCGCTACAGTAGTTGCTTCCTGGTTAGGAATTGGGTAGACTTCTGGCCACTTGCTGAAGTAATCAGCTACAACTAGTAAATACCGATTTCCCCATTCGGACTCGGGAAAGGGTCCTGCGATGTCCACAGCTATTCTTTCGAATGGTACCCCGACGTTATAGGTCTGCATTCGTCCTCGCGTTCTTCGACTTGGGCCTTTGACGGAAGCACATATTGTGCATTTTCGACACCAGTCAAGAACATCCTCTCGAGCGTGGAGCCAATAGAACCTTTCTCGCACCTTTGTCAGGGTTTTGTTTACCCCAAGGTGACCTCCCGATGTGCCTTCATGCATCTCCTTCATTACTCCTTTGACCCGACTCTTGGGAAGAACAATTTGCATCCTATGTGAAGTGCCATCTGCTGTTTCCCATTTCCGTTTCAAAACTCCATCTTCGACCTCAAGGGAGTTCCATTGAGCCCAATAACTTTTCAACACCGTGCCGCGTGCTGATATGTCCTTCCACTCAGGACGTCCAGTTGTCTCCTTCCATACCAACAATGGTCGAACATCATCATCTGCTAGCTGAGCGTCCCGCAGTGCGTGCTGCGTCCAACCCTCGTCGACTTCTGTTGTGACTACACGCAGATCCACGCCTTGTTCTTTTTCCTCAGACCGTCGGCAGTGTTTACAAGCTGCTGGACATGGGCGACGGGATAAAGCGTCGGCATTCCCATGCACTCCTCCTTTTCGATGGACGATTTCGTAATCATAGGACTGTAGCCTTTCTATCCATCTAGCAACTTGCCCTTCTGGGTTTTTGAAATGGAGCAGCCATCTCAGGGAAGCATGATCTGTGCGAAGAACGAATTTCTGTCCGTAAAGGTACTTGTGGAACTGCTTTGTTGCTTCAATTATAGCTAGTAGTTCTTTCCTGGTTACGCAGTAGTTCTTTTCACTCTTTGACAGAACTCGACTGTAGTATGAGATTACTCGCTCCTCACCGTCGATCTGCTGTGACAATACGGCCCCGATCCCGTTGTTACTCGCATCGGTATCAACCACGAACATTCTTCCAGGCTTGGGATATGCTAAAACCGGTGATTCACAGAGCTTATTCTTCAACGTCTCGAAGGCTTTTTCGCACTGTTCATTCCAAATAAAAGGCCGATTCTTTTCCGTGAGCTGATGGAGACACTTCGCTACTTTTGCAAAGTCTTTAACGAATCGGCGATAATAGGTCGCCAGTCCAAGGAAACTTCGAAGTTGTCGTTTGTTATTAGGTTTCGGCCAACTTCTCACAGCTTCTATTTTCTCAGGGTCCGTTTTCACACCTTTTGCTGATACAACATGTCCTAGGTACTTTACCTCATATGCGAAAAGTGTACACTTCTGTGGACTCAGCTTCAAGTTGGCCCGTCGTAGCCTTGAGAACACCTCTTCCAAGTTGCGCACATGTTCGTCAAACGTCTTCCCTATGACAATGATGTCATCCAGATATACCAAGCATGTTTTCCAACTTAACCCGCGGAGTACACATTCCATGAGGCGTTCGAATGTTGCTGGAGCATTGCAAAGACCAAATGGCATCACTACAAATTGCCACAATCCAGTACCCACAGAGAATGCAGTCTTCTCTCTGTCTTTCTTGTCGATTTCAACCTGCCAGTATCCACTCTTTAAGTCGAGAGTAGAAAACCACTTCGAATCCCCCATTGTATCCATAATATCGTCGATGCGCGGAAGTGGGTAGCTGTCTTTCTTCGTGACATCGTTGAGCTGCCTGTAGTCGACACAAAACCTAGTGCTTCCATCCTTTTTCTTTACCAGGACTACAGGCGATGCCCACGGGCTGATTGAAGGTTCGATGACTCCTTGTTTTTCCATGTCGGAGATCATTGTGCTCACTTCTCCCTGCTTGGCTAATGGAAGTCGTCTTGGTGCTTGTCGAATCGGCTTAGCGTTTTGTGTGTCAATGACGTGAGTCACCATACTTGTACGTCCTTGATCGTCGTCACCAGTTGAGAAAATGTCGCGGTATTTGTTCACCAATTCCGAGGCTTTCTTGAACTGCTCTGGTGATATCTTGGTTGGTTCCAATAAAGTCGACACTAACTCACGGGATTCCCCAGTATTTCGTTTCCTAGCTGGACATTGGCTATCTCCTACTTCCAAAGATGTTACAGTAGAGACCAGCTGACAGCTCCCAATAATGGTTCCAGCTTTGATGTGGGTAACTGAGTCCGAGGTATTAAGGACTCTAACCGGCACGCATCCACTCTTATTTGTTGTTACGAGTGTCCGTCCCAAAATTAAATTACGCAGTGCCGGTGTTTTTGTTGGCTCAATTAGGTAGGATCTATGGTCTCCAGGATCACCTTCAAATTTGGCCCATACAATGCTCTCAGAAGATTTCGGTACGTCAGTGTCGGCATTGACGACCACTTTCGGTGTTGGAATGTTGTCGTAATGACCCTCCATTAAGATCTCAACATTCCGCCATCTCAAGACCCGTCTGCCCAAATCCAACGTAAACCCGTGTGGTCTTAGGAAATCCATTCCCAGGATGCAGTCGTCCATTATATCAGCAACAAGAAACTCATGTTGAAACAGTATATCCCCTACTTGTACTTGGAGTTTGATCTCGCCGTATACGGGTGCTGCTTCTCCCGTTGCTGTTCGTAGCAAAAGTGGTTTGCCTTTGGAGAGAACATGCCCGCTCACCAAATCTGGTCGCAATATTGACCTTGTTGCACCAGTATCAATTGTGAGGGTGCAATATTCACCGTCGACTTGTCCACGAACACATAAGTCTGCCTCTCCCCGATGTAGCCTAGATACGATGATGGTGGTTCTGGGGACTTTGATCCTCCTAGCCAACCTCTGCCCCGCGAAGTTGGCTCTTACGCGTTTCCCGACCCCTTGGATTGAGGGGCCTTATTGCCAGGCTCTATTTTTGGCCTTGATCTCTTTCTAGCAGCACATGCCGGGCAGTAGCTTAATTTCCTTTGCTGCTTGCAGTTTCGTTGGAGATGACCTCGTTCACCACAATTCCAGCATATGGCCGCACCATTCACCTGCGCTTCTTCGCTGATGTCAACACGCTCACATAAACATTCTTCCGTTGTAACCTGTCGGATTCTGGCTGTGTTACGAGTTGTTGTTTTGGCAGCTTCAAAATTTAAACAGTATGCCAGGGCGTCCTTTACTGAACATTTTTCGGCTAGGCGGACAGCTTGTTGCATCTCCCTGTCCTGCAACGCGCTGATGAAAGCCTCCGTTGCTGCATCGTCCCGATGCTCTGGGTCGTATGCAGGGTAAGCCAAAAGTGCAAGCCTTTCAGTATCCTGAGCCAACTGCTGTAGAGTTTCACCTGGTTTCTGCATCCGGTTGCGCAGCTGCGACCTGTAGATCTGCTTCAGGTGATTATCTCCATACCTCATGTCCAGTGCGTTCATGATAGCGACGGAGCTTGACTGCAACTCGGCAGGGACAGTTTGGAGTATTTCCGCAGCTGGGCCTCTCAGAGCAAGAATTAAGGCTGTCGCTCGCTCCTGGTCATTCCAGTGATTTGCTTGAGCGGCAGCTTCAAACTGGGTTTTGTAAATGCTCCAAGCCATTTGTCCATCGAAAGTTGGCGCTTTTACACTCCTTGTTGAGATACTGGCTGTATTCGTTATCGGGCTTGGGTTACTCGCTATTAGACTTGGGCTGGTCATTATCGGGCTCGGGTTACTCAATATCGGGGCCGGGCTACTCGCTATCGTTATTTTCCCTTGTTTTAAGTCTTCTTTTATTCTTTCAATCTCTTCCCGAACCGTCTCCACTTTGCTCATCCTTTCTTCCACTTTGTCCATCCTTTCTTGGAAACCTTCAATTTGATGGTTAAGCTTTCGACTTAGTTCACCTAAATCAGCTCTTAATTCAGCTGATTGCTTGTTGAACGCTGTTGACTGTCGGTCGAGCTTCTCGTTTAACTCAGTTGACTGCCGGTCGAGCTTCTCATTTAAGTCAGTTGACTGCCGGTCGAGCTTCTCATTTAAGTCAGTTGACTGCCGGTCGAACTTCTCATTTAAGTCATTTGACTGCCGGTCGAACTTTTCTTTTAAGTCAGTTGACTGCCGGTCGAGCTTCTCGTTCAACTCGGTTGATTGCTTTTGCATTACCATCAACATTCGCATCAACCCTTGCGCACTCAGAATTTGTTCCTCCTCCTCACCTCCAGTGCAACTTTCAGCGTCGGGAAACTCAAACGACTCTGGATCTATCCCTTCCGCTGCCAGCGCTTCGTTCAACCGCGTGATCAGTCTAGCTTTGCTTCCTTCGGTTGAAATTTTCCGCTTTTCTAATTCCTCCTTTAGTTCCGGCAAAGTGAGAGCGTTGATTTTGCGCGGCATTTTTCTTACAAGTTTACTTCAAAAGTTCAAAAGTGTTCACTATAGTTCACGATTTTTTTTTTTTTAAGTGTTTGAGTTATTTTTCACTTCACTATTGCACGAATAATCCCACTTCTGACACCAGTGTTGCGCGTTGAGCAGGTGCGCGACCTGTTTGCTATTCGCAAATATTGCTAATAGTGAAAAAAACACTCGCGAACTATTTTAAAATTAATAGTTAAAATTTTAATTAAGTTTCTTCTACACTTTATGATTAATTTACTAAAATCACTAATCACTTTAATGAATTAAATTATTTAATTAACACTTATTCAACATAATTAAACACTAATTCAATTATTTAACACTTTTCTCACTTTTCTTATTTAGAATTTTTCTGGCGCGCACTGTCGCGTACTCTCGCGTTTTTCATTCACAACTGCTTGTCTCGTCGCTCGCCGTAGTCGCTTATATACCACTACCAACCATCCCAGAACCTTCCATACAGATTGTTCTCGCGTGTACGCGTCGAGTCGCTTGCACCGGGATCTGTTGTACTTGATGCGCGTGACGTGTTTATGCTTGCGCACACGAAAACAATCGATGTGTTGGTAGCAGATAGTCGTAAACATGTTTACGACTTTTTGTTTACGCCGACTACAGTTCGCGTGACCTGAACACGTCACATTATTATTAGTTCCCAATGCTGAACAAAATATCAACGTTAGTCATAGTTCATAAATGTGATCTCTGTAATTTGTGATCAGCTATTAATAAAGTTCCTATTTGGCTAATTATGGCTAATATCATAATTTTTAGGTATATAGCTCATAAAAGTTATCTCCGCAACTTGTGATTAAGCAGACAAGTCTGTTTATATTTTACTTATATTTTGATACTCACTTATATTTTAGAACATAAGCTATAACGTTGTAACGTAGCATTTGGCTAATAAAATAATAAAGTAGATTATTTTGAAATTATTTGTGTTTTACTCTGGATGGCCAGAACTGGCACACAAAGTGGCCAAAAATCGCACAAAAGCACTATTTTTTTTCTTTTTTCGTTAATAATTGTCTATTTGATTTTTTTACAAAAAGACTTTTCGTTCATGAAATTTAATATATTTTTAAATAACTTTATACAATAATGATGTACTTAATAGCTTATCCTATAAAACCGGAACACCTTAAACTGGCCAAAACTCTTAAAATGGCCACAACCGGGTCATCCGCCCTATGTAAGATGTAATATGTATGTATGTTTAAAAGTAAATGTAAATAGAAAAAAACTATTTATAAAATATCATATTAGAAAACAGTAACGTTACGCTTACTATAACACAGTGCCTAACTAAAAGAAAATCATTTGAATTTACCTTAGAAGAAATTCAATCATAGCGAATCTCGAATAAGCAGAAAACAAAACAATTGAATTAAAACATACAGGAACTAAATGAATTAAAAGATTCAGGTACCCTCTTTAAAATAACCCTTCCTACAACAGCAATTACTTTATGTATCATATCAGTGGTAGTTTTCTTATTTGGCAACTATCAGAAGCCAATAAGGAAACTCCGGCAAATTCTCAAAATCACACCTTTGAAAACTGAGGACAGTTTCCATCTTAAGGTGGGAGGAGTTACGTCACTACATAATCACCATAAGCGACCGACAAACCCTCATTAAGCAATAAAACAAATGTGTACACGTAGTATGAAACATTTTATCCTTGTAAACCATAAAATGTTTCAAATAATACATTGAACATTTGTAAGTCATAAAAAATCATAAAATGTTTCAAATAAAGCATTGCACCATAAAATGTTTCAAAACGTAATTTGCAATCATTGTACGTTGTCGTATACAAATGCATGTTACGAAAATTGCTTGACTTTTGCTACGAGACTCACGTCGCACTCTCGCAGTGTTGTATTTCGGCCTAAACGAAAATTCCTCGCAGCGAGGTGTGTGACGTTTGTCAGATGCTCTATGGCGCGTAAATGAAATTTGAAATTCAAACGCCTTTATTACTTTTTAAGTAGGAGGGTTATTCGGAATGAGTTTTGAATGAAAATTTCGTGCATCCTTGTTGAGGCTATTATTTGCCAAACGAAGGAAAATTTCAAATTTTTAAAAAATCAAAAACAATTTGAATCAAATTTCATTTGAAACGTCACCAATTTGTCATAAGAACATTATTCTTCCTCGCATCGAGTGCATTCTAAATTGAATGCGTTGCGCGACGACGAGCGAGAATCGCATCGCGTTCTCGCATCGCCGTCAAGCAGTATTGTATCTGGGCCTTGAGTTCTTTCGTAACATCGTTCTCACTGAAGTCACGATACAAAAACAGATAAAACACCGAACATAAAACTGTTGATACCTTTGCATTTTCTATTTAAGGTTTTCACAAAGATTTACAATAAGTGGATTCTTCAGAGTCTTCACATTATGAGTATGGTGTTAAGATAAACTATTTGTTCTTAATTCGATTACAAGGACATTTGACTTTGTATTGTTCAGTAAAGAAACTTGATTTCAGACAAGGACAATGTAACCACCTTGTTTACTGTGAATGCCGCTCGTGAGTATGCACCTCCTCTGACTTTGTATAAATATAAAAGAATGAGTGCTGCAATTATTGACAATGCTCAAGATGGATGGGGAATTAGAAAAACCGATAAAGGATGGATGACTGGAGAATCCTTTTATGAATATGTGGCAAACGTCTACATTCCTTACCTACATGAAAAAGAAATACAATTGCCAATAATCTTATTTCTCGATGGTCATAAATCGCATTTGACTATGCAACTCACTGAGTTGTGTCGTGAAAACGGTATTATCGTGGTTGCTCTTGTACCAAATACGACTCACATGTTGCAGCCTTTAGACGTTGCTGTATTCTATCCTTTGATACAGAATTGGCGTCAACTTGTAAAAAAAATGGCGCATTGACAACGATGGACAAGAAATCACAAAATTTAATTTGCCATCAGCTCTACATAATCTGCTCCTCAGCAATAAAGATAATTTTGTAAGTAATGTGAAAGCAGGATTTCAAACATGTGGTTTATATCCATTTGGGGCTGATTTTGTTAATTATAATAAAAGAGTTATAAACAACAACGATACAAAAGCAAGCAATAGAAAGAGCACGGAACGTACCATATTTGAGACAAGCTATATTTCATATCTGGAAAGTAAAATAGATGGAAACTTACTCTAAGACTTTTATGTTACATTTGAATCAGGAAAAGATTGGGATGGCAAAAAAGAGGCATCCTTGTTATATGATACTTGGCTGGCTATAAAAAATGATAACACTGCTACATTGACACCGGCTAACTTTGAATCTAAGGATACTAAAAACGCTGAAAGACAAACTAATTCACCATCACTTTTGGAAACGTCATGGGATCAAGCGGTTAGATTAGAAGAGCCTGCCGCACCGGTGACAAAGTCTCTCCATGTTCCAGTCATCAAACGGATACGCAGAAGAAAACGAACACTTAAACAATCTTGACACCTGTAATCAAAAGGAAATTATAACAGAAACAAACAGAGTTGACAATAATCATAACAAATATAATACAAATTCAAATACACAGCTTGTCACTCAAACAGCAAGAGATTTAGTACATAGTTTTGTATTGTATCCAGGAAAAGTAGTACCTAAAAATATTAGAAAGGCAATATAGGTTCCTTCTGTTATCACGTCGGATAAATGGCGGAATATTATGAAGGCAGCTGAAAAAGAAAAGACTGAAAAAAGGCAAGAAAAAGAAGAATAGCACGAAAATAAAAAAACAAAAGAAAGATATACCTGAAGTATCTTCCAAAGAAGATGGTGAGGTAAACTATGCTGAAAGCGATGAAAGCGAATGGAATGACTTGAGTGATTCGAATGATGACGTAATGATAGGAGAAGGAAGTACAACGCCAGAGAAGGGGCTAATACAAAGAGAAAGGAAGGAAGGAAGGTGTGATACCGATGACACAAGTTCTGAATCAGACTTATCATTGAATCAGTTCGAAAGCTCTATGAATAATAACATATGTGTCCAGAACTTAAAAACAGGAACTTATGTTATTATTAAATATGAAGGGGAATACTTTCCTGGAAAAATTGAACACAAAGATGGGAGCCTATTCGAAATTAGTGCAATGGTGTTATCTACCAACAATACTTTCAGATGGCCAGAAAGACCCGACAAAATCTGGTATAGAGTTAACGATATTATGGAAATTATAAATTCACCTATGAAGCATAATAAAGGAGGCTTCTTTAAAGTTCCTGAAATGGAAAAGTTTTTGCCTAATATATATATATATAAAGTCGTTATTTATCTCTAATTCTAAGTGCTTACCTAACAAAATGTATTCTGTTGTCTAAGTGTGTAGGTTATTTCCGTACAGAATTGTTAATTTAAGTATGTCTAATTATATTTTACAACGATTTCTTAGCTTATCCATAAGCTAAAGTCAGTTAACTATAAATTATTAGTATACCTACTATATGATTCCAAAGATAAAGTAACTTAGTAAGTATATAAAAGGTACCAGTATTGTTTGAAGTTGATAAGTTATTATTAGTTCCCAATGCTGAACAAAATATCAACGTTAGTCATAGTTCATAAATGTGATCTCTGTAATTTGTGATCAGCTATTAATAAAGTTCCTATTTGGCTAATTATGGCTAATATCATAATTTTTAGGTATATAGCTCATAAAAGTTATCTCCGCAACTTGTGATTAAGCAGACAAGTCTGTTTATATTTTACTTATATTTTGATACTCACTTATATTTTAGAACATAAGCTATAACGTTGTAACGTAGCATTTGGCTAATAAAATAATAAAGTAGATTATTTTGAAGTTATTTGTGTTTTACTCTGGATGGCCAGAACTGGCACACAAAGTGGCCAAAAATGGCACAAAAGCACTATTTTTTTTCTTTTTTCGTTAATAATTGTCTATTTGATTTTTTTACAAAAAGACTTTTCGTTCATGAAATTTAATATATTTTTAATTAACTTTATACAATAATGATGTACTTAATAGCTTATCCTATAAAACCGGAACACCTTAAACTGGCCAAAACTCTTAAAATGGCCACAACCGGGTCATCCGCCCTATGTAAGATGTAATATGTATGTATGTTTAAAAGTAAATGTAAATAGAAAAAAACTATTTATAAAATATCATATTAGAAAACAGTAACGTTACGCTTACTATAACACAGTGCCTAACTAAAAGAAAATCATTTGAATTTACCTTAGAAGAAATTCAATCATAGCGAATCTCGAATAAGCAGAAAACAAAACAATTGAATTAAAACATACAGGAACTAAATGAATTAAAAGATTCAGGTACCCTCTTTAAAATAACCCTTCCTACAACAGCAATTACTTTATGTATCATATCAGTGGTAGTTTTCTTATTTGGCAACTATCAGAAGCCAATAAGGAAACTCCGGCAAATTCTCAAAATCACACCTTTGAAAACTGAGGACAGTTTCCATCTTAAGGTGGGAGGAGTTACGTCACTACATAATCACCATAAGCGACCGACAAACCCTCATTAAGCAATAAAACAAATGTGTACACGTAGTATGAAACATTTTATCCTTGTAAACCATAAAATGTTTCAAATAATACATTGAACATTTGTAAGTCATAAAAAATCATAAAATGTTTCAAATAAAGCATTGCACCATAAAATGTTTCAAAACGTAATTTGCAATCATTGTACGTTGTCGTATACAAATGCATGTTACGAAAATTGCTTGACTTTTGCTACGAGACTCACGTCGCACTCTCGCAGTGTTGTATTTCGGCCTAAACGAAAATTCCTCGCAGCGAGGTGTGTGACGTTTGTCAGATGCTCTATGGCGCGTAAATGAAATTTGAAATTCAAACGCCTTTATTACTTTTTAAGTAGGAGGGTTATTCGGAATGAGTTTTGAATGAAAATTTCGTGCATCCTTGTTGAGGCTATTATTTGCCAAACGAAGGAAAATTTCAAATTTTTAAAAAATCAAAAACAATTTGAATCAAATTTCATTTGAAACGTCACCAATTTGTCATAAGAACATTATTCTTCCTCGCATCGAGTGCATTCTAAATTGAATGCGTTGCGCGACGACGAGCGAGAATCGCATCGCGTTCTCGCATCGCCGTCAAGCAGTATTGTATCTGGGCCTTGAGTTCTTTCGTAACATCGTTCTCACTGAAGTCACGATACAAAAACAGATAAAACACCGAACATAAAACTGTTGATACCTTTGCATTTTCTATTTAAGGTTTTCACAAAGATTTACAATAAGTGGATTCTTCAGAGTCTTCACATTATGAGTATGGTGTTAAGATAAACTATTTGTTCTTAATTCGATTACAAGGACATTTGACTTTGTATTATTCAGTAAAGAAACTTGATTTCAGTAACCGAAATGCAAAAATATGCATTAAAGTGTTTTGTTTCGATGTGAACTTTATGTTAAACATTTAGTCAGCAGAAAATGATTTCTGTGGGAAAATTTACTTTGGGCAGTTGAGCAAATATGTTTAAGTTATGTTAGAGTAGGGGAAGTACGGACAAAATGACATACTGTTTTGTTTTTCATTCATATATATTTAATTAATTCATTTATAAACAGTCTTAGAAGTTAATAATCATCCTTGATTTATTACTTTTCAGCTTCTTAATTAATTATAATCAAATACGAACTACAGAAAAAACTATTGAGATTTCTGTCACCCTCTCACAAAATCTATTTTGTCCATACTATATGGACATTATGGCATACCTAATTAATTATATGCAAAGCTCACAAATAAAGTTTTTAGTCCTCTTAGCGATATCAGCACATGACGCATGAGCCCAATGAGAACACGTAAGGCATCGTAACCAACATTCTCCGGGCTTCGAACGTGAAAAATATCATTACAATAAATACAGGGGCAGTCTTCGTCATCATTATCAGTGTCAATTGGGAAATCTTCGGCATCTGAGCTGTCATTTGTGTAAATAACCTTTTTGACTTGCCTGTTATTTTTTTCTCGTGGTCTTGTGGGTATATTTTTGGTTTCTGTATTTTTAGTATCATCATCGAATAATGTCTTCTTGACGTGTTTTTTCTTTTTTCCTGAGGGACTTTTAGGTGCATTTTTTGTTCTTAATTCTTCCATGTTAGAGGTGGAAGTTAAAAGCCAGTGTGACTTGTGAGTTTTCGGCTTTCTTTTGCCTTGTCCCCGAATGAAAAGTCCTTGTGGTGCTGGTGAAAGAGTGTCAACAGGAAATGGTAATGAATCCGTAGACGTACCTGGTCTCAAATTCCTATCTGCGGTTGTTTTAGTGACATCTCTTCCAAAAGTAAGGTTATCATCCACGAGTTTGTTACGGTTTTCTTGGATCAGTAATAAGCTAGTTGAATCAGCAGTTGTCACATCTTTTTCAGCAGAGCCAAGTGTCACATCATTACAGGAAGTGGAACAGATTACATCTTCTTCAAAAGATTGGCCTGCATTTATAAGACTATTCCTTTGATTGTCATTTGTTTTTGCTGAAGCAGCTGACTTTGTTGCCAAAGTATCTCCAGTATTCAATGAAACACTAGTTAAATCAGTGGTTGTGATATGTTCCTTTGATGAACGAGGCCTGATATCATTCGCGTTTGCCACAGAATTTCCAACATTTATGTTGCTTAACGGAATATTAGTTGTTTCTGCAGGTTCAAACATGTAGTCTGGAAAAATATCTGGATGGAACGGCCAAAGACCCGTACTTCTGAAGGCATTACATGCATTTGAAACTGTAGCCGTCTTTCCATATGCTAAGTTAAATAAATATCCCATTTGTAAATGAGTCACTACACGACCTGGGTGATTTTTTAACCATTTAGAAACTTCCTGGTGGAAAAAGGTTTTTAAAGGTCCGTAGATACTCACGTCCAGTGGCTGCATACGGTGAGTGCAGTGAGGAGGCAGACACAGCATCTTTTGCCATTCTCTTTGGCAAAAGTCAATGGTTCAATGCCTTTGTGACTTGCATGTCCATCACAAATGAGTAGAACTGGATCCCCTTTACTACATTTGGCATGTACTTGGAAATGTTTTAACCATTTCAAAAATACTTCAGTAGTCATCCATCCTGATTCTTGTGCTAGTCCAAGTGTCCCAGTAGGTGCTTCATCAACAAGTTCATTTTTCATGTTCTTACGAGGAAATATCATGCATGGAGGAATGTATGAACCAGTGGCACTTGTGCAACACACAGCAGTAATATTTGATCCTCTTTCGCCGCTGGTGAGACACCCAATTTGCTTTCTACCTTTAGTGGCTAAAATTTTTTGAGGTGTCTGAACGGTGGATAAGCCCGTTTCGTCGACGTTATATATATGATGTGGGCTCAAGTTTTGAGTGCTCCAAATTTTTTGATATAACTGGAAAAACTTAGTTACTTGTGGTTTATTGAATGCTTGTGCTCTGGCTGCAGAAGTAGTGTACGTAATAAAATGTCTTTATTCCTGCTTAGAAAGTATCGAGCCATTCTTGTCCAGCACGCTTCTTTTCTATGTTAAAGTTGTGAGCAAACCCATTCTTCTCTGCTAATTCAAAGGCCAACCCTTGAACTGATCTTCGAGTTAATCCGAATAGTCGAGTTTCCAAAAATTTTAAATGATGAACTAGCTGCCTCTCAATCTCTGCAGGAAACGTCAGTTTAAATCTGCCTAAGCCTTTAGCGAAAGGCGCTACAGTTTTATTGGTGTTTAGTGAATGTCTCCTCAGTGTAGCCTGAGGGACACCAAAAGTCTTCGAAGCTAGCAACCATCCCATTCTATTTTCCTTGACTGCTTTAATAGCTTTCTGCATAGACTTTTGACTCCAACATTGGCGATCACATTTTCTTTTATAGTTGCGTGGCATGATATCTGAATAAGAATACAAAAAGATTAAGGTGTAACTACTTAAAAAATACCGATGGACAAAATGACATACATATGTCATTTTGCCCAGAGTGTTGGTATGTCGTTTTGTACGAAAATACATCGAAACAATAATTAGTTCATGATTTCTACGAAAAGTAAAAACTCATTATAAAAATAACTTGTATTACAACGCAATGCACCATTATATCGATGTCAATAAACATAAGCGAAAAAAACAATGTAAAACTCACCATAACCTGCGAGAAATCACTGTCTATAAAAAACTTTTATGCACTGTCAACACGTTCTTTCTTGTTACACCGGCGCGACTAAGCTAATGGCGCTCTTAACTTCACATGATTGCAGATGCTACCAACTTCACGTGTTGCAATGTCAACAGCAGCGCCATAGCCCACCAATTTTTAAAAAAGCCCAGTGTGTCATTTTGTCCATATATGTCATTTCCGTATTTCCGCTAATTGTTTTTCGTGGGAAAATTTATTCTAAATATTTAATCAGCATAAATAATTCCCATTGGAAAATTTACTTTGGCTATTTTAACAAAAAAAAATTAATTGAATTGCAGATATCATGGATTTATGTTTATGCGAACTTTGTGTAACAAATCGGAATCCGTGTATGAGCTCCCTTTATTGCAAAAACTTCTTAGGTTTCTTGTTGAGGTTGAATTTCGCTCCTTTCTTAGCATTGGGTAAGCTAACTTCGCTTAGTCTTTTTAATTTTCTATTGTATATAATGGTATCAAGGAGTTTCTTTATTCGCGTTGAAACTTTTGATAATTTCAATGGTTGAATCCATTCGATTTTTTGGGTTTAGCTTGACTCCGGTTGTAGTCAAAATATGTCCATGGAATGCTGTTTGCAATGATTGCTGCAAAAACTTCTTTGGTGTCGTGTTTCTTTAAATTCGGAATCATAACTGTTTCCACAGTCGAGTTCGTTAATCAATTTTGTTTTGAGATTTCTGTTTCCTAGAATTAGGAAAATATCGTTTATTTTATCTGTTGGTTCATCCTCGTGATAATTTTGGTCAGCTAGGTGCAATTTAGTTGACGCCAATTGTTCAAAATACCCATTTTAAATGTTACCTCCCAAATTAATTCATTTTCGCCTATGGCTATACGAAATCAAGATTTTAACTTAAATTCTATGTTATCCATTTGGAGTATTGCTGTCTTTGTTTATAGGGACCATTTGATTGAAAATGCTTATAATTTCGTTTGGATTTGTTATATGTAGGACTACATCTATGTTCTTAGCCAATTTTATCTAGTTTGTCTTAATTTTAATGTATCCTAGCTCTGAAATAATTATTTCGATCGACATGGTTTGGTATGTCAAAGGAGCCAGCATTACTAGGGTTCGAATTTGTAATATTATCTGACAATTTAAGGAAACTCTGAATATTGGTATCAAGAATTTCTTGGAGTTTACATATTCTAAATTTGGAATCTGGTTTGTGTTTATATATGCCATTTTTGATTTACGCTTTCTGTCTTGCTTCAGTATAATCTTCCTTAGCTTTCTTTTTTTCGTTAATAATCTTATATTAGGCGTTTTGCCATCTATCATGGACTACTTTATGATCTGCTTGATGCTACTGTAGAGGTAACTTTGATGGTTATTGTTAAGTAAAAATTATTTGTGTTTACAACCGATTTACGTTTGTCTCTAAAATGGAGATGTGCTCGTTAAAATGCTCCTCGTGCTGGTGGATCGTTTCATAATCCATTGATTCATGGTCCCGATTAAATATTTCATATTTATTATCATATTGTTCCCATCTTCATCACTTATCTCAAATTTTCAGTTTTTGAGACACCATTGGTTTGCGTAAGGTTTTCGAATCATATCGCATTTAAGTTGATACTCAAATTTTCAATTTCTGGGATAATTTCGTCATGGGTATTTTCTTTTGCATTGATTGGATTTGTTTTTAAGTTTATTTTATTTAAAAAGTCTGTTGTTTAACGTTATATTCCCCTAAACAAATCAGCCATCTTTGTAGCATATATAATACATATCTTTCCCTAAACATATTGTCTGGAGCGCTTTAAATGGCCCTTTCCTACAAAGATATGGTCTGTAATATTATTATGCCTAATAATTTTTTTAAAAGGTGAAATAGTTTTTCTCGTGGTCCTTTAGGGTTCTAGAAGCGTAACAAATTCGATGTCCAGTTATTAGCATCAATTACTACTTAAAATTTTTATCAAAACCGGGATACTTTAAAATTGGGCATTCTATGATTATTTCTTTTGACTTTTCGAATGCCCTGATATAATTTGTGCCTTTTAAGTTGTTTTTCGCTCCCTTCTTTAGGCAGCTTGTGAGGTAAGGTATCTTGGCATTGGGTATGCTACCTTCGCTTAGTCTTTTTGGGTTTCTATAGTATACAGTGGTACCAAGGAGTTTCATTATTTGCGTTGAAATTTTTGGTAACTTCAATGGTTGAATGCATTGCATTTTTTTTTTGATTCTTTTTCACGATTTTGATTTTTTTTTTGATGATTTGAACGATTCCCGCTTCAATAATTTGACCTATACATTGACATTTGTCGATTTGCATTTTCAATTGAGCTTACCTGCAGTTTTCAAACCCTTTTCAAATTGCTTGCTTGTTCTTCCATAGGTGTAATGAAAAAATGTATGTTATCTCGGTACACCCATACATAATTACGTAAATAAGCTCCCGGAGTACAGATTTTATTAATCTTTGAAAGATTGCTGGATTATCCTTTCAGCTGAAGGGCATTCTAATAAATTCAAAGTGTCAGAATGATATTGGAAACGCTGTTTTCGGATATAACTAATATTCGGTGATATCCTGTCACTACGTGCAAATTCGTAGAATATTGAGCATAGTCCACAATACTATCAATGTTAGGGATGGGAAATTTATTAATTATTGCGACGTCGTTAAGTTTCCAATATTCGCCGTTTTTGTTCATTGTAATTGTCTACTTTTTCGATACGATCGATACGGGGCTCATATTCGTGTGTTCTTGAATAACTGTAAATCTTTGAATGGATGGGGCTGCTGGTTATCATAATTATTTCATCGTCGCCTTCATGAGCGAAGGTTTGTTTATCGTCCTTTTTGTAGAAGAGACCTTGATATTGTCATAGAATTCCTCACTATTTAAATTATCGAGTTCTTTCTATTTAAATTATCGAACTCGATCTTTGATGTTATAAATCTCTTTTACTACAAATTAATTGTCATTGCTGTCGAAACTTCAAATCGACTTAAGCTTCTGAAGGGGTTAGAAAATTGTGGCTTTTTAAACTGTCGTGAAATAAAATATGGGGATTTTTCGGGCAATAACTAGTTTTTCGACCAGTTTAACCACACAGTTACGTTTAACGATACATATACTATATAATTAATCATGTTTGGTTAAAAATTTATTATTCTAATTATTTTAAAACGCTCTCCTAAATTCCTTAAATCTTTGAAATTGGTTGTTCCCAGAGGTGAATATTTCCAAGACGTCGGCTGAATCTCTTAGTGTCTCCTTGAATTTTCTTCCTAGAGATGATCAGTGGGCCATGTTGCAAATAGGTGGTGACACTTATGTAAGAGCTGACATACTTTCTGTGGCGCTGAGGAATTCCTGCAAAGTGTAGTCCCTACGGAAAGTGAACGTATTCAGACATTAAAACTTTTTGACGATTTGTTCTGGAATGAGCTCAAAACCACTTTGAAGATGGTTGCTGTAAGACTTCTTTTTCTTTATGGTACTGTATCTGCCTTCACTGCACTACTTTTGCAGTTACTATGGTTCTTTCATGACGTTTTTTTCCTGTTCCTGCCGAACGCTGGTTTTTACGAGAGAGAACATTTTGGCTAGACCCATTGTCATTTGAGTCAGTTTTTCGGAAGAAACTTAGCAAGACCTTCATAAGAAAGTAAAAAATTTCCTGAAAACAAAAGTCAGGATGTTCAGGAATTCATGAATAGACAGCTCATCTATAAATCGAATCCCTATTCAAAAAATGATAAATGATAAATTGGCTTTTTTCTGATTTCTATTACTTTTATTTATAAACAAAGGGCGCGCTAATTGCAAAGCATCAAACTTACTGCTTCTAATGTTGAGTGCATGGATTTATTAGTTATAAAGAGGCCCTAACTATGTACATCAGCATATGTGAGCGTGCGAAATTTTTCGGCCGGCGAGGTGGTAGGTCGACGCAATTTTTGCGAATGTTTCAAGTACCTTCTAGATACAATAATATACTCATATTCATAAATTATCCTACAAAAACGTTATATTTTGAAAATTTATATATATTTGCACTTTTAAAAATGTAATTTCGCTAACGGTATCTCTGTATTCTACTTTTGTGAGGTAGTTTACAAAATATTATTAGCACAATTTCCTCTAACTTTTTTGAAGCAAAGCGGTTTTTATCTGCTTCCACCTGATCCGCCATCCCCTCAGTAAAAAACAACTTCGAAAATCTAGAAGCTCTACGAGACTTGCGGATTCCCGTGGCTCTGCAGGTCTTCTACCGGGAATGAAATTTATTCTGGGTGGTATTTCCGTTGGTTCGTCACAAGGTTTCTATTCCGATTGATTATAGGGTTGTGGGGCATCACTGTCACTTTCGGAATCTCTTTCGTTATTTTGATTTTTCGATTCGTTGCACCCACAGCTAACTGACGAGTATTTGAAGCCAGGTTGTTGTTAGTTAAATGTTAGTTAAACTAGCTCCTATGGCCTTTGGTAACTAATTGGATACCCATTTCAGCTATGATCGAAAAAGTATGTTATCAGAATCGTAGTATAGTAGTGGAGATTGCCATCAGAACAGCTGAATTTATATCAATGATGATTAAAACTGTCGATAATTAGAACAGCGTGACTAAATTATCGAAACATCCAAGCAGAAGTGCAATGTTAAAAGAGGCACCGCACGTGGTTGAAAATGCACTTTTATGTAAGAATTGGATTTCAAAATAGACTTCTTTTCGATCGAATCAACAAGCTCTACTGCTTCGATGAGCTGATCCCCAACATCATTACTGTTAACTTGCCATAGAAAGATATAATGAACACTCAATAGTACCTAATAACCATGAACATAAATCAAGATTCTATCAAAAATATTATTCCAAACCTTCGAACGATGCTCATATTGCAGGATCTACAAAGGATCTGCCACCAAACTAATTCAAGTACAGGTTCTTTAAAAATTCTTTTGGGTTTAAATTTATTTTTCTTCAATTTATTCCCCTGCATGTTAATTTAAGAACAAAACCCGCAAAAAGGTCACAGAGGAAATTGTTTACGAGCGGTGAATGAACAACTTCTTCTCTAATGTTTTAGCTTCAACGTCAAGTTTGCTGCAAAAATTGTAATTGTATGAAGAAACAATCAGGAAGAGTTTTCAACAGAGCTACAGCAATGATCATAAATAAAAATCATGCAGATTGGTGCTTTGATGTTTTCAAACAACTCTTATGAACTGATTGGAGTTGCGCCCTTTCTTATTAAAATTTAAAATACATTTGACACATGACCTCTGGCTTTATTAAAATTCACATTTTAATTCTTATTCTTATCGTTCGTATCGTATCGCTTATCGTTCTTATAAGGTACATGTTCAGTTCTGAACTCAGATTTCTATCATATTAACTAACGACGTTGATGAGACGGGTGAAATTCGATTGCTAGGTCTCAACGCAATTGGGTACAATAAAAATGGTACATACAAAAGAATTGACACAGCTTAGCTTCTTAGCCAGATTTAATTTAATTTGTGTTTATTTGTTTTCTGAAAAGTGTCTTTCAATTACTTTTCCCAAATGTAGTAAAATGAGCCCTGCTTTAGCCTTTTTTAAGTCCTCATTAAATGCGAAACAATGTTGTATCGCTTGAATCGCTGAAAAAGCAACTTTTGAAGCAGGTGGTTGGAAATCCATAATTAGATTCATTTCCTCTTCATCTTTGTTTATACCCGACTCCAAATCTGAATTAGATAGCTCAAATTTCCTTATCGGTCATGTCCTCTGCCGTTTCAAGTTCTTCATCAATGTTTGGAAAATGTTTCCAATATTCTTGTGATGCCAAGTCATTCACAGGCAAAGTGCAGATCCTTTGAGTCAAACGTAGATTGTCCTCAACCCACTTTCTAATCATTTTGTAGTCATCGTCATTCCACTTGACTTGATTCCACGTCATGATCACAAGGGTTTTCTGTTGCGTTTAAATAAAATTTAAACAATTGTTTATTGTGCGTTGAAAAACATGATCCCAAACTATTCAAATTAGGAAAATTGCTTCAAGAATATGCAATTTTTGGGGCACACCATTTTCGTCGATGTCTTTTAACCCTTCTGCTACAACCGCGTGAAGGTCTGTATGTATGAGTGTCGCCTATAGACGACATCCGCGTGACAGCTAGTATGTAGAAGAGTCGCGTATAGACGACGTCAGTGTATAACACTTAACCATTTGACCAAGAGCCCCATGATGTGTTTATTTTAAAGGCATACTCTACATCGATCAAATTTGAGTTATTCTATGGAACTGTGTGAACTTTCCAAAAAACAGAAAAGCGTTTGTCCGTGTTCGTACCCATGGATTTCCTTCTCTGTGAAACTAGCAAAGATTTTCGATTTTCTTCTATCATCCCAAAATTCATTTGTATCCTTAGCAAATTATGTAAAAAGAAAAATGGAATCTGTATAATAATCGTTTGGGAAATAAACCGCTGCGGCCAACCCTAGTCATGAATTGATAAAAAGATTAAAATCTAGAATGTCCTCATCAGAGCAAGACCCCAAGTTCATACTTCTTCTTCGGTAATCAACCGCTCGCGCCCACTCAAACAGAAAGGGTCTGGATGTGAGACAAAAAAGCTCTAACATTGTGTAAGAGACCTACAGGTCTTTGATGGAAATCCAGTTCAATACAGATCTTTGAGTTGTAACGTTAAGTGATTCTCAAAAGCCTAACAAACCAATATAAAAGCCGACCTTGTAAAAAATGAGCAAATGAAGTTTGGGTTAAATCGCCCTGGATGAGCGTGCTTTTGTGTAACGTTGACTGATGATCGTAGTTTTCTTCGAAATGAAAAGGTAAACTTGTTCAATTATAGCAATTTATAATTCATGATATTTTGAGAACAATATGCGAGAAAGGAGATTCGGGTGGTTAGGGAAATTTTGTGCCCGTCAGCACTTCAACTCATCGAGCCAGTCATGAAATATATTGTCGGACATAATAAAAAACTTCCTGTAATTTGAAAAAAACTTTCATTATTATGCACTCAATTACTGAGATTAAATACTGCACATTTCGACCTTAACATATGCTGAGAAATAACTTGTTGTTTGGAATTATTTTTCCAAACGACGTTGCACTTGATTGTTTTAGCTTTGTAATTACTAAAGTCAAAGAAAATTAATAATGATGAATTCATGCTCATATTTGCTGATAGCCCTAACACTCATCACAACAGGGAATGCCATGATGATTGTATCAAATCTTTATAATTAAATCTATTCAAGATTTTGGTCTATGTACATTTCATGGCGGATAAGATAGATAGATACATCCTAGATAATATAGAATATGCATAATATAGAAATATATTAACAAGCATTAACTAACAACCTACTTATAATTAAAGCACTTTATCAACACAAACAAATTTCTAAAATATTTCATCAAATATATATATATATATATATATTAAAGATTATATTAACAATATAAACTGCGCCTAAGTTAAATGGTAGTGATGCAATTAGGAAGTGAATCAACTTTAAAGAGAAGTATAAAAAATTATTACACATTATAATTTTTTCCTTCTAGCTAATACCAGGTAACCACAAAAGAGGGCGTGTTTATGGTTTCCTGAAAGCTCATCCAGTAGTACTTTGTTTACATTAGTAGACGAATTCATCTAGTCGACCGAATTGGTGTTTGGTAGCAGTGAAGATGTCGGTGTCAAACGCGGTTATTGGGGCCTGTTTACTGTATGAGTTTAAATAAGGCACAAACCCTGCAGAAGCGACCAGAAAAATTTGTAGTTCGTTTGGGCAGAATACAGAGACTGAGCGTACTGTAAAAACCTGGTACAAGACGTTCAGAAGTGGTGATACGACCTTAGAAGATCAGCCTCGCTTCGGTTGGCCATCCCAATTGACGAGGCGCAATTGAAGGAGGGTATTGAAGTGGATTCAAGTGTAACATGCCAAAAGTTAGCGGAAAGGTTCAAGGGATCCGAAGAAACCATACATTGACACCTGCATCAACTTGGAAAAACGTGGCGGCTCAGTAATTGGGCTCCACACCAACTGGCGGCCGCGGACAAACAGCGGAGGCTCACCATATGCTCATCGCCGCTCTCTCGTCACAAGAAGGAACCGTTTCTCGACCACATTCTTACTTGTGATGAAAAAGGTTATTTATGATAACAGGAAGCAATCGTACCATTGGTTATCAACAAATGACCCTCCCCACCTGATCGCCAAATTCAATCTTCACCAAAGGAAGGTTATGTCGAGTGTATGGTGAACCACAGCCGGTGTCGTTCATTTTGCGTTCCTCCCGAGCGGCCGAACCATCAATAAAGATGTGTACTCAGCCCCGCTAGGAATGGTTGCAGTGGCACTTGCGAAAAAACAACCGTCTTTGGCGACCAGGAAAGGTGTTCTGTTCCATCAGGACAACGCCAGGCCGCATACAACAAAGACGACTGTGGAAGTGTTCAACTCGCTTGGATGGGAACTCTTCAACATCCACCGTACTCCACTGACATCACTCCATCGGACTACCACTTATTTCGAGCCATGGACAACCATATGCGAAATCCGAACTAGAGTTCGGCAGTTCCGTACTAGAGAGGATGTCGAAAACGAAATAAAGTTGTCTTTTACGGCAAAGATTGTGAACCTTTATAAAAGTGGCATTTATGATCTTGTACAGCATTGGCAGAAGGTCACTGAAGCAAATGGTGATTACTTCCCCGAATAAAAATATATGATTTGAAATTTGCGAGCTTTTTATTTTGACAGATAAAAATTGAAAGAACTTTTGTGGTTGCCTGGTGTATACTATTCGACAGTATAAACTGCTCGTATCAATACCGCCTTAACGGCTTAAACTCTCCCTAAACTTTGCTCTGAGCTTTTTTGAGTAGCTGAGGACTACATAGTTAAAATACTGAAGCATCTCTAGCTTTAAAAGGAAACTAAGCAAACCCACGCAATATTCGAAACAGTTAATCTGATGCCAGTTTATGAGCCCGCCTTTTGTTTCTACGGAGTTGTATTCTGCTTCCGTCTAAGTTGACCTCTAATCGAAAAATAAAACATATTTTCTTTCTAAACATGAAATGGCACGAACTTTTCGTTCAAGAAGATCTTTGAACAAAGCAGAGAAGTATCTGAACATCTTGACTGATGCTCTTCAGCATATTCTTTATTTTTATGAGTAACTAATTCTGCTAGCAGGCCCATGAGGTGCTCTTTACGTATAAATATTTCAGCGAACATGTTTTTTAATACTAAATCTGTAGCCATAATATTGACACCTATGAGGACTGGAAAATTATTTTTGTTGGCAGAATGTCTTAATGCTAAGAAATTTGTAGCTTCATGCTTGTTAATATGCTGTACTCGTTTTTAAATTCTACATTCTTTAAAGTACTCATCACTTATTTAAATTCTATATTCAGCTCCAATCATCAAGAAATGTAACCGTACAAAATCTATCAATAGATTTAATTTTGTATATTTAATGATTGATTGTCCTGACGAGTCATCGTTGTGATGAATGTTACTACTATCACCGCCCTGAACATAAATTCATAAAAAATAAAAATTCAACAAGTTATTTCTCAGCATGTGTTACGGTAGAAATGTGCAAGATCTAAGCTCAGTAATTGAGTGCATGAAAAAATTTTGTTTTTTAAATAATAAGGAAGTTGTTTATCATGTTCGACAATATAGTTCTATATGCCCTTTCTTCGAGATTCCCGAAAATACTCTTTATTGATTCACTGGAATGTCCCATTCTAATCAATTATAAATTAAACTACAGGCATGCTGTAACTCATTTCACCATCGTAGTGGAAAGTTGGTTCAAAGCACATAACCAATCCTGAATACTTATTCACTTCTATACCATTGAATAATAGGGAATTCAGTTCAGTTACATATACTTAAATTTCAAAGAAGTTAAATAATCTCAATCATAAGTTAATTCATAATAATCGTTAGAAGTGAAAAACGAAAGTTATTGTGGATTCCCATAGAAATATGTATTTCTAATTTTATATAATACTACACATTTCAATTAAATTCCAACGATCAATAAGAATCGATGGGATTTATTCTGAAGGTTTAATTCTAATTTATTCTAATAACAACATGAATTATTCTTATCACCCCATTCCCTACTTATAGGTAATTAATAAAACAAAACATTTCATGTAGTGCTACGTGAAGCTGGAAAATACGTTTCTATAATTGATCACATTTAGCTTTTTCTTTCGAAAGAAAACAGTGATTATTGAATTGAATTGAATAAAGCTTTATTGATAGTAATAAGTTTGTGTTATAACATACATGTCACTTAATTTAGAGTTCTGAAAAATTCATTAATTCATTTCTTCTACGGTAATTGTTTCAGCTGTGCTGGTATTAATTTTTCACGGTTGGTTTAGCAATTTGAAGGAAAAAATGAACAAAAAACCTTGGCTGTGCCTAATAATACCTAAAACTAAATAAAACCTATATCCTATACTTATGTACTACTTATATTCTAATTTTAAAGTTAATGTACTCATACAATTTTCTGAGCATTAAGAATTTATCAATAACAGAAGACATTGTTAAGGCAAAACTTACACTATAGGAAAGTGCTTTCAATTGCTAAGAGAAGCTATAAGAGGGTTAGATGAGTTGCTGGCTGAAGCCATTAATTTAAGTTGCCGCGAGTCCGCGAGCTGTTTTACAGGATCAACTCCAGTAAGTTCATGTAATTTCCGAGTAGAGAAATAGAAAGGTTTGTCAAACGCCATTTTCAGGAATCTGTTTTGGGTGGCTTGAAGCTTGGCTTTTAAGTATTCGGCACATTGATTCCAAGTTGGAGCTCCATAAAGCATGATTGGTTGTAGCACCATTTTTACGATGAGAGTCTTGTTTTTTAAGTTAAGGCTGGACTTCCGATTTAGTAGTGGATATAATGCTATGACGGAATGTAATGTCTTATTGCGTATGTGTTCGATGTGGTTTCGAAACGTTAATTTTGGATCTAGCACCAAACCGAGATAGGATAATTCGTTGTCCCAAGGTATGCATTGGCCCAAAAAGTTTAAGCATCTGCCAGGAAGCATAGTGGGTTTTCGCTTCTTACTGAAGTAAATTGCTCTCGTTTTGCCCACATTGATTTTAACTTTCCATCTGTGGAAATATTGGTATGAGCTCTCTAGTCCTTGTTCTATGCTATTTATAATAGTCTCCGGTTCTGTTCCTATTGCATAAAGGCAAGTATCATCTGCAAAGGTCGCTATTTGGCAATTAATGTTTGTTGGGAAGTCCGAAGTATAAATGTTGTAGAGAGTGGGACTTAAGCAAGAGCCTTGCGGGACACCCGATGGAATGTTTTTTATTGAGGAGAGTCTGCCTCGTATTTTAACTTGATATTTCCTTTCGTGTAAGAAGGAAGCTATGAGGCTTGTCAAGTATTGCGGAAAGTTAAATTGTTTGAGTTTATAGAGAAGCCCTTCATGCCAAACAGTATCAAAGGCTTTCTCTATGTCTAACACCACCATGCCAACTGATTTCTTTTCCTTTAAGGCTGCCTTAATTTCTTTGGTTACTCGAAATAATTGATGCTCTGTGGAATATCCTCGCCTGAAGCCAAATTGGAAGTTAGGAAGGATCATTTTATCATCGGCGTTTTCGGCGATTCTTTTTAGGATCAATTTTTCGAATAGTTTTCCCAAAGCTGGCAATAAGCTTATTGGTCTGTAGCTCGCAGGTACATGTGGGTCTTTACCTGGTTTCAATATTGGGATCACAGTAGCATGTTTCCAAGATAAGGGAAAGTAGCTTGATCTAAGACATGCGTTAAATACATGGCAAGTGAGAACTATTGCTTTCTTTGGTAGATTTTTCAATACGATGTTGGGTATTCCATCAATACCTGGTGCTTTATTATTACTCAATTTTTTCAGTGCAGCAGTTATCTCTTCGGTGCGAATAAAGTCTTTATGTGGTATACTTGAAGAGCTCATCTCCTTTTCAAATGATTTTTTGACCATCATATCGGTGATGGAATTATAACTGGATTGTGCTAAAGAATGAAAGGTGAGAAACTTATCGGCAAGGAGTTCGGCTTTTTCCTTATTGGAATGTGCCTGATATCCTTTATCATCTGTTAGTGGATAGGGCAAACTGTGTTGCTTTCGTTTGAATATTTTATTTAGTTTCCATACTTTCCGCGAGTTTAAGTCTAAATGTTCCAACATATTGTTCCATTGGCGATTGCGTAACGAAGAGATTTTCTTTCGAATTGCAGTAGTAAGGCTGTTAACACCATTTTTTGTAGAAGCAAGTCGTGTTCTTTGCCATTCTCGTCGGAGCGAGTTTCTTGTCCTAATGAGTTTGTAAGTTTCATTATCAAGCTCTAGCCACTGGAGTTTACTCTTGAATTTTGGGACACTGCATTCGATAGCTTCCCAGATAGTCTTTTTAAGAGAATCAACGGTTTCATCGATATCTGAGGCTGAGTGCAGCTTTTCGATCGTAAACCGATTTATGGATAATTTTTGGTTGATGTAACTGCGAAACTTGGGCCACTCAGCTTTTTTAAAAAGAAAGAACTGATTTGGCTGCTCAATGGAGCGTTCTGCAGTTCCAATTGTAAAATATACAGGCAAATGTGGAGAGGAAAGGGCTTGCATTACACTAAGCTCAGACAAATTAACATTTTCGTCGCTCAACACTATATCGAGGGTTGAGCCGATACCTTTTGCCGAGTAGTATGTGGGTTCATCTGGCGAGTGTATAAAAATGTTGTTATACTCTATAAGCTTATATAGTTCGCGTCCTGTAAGATTGGAGCGAGTGCAGTTCCATTGCTGATGACGAGCATTCAAATCACCACAAAGCAGGTATCTATGGTTTTGTTTGCAAAATCTCTCTATATCTCTCACGAAGTGATTTACTTTATCCTTAGTGTTTTTGGTACCCGGAAAATAGACGCTGTAAATTTTTAAATTCAGCTCTTCAATAAATATTCCGACATTTTCTATAATGGACGAATTCATTTCTGGCATGAGAGAGTGACGGATTGACTTTTTTATCGCGATCGCTACTCCTCCACCGATTTTATTTACTCGGTCTTTCCTATAAATGTCGTATAAGGGATGTTTTAATTTATCTTTCGGCCCTAACCATGTCTCTGTTATTACAAAAATATCTATGTTATAATTAGTTATAAAATTAAATGTTTCTAAACTTTTGTTCCTTATGCTCTGAGCATTCCAAATTAATATTTTGATCAATTCAACCCGTATAAGAACTTAATTGATAGATTTACTATGACATTGAATTGTTCGTTTCTAGATTTACACGATGCTAAATTTTTAATTAGTTCCTGGGATATCTCCAGTAGCACTGCTGGTGGAAAGAGATTGCAGTTAGTGGAATAAGGTGCTGTTGCAGAGCTCTGCTGACTTATTGAGCAATATGTTGCGCGCGGAGAGTTATGTGTAGAAGTTGTTGTCTCTGCTGATTTGGTTGGAAGCTTTGGGAAATCCGTTTCCGAAAAATTGAATTGCTTTTTCCTCGGATATGTAGTTTTAGGCTTGTTATTTTGTTTTAATACTTTGCCTTTTATTTCAATGTACTCTTTCCTGCTCTGGCACTCAGGAGCGTTAGAATAGTGTGGACCGTTGCAGTTGCAACACAAGATTTTGTCGTTTTGTTTATCTGTGAGTGTGCATTGCGATAGTTGATGGGGGCCACTACATATAGCACATCTTGGTGGAAGATGGCAATGACTCGAGCCATGGCCAAAACGCTGGCAGTTTCTACACTGCGTGGGCCCTTTGCGTCGGCTAGAGTAATAATCCCATCGTACTATTGTGTGCATGATTGTGCGAATGCTTCGCAGCTCTTGCATTTTGACATCTCGTTGCAGATAAAGAAGATAGAATACATTCTCGCGTGCGTCTTTGTTGGAATTAAACTTTTTGATATCATTCACGCTTAGGTTGTGATCTGCTTTCAGAATCTTTTTTAAGTCTTCACAGGGCATATCATGCAGCCCTGATAATGTTACTTTTAATGGGCGGAGATCTGCCCGTTGGAAAGTAAAAAAATTTACTTTTTTATTTTTCAAATGTTCTTCCAACTTCGTGTAGTCTTCATTTGATGTCAGGAACACTCGTTTGCCAATGGACATCAATTTGATTGAGTACTTTTCGATTTTCAATTCTTTGAGAATTGCATCGATGGTGTCACGGGGAAGATCAATAAAAGTAATCGGCGGAACTCTTACCTTGGCTTTAGATTCGGTGTCTGCTTTACCACTGCTATCATCACCATTCGGGAGATCGGCAAGGGGTAGAAATCGGTTGGCTGGTGATAAAGTTGTAGTATTTCGCGGCATTTTAAAGTGATCCCTAAGTAGGGAACTTGCCGGCGAAGAGTCCCGGCTTCTTTTCCTGTTTTCCACAGGAGTAAAGTTATCCGATGGCTTCACACTCAACTTAAATATTACTTCAATGACTAGTCTTTTTAAAGAATATAACGTTCAAAACAATTGAAAGAAACGGAGAAAAATTAATGTCACTATGAATCACACTGGAAGAAAATAGAAACACGTTTGTACCGCTCAACTGTCGATACAGAAGTGACAGTGATTATAATACATGAAAATACGCTCATCAAGCGCGCTTTAACACAAACCTCATTTACTGAGAGGAATTTGTGGAACAGTTCCCAAAATTTGCATCGCAGCGGCATCTACCCCACTAATGCCGGAGACACACTATTCTGTCGTGTTGTGTTGTGGCGCGTCAGACGCATATCGCTTTCATACATTTCGTATGGTTAGAAGCATATTTGTGTGTTGTGTTGTGTTGTGGCGCATTCTGTTCTGATGCGACTGCTTGCAAGCGATTGCGCCAGAGCGCCACCAGACAACACAACATAACAGAATAGTGTGTTTCTGATTATGTCGGAGAAGTTGAAGAATTATAAACTTATGTTCACAAGTTTTCCGCTGTGAAATATTATTTTATTTAAATGAAAACATCAAACAAAAATTTATAAAACGATGTTCACTCTTTTAATTTTGTACAGCAACTGCATTTAAATCTACAATCATATGTCCTTTTATATCTATTTCTTACTTGCTAACAATCTATCTTAATTTGCATATTATCTATTGTTCTAAATCCTACTCGTGTCGTTTTACAAAACTTATTTTCTAACAAATATGGAAGCACGAAGAGGCGATGAGTTTTCTCCTTCCATACATAGAATGTCGGCTGACCAAAACGAACGTTATGAGCCCACCCGAATCACCGGTAGATGACCCATTTGAAAGTGGCACAACAAGTGCAGGTTCTTCTTGCAGCTACGAACCGTTTGGAACACGATCCAGTTTGGCCAGCGGAGAACCAAACAAAAAACATAAATTAGAAGACCTGCTAGACTTAATGAAATCCTCGCAGGAATTAAGGCGTCAAAAACTTGCTTGCAAACAAGATACGGATGAAACGGACTTATTTTTTCTGAGCATGAGCAAGGCAGTTAAAAAGCTACCGAAACCGCAACAAACGAAAATCAAATTAAATTTGCTCACAGCCATCTCCCAAGCGGAAATAGAGCAATTGGATGGCAAGGACAACATACTACCATCGCCAGTTAACATTTTGTCCCAACAAATAATCACGCCACCTCAACAGGATCAACTCTCCATTAACATTGAAGCACCAGCAGACTTGCAGCCACCACTATACAGCCAGTCATCTCCAACCACTCTACTTTCAACAAACGTTCCGTCAACATCAAACATCAAAACCTACTACGAGAACATAGATTACCAGTTTTAAACGTTACTAAATTTTTTTCTGTTTTTAGTTTGTTAGTTTTCTCAATTATATTCAAAAAATTATCTGAAATAATATTTGATTTAAATGTTTAATTTTTAAATATATCAAACTTACCTTAAGCATAACATAAGTCTTTCTCTACTACCTATGGATTTGCGAAACTTCGTATCTATTTTTTTGATGTCTCCTTCAATCAGAGAATGAATTTCCTCAAATTGTCCTTTGTTCATTCTGAAGTATTGATGGAATTTCTCCTCGTGACTTTCTAGTTCTTTAACTAGACAATGAAATTCACTTTTTCTCTGTCTCTGTCTATTTATTGGGTGAACCCAGTATCTTCTTTTCTTTTTTCTCTCAAGAAGAGTTATTTGTAAGAGAAATTGAAGATCCTCATCAAAATCACTGTCTGAATCCGAAGAAAGCATAATGTCCAAAAAATACTGTAAAAGCACTATTAACACTACTAAATGCTCAAAATAACAACTAGAAAGACTGCCTATGAGGAATAATAACTTATTTTATGCTCACACACTGTATTCAACTTCACAACTTTGAGTGCAGCGCCACAATGCGACAGATAAGTGTGCACACCTCATGTGGCGCCACAACACAACACAACACAACACGACAGAATAGTGTGTCTCCGGCATAATTCGCGTGTACTGTGACATCACATTGTATAGAAACACAATCCTAATATAATTAAGCCGAATATTCTGTTGTAATCCACCTCTCAAGTGTGGCAATTCCGACAAGATGACACACTTGAGAGTACTAAATTAAGACCTTCCACCTCGCATTGTGGCGATGCCGGCAGGGTTACACACATACGAGGAGGAGAAAAAAGGCAGGGGACCGATCACGCAGTGTGTAAAATGTGTCGAAAGAAGCGTCGCGCAAAACAGCTTTTAGCAGTCAAAATTCTTACTACTTTCGCTAGCACATATCATTATCTTTATTGCCAGGGAAATAACATCTTGTGGAATCCGTACGAGTGATCACAAGGGGCGGTTCAAATTAATTCAACGCAACAGTCGTGAAAATTTTTTTGTGGTTGAACTGTACGGTAGAACGTTTTTGAGTCGACGATCACGGCAACGCGCTGTTGTCGAAAATGTTGTAACACAAGGCGATATCGGACGCAACGGAAGGTCATTTAAATAGTCCAGCATCACCAACACCTTCAATTTAGGTGGAGTGAATTTCACTCAAAGAGAGAATTTTCGGAGTATAAATATGGATACATTACTACAACATTTTGAACAGTGAACATTTTTGAACTAGGACTGATATTGCCTTATGCTTAGAGCTCGCTAGGCATATAATTGGGGATTTATACATTTTTTTAAACAAACCATTAGATTACTATGATTTGGTGGTACAACCGAAAATTAATTTGAGAAGAGGGAAAGAAAGTGAAATTTCAAGCAACACCAAGATTGTCTCGGATAAGTGTAAAGTAATTCAATCATATACGTCATTCTTGGATGTTTTCGTTTCGATTTCTGACAAAGACATAAATGTTGGTGTTTCCGCGCGTGCTGCTGTTTGTCAGCAATAACCCAATCGGCGATTGATAATCATCCATTCCACTAGGAAAATTAGTACAAATTAACGGCGACAGAAATTTAATTAGCTATTTGATAACTTTATTATGATTTATTTAATTAATTTACACAGAAATTTGATTATGTATTTGACCACTTTATTATGATGTGTATATCAGTGAATCAATGCATTGATCAGAAAGACTGAAAGTATATTTTTTGTTGCTCGTTTAATAATAGTTTATTTTTCTTTAGATTAAAAATAATAATAAAGTACTAACTTCACAGTTTCCTTCCATCGGTCGGTAATATTTTTCAGCAGGAAGATGATGGCGCACAGGTAAGTCTCTAAGTGATGCAGGGTATCAGGTGTTCCGTCGGTTCGGGTTTTGCAGTGCCATAGTTTGTATTTCGTTCCGTAATTTTTAGTGTTCGCGTTACAATTTGATTCCTTTTTGCGATAGTTACAAATAACGTAGTTTATTTTCGGGCACTGCGGTACTCCGGTGAGCGGAGGCGCGATCGATTTTGTTGTGTTGATTTGTGGAAAGTGTAGAAGGTAGAGTAACATTATACTTGCAACGTCACGTTCGGAAAATCGTGTTTTACGGTTGCTGGTTCATTAATGTAACCAGAGAGGAAGTTCACTCGGCTCCGACCGACGTCCGCACACTTCGCCGCACTGAGATAGTCCGCCAATAGCCACCCATGTCATAGACTTCCGAGTGGCCGAACAGTTGATCTTTGAGGTACAATTCGTTGTCACACCTCTAGGACTTCACGTCCTGATGTGCCTGCCGCTTCTCGTCAGGTGCCAACTCACAGGCCGGGACGCATCGATTAGCACTACCAGCTAGATGGATGTCGTCTGATTATTTGACTTGCTATTATAACTCCCAGCTTGAACTTGTCCTATTTTCCAAATTGCCTTTGGTGGGCTTTATTAATTATAGATGCTTTGGTTGATCAACTAATCCATTCTCACTTACCACGGCATCCATCTAGCTGGTAGTGCTAATCGATGCGTCCCGGCCTGTGAGTGGGCATCTGACGAGAAGCGGCAGGGCGCGTGTTCGAAACCAGCTTGAGCGCTTTCCAACTTTCTTTCTAATTATAAATTCATTTTCGAAGTTATTCGATAAAGTTGATCTAAACTTCCGCAACTATGAGTCTTCGCTGAGTTAGCCTAGCAATGGTATATGTCACTTACAATGTGGTAAGTGAGAATGGATAAATTGATCTATCAAAGCTTCTTTATTTTATCAATAATGCTTCATATTTGGGGCTCGTGGTTAATGGAATGTTAACAATATATAAGATCGTTGACATATTCATCATGATTTTAAATTTATCCTAAATCTTAGGCCTCTTTATTATTGAATATGGAAATAAAACTTTATTTAAGTCATAAGGTACAATTTGAACTTCGCAAGTCGATAAGATTAGTGAGTTCATGACTTTTTATTTCGTCCAGTGGGAAGCTAAATTGAAGTACCTCTTTTAACAATACACGTCTACATTGGACATTTAGTATAACTTCATAATTTGTTAGACTGAATAGGCGTTGAACTTTATTTATAATCATTTTAGTATAATTGATTTGTCGTCGTAAATTATCAATTTTATCCGTTATTGATCAGGATTATTTGCAATCCATTTCCAAGTAGTAGCGATAAAATAAATTCATCTTAAAATTCTTTTTAGTTTAAAATTTTGAATGGGTTCTCGAGTTTTTGGAAATTCGTATATTCATTGTCATGGCAAAGGGTAGTGTATTTCCTCCGAAAGGTTAAGGATTCGTTCCATTCGAGATATGAGGCTTTCATACTGATTGACATCAGTAGTATAATTTTTTTCTTTTCCGGCATTACATAAATCATCTCATAAATCATCATAAATCATCTATGATGAAAATTTTCATAGAGCTGCACGTGGTTTTCTTTCGGCATTTGGATGTGCACTTTTGTAAGTTTCCTGGATTGTTTCTTCCTGCCCAACTTCATCATATCCTCATCGAGTTTTTGAGTATATCGAATTCGGTATCTTCTATAATGGGGGTAAATTTGTTGCATTGCATATAATGGAGGTAAATTAAATGGTGGCAAGACATTGTCAGTGTGTTGGGGCTTAGGTAGCCTTTGAATGTATTTATAATATCGTTATTTGAGTATTGCGGTGTATTAAAAGTATGTCTTTAGTATTTCGAAAAACGGCTTTGTAAATAATAGCTATCTTCTACGTCTTTTATCTATCTTTATCCATTTTTAAGATTATTTGATTTCGAATGACATTTACGACATTGTAATCAGATTTTAAGTCTAGCTATTGTCGCTGCGTTTTGTGAGCGTTAGGCAATTTATCAGCGATTCTGTGGGAGGTCTTTACAGGGAATCTGCTACTACATTGACCGTACCTGGTTGGTATTCCAATTTGTTGTTTTATTCCTCCAATAATCACATATTTTCATCGTTTGGTCGCTTGTAACACCGCGAGTTACGTATGGTTACGGGTATGGACTAAGCTACTACTCGCAGATTCTCGATTAACTCCCCGGAACGCTAGGTAAACTACAATTAATATGCGTGAAAAACTCTGATGCTATGTCTGTAATTTCCAATTTGTGCAATACTAAAATGCTGACTCTATGTCTGCTGTTTCCAATTTTGTGCAACACTAATGTGCTATAATATGCACATACTTTTGAATGCATTTTATTACAATAGTATTTTCTTTGTTTGGTCTTTAAGAATTTTTATGTCGTGGGAACCTGGAACGTACTTGCCTTTCCCTGTCTTCCGCGAAAATTTCTCCTGAATTCTATTTTTTGCACTAGTTCTTACATTGTTTATTGAAACTAGTAGTTTTTTCATTTTTTTGTCAAAGTATTAGTATATAAATTATCATGACTACTAATATACTAGCAACTACTGGTAATGTAACTATATTTATAGGTTTCTGTGTTCTTAATTTCTCAATACGTTCTAGATTTTGCACATTTTTTAACATAATATGTTCGAAATTCGGTTTTCTAGTAAAATTGTATTGTTTTTCATCTGTATAATAGGTAATAATCCATAAATTTAATGTTGCTATTGCTAAATGCTTCATTTAGAATTTGAATAGTATAATTATTTAAAGCGAAAAGATAATTTCCGTTAAGTATAATATGGCGATCACTACAAAAAAAAAACAATGCTTTCATTTTTCATGTTTGTAGCTGTAATAGTACTTTGATCAATTGTTTTTATTTCTTATATTAGGTTGTGTTGTAATTTACAATCATTATGAGTAATACAATTTTCAAGCGGTTGTAATTCGTTTTCATATTGAATTACTTGGTTGTACATATATTTTGTGTCATTAAATACTACTATAAACTGATTTTCCATGATAATTTCTGCATAATCATTATTTGGTATTGGCGTAAGTAATTTTAGTGCTACAAGTTTATATAAGCTAGGAATTTGTATTGCGAATACATAGGATTGTATTCGTTTAGATTCTACAATTTTTTTAAAATTGGCAAGTGACTCGGTATTATGAAAGTTGATTTCGATCTGTTTGTTGAGATTTTGAAAAGCTCTTTCGTCATTCATTTGTATTGATTGAATATGATCTACAACTTCTTGCCGATCCTCATCACTCATTTTTCCGAAAAACCATTTTTGAACGCTACCTACAAAATTGAACAACTCTTTTCTTTGCTTAACTTTTGGTTCTGTAACTTTCTTTCAACATTTTCTATTTCTTTATTGATTAATGGATCGTTAGCCACAGTTTGATTTCCATGTTTTCAATGGTAGTATTTATAGTTTGTCGAAGTTTCTTAAGGTCAATTATATGTAGTATCGTTTTGCTGTCATTTAATATTTCAGTAGTTCCCATATTAATTGTTGTGTACCCATTATTGCTTGTAATTGGTTGTATTGTCAAAGTTGCCAATGCTGATTGCATATTTAATGCCACTAGCATAAGTGTCATTGGTTTCCATACCTGTAAGAATGACTACGTATATTAGAACTGTAAAGATGGTAAGTGTATGTATTAAAGAATAAATATTAATGCATATTAAGTATGTAAAATCTTCCCTTGTAACACTCCCACGAGAATTTTATCACGAAATGTGGAAATATCTTTTTGTGTAAAATTGGGCATTTTTTTACGAGTAAAGTATTTTGCAAACATGCAACTGAATATTCCACAGTCATATCCATTAGTTTGAAGGAGGCTTTTTATCATACATTCTTTAACCCAGTTTGTGGTGTCCAAAGGAATCTTTCGTTTATCGTTTGATTCATCTTTCAAATCATTTTCTAATTTTTTTATGGTTGGGAGTTGAAGGCTATTTACACCCTCAGTGTAGGACTACCGTTGGCAACCAGACTACCGACTAACCACCTCCCCTGTCACACCGAGAACCTAGCCTGGAACTGTTTGTCACATTTCTTCGGACTAGGCCGCATTAATCGTCGTCTTGTGGTTTAGAGAAATCCGTCTTTCAGCACGGATGGATGGGAATGAAGAGGATTGCCGTCAGAGAGATCCCCCGCCAAGCGGTCCATGATGCCCTTCTTCATAAGAAGAACCGTCCCTACGTTATGCGATACGCAGTTCCAATTGTCTTTTAACTCCATCATTTTCCCCGTTACGTTTTCTGGAGAGAGAAAGCCTATTTTGAGAGGCATGCTCTCTCCGAGAGATGCGAACGGGGTCTTGTCCACCTTCCGCATGCAAGAAACGTGTGGCAGGCGACATCTGTCTTCCCTGGGAAGAATAAGCAAGATGGGGACGGTTATTTTCCCATATTAAACAGGTAAGACTGAAAATATACGTGCCCACTGAGCAGTTGCGTCAAATTATAATCAGTCTCACCATGCGTTCTGCAGAACCATGGCTCCAAATCGCTGATAAGGCGTGCGGCCCACCTACCTCGCGTTTCGCTTACCCATGATTGCTGCTCCAAAGTTAGAGTCCTTCTCCGTTCCTCTCGACTGACGACTTCTCTCGCCAACTCCCCCCTACGTACGTACACTCGCTTTCGTTCTTCCCCGAGTAGCATAACAGGAACCACCCTCGAGATAACCATCACTGCTGGTTCAGAGACAGTGCGATATGCAGCTGCAATCTGCAAAGCTCCTCGCCTCTATACCTGTGCGAGATGCCTTCGATACGACTCCTTGTTAAGAGCGTCAGCCAAGAGTTCAGAGCCGGACAATAGTGCTGGCTTCATTGCAATCATAAGTAGTCACCTCTTACTCCAGGTTGGTCTCCCCATGTTGGCCATAAGGCGACTGAGAGCTGACACTCCCACAGCAGCCTTATCTGCTGTCGCTCGAATCTGTTCGAAGAAGCTCATTTTCGAGTCAATCATCAAGCCAAGGTATTTTATTGATTGCTTTGAATCGATGATTGTTTCTCCGGCCCAAACGGGAATAACACGAGAGATGCGCTTCTTGGTCAGTATGACAACCTTGGCCTTTTCAAGCGCTAGGCTAAACCCACGGTCTAACAACCACTCGTTCACTCGACGCATTATCGCAGCCAGTTTTAGTTTCGCCTCTCCAACAGTACGTCCGGCGACTAGTACTGCCATATCATCCGTGTTCCAATCAAACGTGACTCCTCCGGTAGCTGCAACTTCAAAAGATCATCATACGAGACATTCCATAGGTCCGAGCCAAGAATAGAGCCTTGTGCCACCCTTGACGTAACCTCCATTCTTCGCCGACCCGTATGTGTCATAGACGAGCTTCCGGTTTTTGAGGTAGTCCTTCAATATCCGCTTAAGATACTTCGGAACCCTGAAATATTCCAGAGTACCGAGAATATCTGCCCATCTAGCAGAATTGAAGGCATTTCTCACGACAAGTGTTATAAATAGTACTATTCGCCTCGTGTGGTGATTGTGGGCTTCTACCTGCTGGACTGCATTCCACACCTCTGTTATTGCGCCGATCGTGGATCGGCCAGCCCTGAGGCCGTACTGCTGAGGAGATAGATCTCTAGCAGCTCAGATAGCCTTCCTAGGTTTCTCTCTGATGAGACTCTCGAGCACTTTCCCGGCAGCGTTCAACTTACTTAGGGCCGGTATGAAGATAGTTGCTCCAGTATCCTCTTCCCTCTGCTGATCAGCACGAGCATCGCTTTTGTCAAGGAATTAGGGAATACGCTCTGCTGTAAACAGGCGTTGAAATGTCAGGGCAAAGTTTATGTGCAAGCAGCACCACTTCCGCTGGGGTACCGTCTGGCGTCGTAGCCATTTAGTTACCAATAATTTCACCGCCCCATTCAGGTCGAGTGTACTTAAAAGTGGGCATTCTGCCGGACTTCCGCCCTCTGGGTCGCTGAGACGGACGGGATGCACAGCGATAAGCGCTCGAACAACCTCATCCATTTTTTTAACTTTAGCCACACAATGCTTCCGTGTGGCTCCTAGTTTCCGCATGACAAGCTTGTAACCCAGGGCCCACGGCTCCCTGTTGATGTCTTCAACGAGTTGTGCCAGCAGTGAGTCTTGCTCTCGTTAATTGACCTACGGAGGAGTTTTCTAGCCGACCTGTATGCCAGCTTTTGGGGATGTGACGCTTCCCGTTTCCTTGAACATTGGGCTTCGCGGCAAAGTCTGCGACATTCTCTTCGCTTTTCAGCGATTTCTGCTGACCACCAGTACACAGCAGGCTTATCGTGCCGTGGTCGCCACCTAGGCATAGAGCAGTTGCACGCAGACTTGATGAGTCTCATGGTGGAGTTTACTAAGCTTCTAGCTTAGACTACTATCCTTCAAGTCATGGTTTCACCACCCATAGGATGGTGGCAAACGCATCAACATCTATTTTAGCAATGCTCCAACCTACAGTTAAAGGTTGGGTTGCTACGCGTCGAGAACCACGCTTGCCAATTTTGAAAGCAATGTACTGGTGATCGCTCGCAGAGTAGTCCTCGAGTACCCTCCATGTGTGAATACTAGGCACTAAGGACTGCGAAGCAAATGTCACATCCGGGATGGTTCCCAAGCAGCCTCGCTGTCGAAAGGTTGGTGTGGTCCCAACGTTCATGATGACTAGGTCCCTCCTAACCGCTATTTCTAAGATTCGCTTTCCCCTTGGATCTAGGTGAGTCATTCCCAATTCTGCCGCCTTGGCATTAAAGTCACCGCCCACCCGGAATCGGCCTTCCGAGCTCGAGACAGCGTCCTCTAGTTCTTCGAGTTTGCTCTGGAAGAATGCCAATGGCTCATTCGGCATGAGATAGACGCTTACAAATGTCATATCCACACATTCAATCAACACAAAGCCATCCCCGCTGGAAAAAGTACGGACTGAGGGTAGAGCGCTATCCCGCACCCAGATGGCGGCGGTGCCAGATCGGTCACAATACCAGTTTGCCTCCTCCTTGTTGTGGTGTCGCTCAGATATAGTAGTAGGTCGACTTTTTCTCGATCGTAACCTGGTCGAGTAAGCTTTGTGCGGTTGAGTTACGGTGTAGGTTGATCTTCAAAACTTGGGTCATGTCTTCGCTATTCTCTTTTCATGTTCCTCTTTGAATTCCAGGCACCTACCACTTCCTGGAACATGAGCCAGGTCTTCAGGCTTTAATCCCTCAGCCTTGCACAAGACACAGATAGGTTTATTTTGGCACTCCTTCGCCTTATGGCCGGGAGTTCCACACTTGTGGCACAGGTTGCTAGAACTACCTACCTAATAGATCTACCATCGAGCTAGAAATACCCGCCGGCATATTTTGCACACGATCCAGCCGATTTCAATTTTCTCCTCGGCCAGAAGTTGCATTGCGCCTTTTTTTCCGTTGTTTAATATTGCCACCCTTTGCCCTCTGTGATTGCTAGGCGTCAGCCCTACCCTAAAGCTGTCTGCCATTGGAAGAATTTGTCTAATGGAGTCTTCTACTTCTTTGGCACGCGCAACACAGTCTATGTCTCTTATTTCCAAAGAGGCCGTTGGCTGTAATGTCGAGACATCAGCTTTAGAGCCAAGGAGGTCCTTGACGGCCTTCTCGAACAGGCCCTTGTCGGTGGACTCCACCCCATGTTCTACAAGGAGTTCGCCTGTTTTGGTCGCTCTTACCGCTCGTATCCAGGTACGGTTTTTGCTTGATTTGCTTGAGGACATCGGCGTAAGTCCTCCCATTTGCAGGCTTGATATGCAGAACATCTCTAAGCTGCTTGCGCCTGGTTTTTTTAGGCCTCGCGCTGAGTTTTGTGCCGTCGTGCTTTTCGGGCGGCTGCTCGATCAAATCTTTTCTTCGCTTCGCAGCCTTCTGTTGCGATTTGGAGCGCACCAGTTGGAAGTCAGCACATCTCTCCTCCCCCTGACTATTGTCTGTCTCCACGAGTCCCTTTACCCTTTTCCTGCTATCAGGTTTTAGTGGGCCACATGCCGGTCTTTTGCTCTTCACTCAGGAGTAGTATGTTCGATGAGGGGGAGTTTTCTTTTCGACATTTTGGATTCTGTCGTGCTGGATTCAGTTCATCAATTGCGTTTTTAATATCCTTATTGACATTTTTTTTCGACATTAGTCGCATTCCACATCACCTTTACATTCATTACGTTTATATTTCTCGAGAGCCGCTCTTCCTCACTTCGGTCGATGGCTATCTTCGTAGCCAGCTCGTCCTCGCGCTTTCGGTACATTGTGGGTTGGACTGTAGCTGCTGAGCATCGTTTCTTTCCCTTTCCACAGGGTCCTGTAATTGACTTTAAACAGTCCCTGGCGAATTGCGCTTGATGTCGATGACTCCAGTCCCTAACACCTATACTGCACATCTTGTATTACTTGCTCCGTCACCTTGAGCAGATACGGCCTGGGCAAGAGGAGAAGTTTGGACAAGTCTTTTTGTCGCGACCGTAAAGCTATCAATGGAAGTTTGTTTCCCCATTTTCTTCTCGCTGTTGTGGGTAGGCTTTGGTACACGTTAAAGCGGAGTCCTCAGCAGTTTTGGCTTCCCAGCGAACATATCTGCCTCGATAATCTGGTTACTTGTAGCTTTTGATTCTTCAGTGGCCAAGTGTTCCACCACTGAAAAACGCCCTGGCGACTTATCCCCAGCCAGATTGCTGGAGAGAAGCCCTCATGAGTTCGAAGCTTCCTCACACGTCGGAGTGTATATCCCCACCCCTAGTTTTCTTTGTTTGTCTTCATTCGTCATTTTGTTTGTTTTGAGTGGGTACTTTTAGTGGCTTGGTCACGCCTCTGGATAACGGGCAGCCTCGTCAAGCCCCTGGATTAGGATTCTGGATTAGCTTTTCCTATTGGACCATAATATATGATTTTATTACTTTTTAAATCTACTTTGGCCATACACTAATGTGAATTGTTAAGGTGTACTGGGATTAACATGATATCGTATGCAAATATATATACCTTTCGTGTTCATCGACAGACTGCACATTATCCTGACTGTCTTTGGCATAACAGGAAAAAAGCGGTCGTTGTGTATACTATGGGGTAGTATGTTTCAGCTTCGTTCTCCAAGGAGGTTCACGTAAAAATTTATTATTTGGTAATTCAACCATTCCGATCCCAATAGCGTTTCAATATCACCTCTTTACTTTTTCGCGTTTCTACGTTTTGTATTGTTGTTATAGAGATTACTAGACACGGAAAGCCTTCGGTGTATTGATGGTACACTGAAATAGCTGAAGAACGAAGGGAGTGTCGCAAACTCCGACGAGAAGCTCAACGAGCCAGGACGCGGCATGCACCAGAATAGCAGTATATCGGTCGGCCAGGAAATGCCTTCGCGGACTACTTAACAGGTGTAAGGCCCGTTGCTGACAGAACCTCGTCGAAGAAGTGAACAGCCACCCGTGGAGCCTGGGCTACAAACTAATTATGCGGAAGCTTGGTGCTCTACGGGTGCCCTGCGTACTTGAAGTGGACAAGATGGACGAGATAATACGGGCACTTTTCCCCCCACATTCCGTCTGTGTTGATGCCGCCCAAAGGTAAACAACATCACACTGTCAACTCTTCATGAGGAACGAGCTGGAACTAGGAGTTCTTTCCATGAAGGTGAAGAAGGCTCCGGGACCAGACAGTATTACATCCGAGGTACTGCAACTGGTCTATCACTCTTGCCCTGACTTGCTGCTCAGTGCGTTCAATGCCTGCTTGCGGCAAGGCGTTTTCCCTGAGCGTTGGAAGATAACAAGGCTCGTGCTGATCAGCAAGGGGACGGGAAATCCCGAGTCGCCGTCAGCATACCGACCGTTATGCATACCAGATACGACCGGGAACGTGCTCGAGAAACTGATAAAGAGAAGACTCACTGACGTTATCCACACCGCTGGGGAACTTTCTCCAAGGCGGTACGGTTTCAGAACGGGACGTTCAACTACAGATGCAGTACACAAAAGAAAATATGTCAGAACAGGAACATTCGAAAACGGATGGACGAAAAGTAGGGAATCTGGTACAACCAGAGATTTTAACAGCATTTGGGCGCAGCAAGAAAACCATGCGCGCACCAGAGCGACAAAAAAAAGAAGAACAGACTCTCTTGCAACCTAGAAGAGACGAACACACGGTAGAGAAAGGCGAAACGGTTGAGAAACCTATGATTGTTGCCATCACCACCGCAGCGACTGAAGCACGGGACACAAATAAGGAAACCCCTGCACGGCACACACGGAGCACTTCGATTATCATGGATCGTGCAGAGGAAGAGCGGCTATACCGTAAAGCAGAAAGGGTTATTAAACGCATCACTGCCACATGCAACGCACAAACGAACCTTAGCAAAGAAGTTAAAAACGGAGTTCTGGAGTTGGAAGACCTCCTAACCCGAATATGTCATTATAGACGCAGGTGGCTAAAGGCAGAGGAAGAGCAACAGGCTAATTCATTCGACAGCGCAGTAGTCGTCCCGATTTCTACTGCCACCAAAAGGTTGGCCTGCAGCCCAATCAAAGGGGATCGGGATAAATGGAGGAAGGACGAGCACAGGATGCCGAACGATCAAATCGCGATGGAGGAGGGTTTTCAGACGGCACTATCCAAAGCTACCAAAAAGGCAGCTAAAAAAGCGGCCCTAAAGTTCAAAATCGATAACCTCCACAGCAACCGAAATGCAATGAATCATCGCAGATAACCCAAGAAACTAAGATGAAGAAGCGTCGAAAACCCATTGGGCAGGCACTGCTGGTTAAACCCACCGACGGTAGATCCTATGCGGATGTTCTGCGAGAAATCAAGGGAGTGGTAAAACCCGAAGACATACAAACTGCAATAAAAGCTGTACGGCCAACTCGCTCGGGGGATCTACTTGTTGAGTTCGGATCAGATGCAAACAATAAAGACGCGTTTCGTGACGTAGTCAAAAGAGTCTTTGGAGAGAAGGCAACTGTAGCCTCACTCGAGCCTAAGGCCACACTGGAAATTAGAGACATTGACTGCATTACGGATCTGCCGAAATAGAACACGCCTTGAAACGCGACTTCCCCGTACTAGGCGAGACGAAAGTCAGGCTGGCCAAACCGAACAACAGGGGTCAACGCATGGCCATAATCGACCTCATAGAGAGGGAAGCAGAACAGCTTTTGAAGCAGGGCAAAATAAGAATAGGGTGGGTTATTTGTCGGATACGGCGAAGGGCCATTCCCCTTCGGTGTTTCAAGTGCCTCGGATACGGTCATACCGCACAGACATGCTATTGAACTCAGCGAAGCTCCTAGTGCTACAATTGCGTTAAGACAGGGCATAAAAAGAAGGAATGCACAGACGAGTCACACTGTGTTCTTTTCCAGGAGTATAACCCGAGACCAGATGATTTGAAACATATCCCAGGCACAGGGAAGTGTCGGGTCTTCCAAGAAGCCCTAACCAAGGCAACAGTGCTTCTGCAATGATTCGTATACTTCAAATCAATCTACATCGAAGCATCATCGCCCAAGACCTACTGGAACAGTTTGCGAGAGACAGGCAAGATGACTTACTACTGCTGAGCGAGCAACACCACACCAGAAACTCACCAACATGGTATCCTGACGAATCCGGTACAGCCGCCATCTGGGTTCGGAACATTGCTCACCTACAAGTGCAGCATCGGGGGCGAAGAGATGGTTTCGTTTGGGTTCGGTGTTCGGGAACTACACTCTTCAGTGTATATCCGACTCCGAACGAATCGTTGTCGTCCTTTCAACTTAGGCTCAACGCTTTGGAGGACGCTGTTTCGAGTATTGAGGGCCATGTGCTCGTCGGAGGTGACTTCAACGCAAAGGGAATCGATTGGGGAATGCCCCAGTCAGACGCTCGGGGCAAACGGATCGTGGAAATGGCAGCACGAACTGGGCTCGTCGTACTGAACACAGGCCACACCCCTACTTTCCGTCGATGGGGTTGCGTTGGCACCATACCTGATGTGACATTCGCCTTGGAGTGCCTAGCACAATCAGTTAAAGAGTGCTAGAGGATTACTCGGCCAGTGATCACAAGTACATAGCTCTGGAGATCCATCACGATGCTTCCCGAAGACCACGCGCTTGTTCTTCTGCGCTCCGGTGGAATACTGAGAAAGCGGATATTAAGAAGTTTGTTGAAGTGCTTCTGGCACAATCACCGCTGTCGGAAGCAACGCTACAGGACGGAGAACCTGCGGCAAGAGATGTCGTTAACTCAACTATGAGAATCATTACATCCGCCTGCAGGTCTTCAATGTCCCTACGAAGACCCCGGCACAGCAAGCCTCCAGTATACTGGTGGTCACCTGAAATTGCTGAAAAACAAAGGGATTATCACAAACTACGACGCAGGACACAGCGAGCTCGAGCCCGGTAAGAGGCATGTATCCGATTGCATGTATCCATTTTTCACAAAGATGGAATTGGAGAAAGCAGTCTTGTCTATGAAGGCCAGAAATGCTCCAGGACCAGATGGGATTCCAGCTGAGGTGCCACAAATGGTCTTCCACTTTTCCCCTGACCTGCTCCTCCGCATGTTCAACGCATGCCTGCGCGAAGGGCTGTTCCCAGAATGCTGGTAGGTGGCAAGGCTTGTCCTTATTACGAAGGGAAAAGGTTATCCCGTGTCGCCAGCTGCATACCGCCCACTGTGTATGCTTGACACGACCGGAAAAGTTTTTGAAAAACTTATCAGGAGAAGACTCGCTGACGTGATTCGTATTGCCGAGGATCTATCTCCACGGCAGTATGGCTTCAGAGCAGGCCGCTCCACCATCGATGCAATTGGAGAAGTAGTGCGCGCGGTCCAATGTGGGAGTCTCACAGTATTTCCACATGACGGGTCGTCCTGCTGGTTACTCTGGATGACCGAACTGCATTTAACAGCACTAGATGGGTAGATATTCTGGAAGCGCTACAAAATCGTTTTCAAGTATCAGTGTACCTGATGCGGATTCTCAGGAACTATTTGAAGGACCGCAGCCTACTTTACGACTCGAAGGAGGGTAGGCGAAGTACAAATCTTACTTCAGGTGTTGCTCAGGGCTCTATCCTTAGCCCGGACCTGTGGAACATCTCCTTCAATGGACTCCTGCAGCTTGAACTACCGGATGAGTCACGTTTGATCGGCTATGCGGATGATGTCGCGGCGCTGGTTGCTGGACGCACAGTAGACCATGCGCAACTCAGACACAAAGCGTTAATGTGGAGGGTAATGGACTGAATGACCGCTCACGGATTGAAGCTGGCACTGGAAAAAACCAAAGTGGTTATCCTAACGAAGAATAGAGTTCCCATAGTACGGCCTATCAGTATAGAAGACGAGCTGGTCGAATCGAAATCAGCATTAAAGTACCTGGGTGTCCTGATAGACTCGAAGATGAGTTTTTCCCAACAAATCAGGGCAGTAGCTGACAAAGCTGCAGCGCGTGTGACGGCAGTCACCCCATTAATGGCCAACATAGGGCGGCCCACCACATCAAGGAGACGACTCTTAATGAGCGTTGTGCAGTCGCTTCTGCTCTACGGATCAGAACTGTGGGGCGATGCTCTCAGCAAGGAGTTGCATCGGAAGCGGTTGGCACAGGTGCAGAGACAAGGAGCATTGTGAATTGCATGCGCATACCGAACGGTCTCCGGGGTGGCAGTGCTGGTAATCGCAGGGGTGATACCCATCACCCTCCTTGCGAGAGAGCGCAGAAGTATTGACCTGCGCAGAGGCGAAGATCGAAGAGAAGAGATCACCAGGGAAGAAAGACGTCACTCTCTCAGCGATTGGCAACAGTCCTGGGAGCAAGAAACCAGGAGAAGGTGGACTGCACGTCTGATCCCTGACCTGAGGCCGTGGTTCGGTCGAGTGCACGGTGAGACCGATTGCTACTTGACCCAGCTCTTAAGTGGGCACGGTTGTTTTCGGTCCTACCTGTACAAAACTGACATAGCACGGTCTCCTAACTATGTGTTTTGTGCAGGGGAACCGGATGACACCTGTCACACATTCTTCTACTGCAAAAGGTGGAGCCAGCAGCGAGCGGTCCTACTCAGTGAATTTGGAGAGCTCTGTCCGGAAACTATCGTCGGAGTTATGCTGAAAACAGTTGACAATTGGAATCGCGTGGGAATATGCTCGGGCAGTGCTGGGAGGCATCGGGGATGTATGGATCTCTTTTGTAGCACTTCCTTCCTCTCCCGTCCTTCCCGTTAGAGAAGAGTTTCCCATAATCTGAAGGCGCCTCTAGGCGTAGGAACACGAGGCCTAGCCCGAAGTAATGTGTCAAACGGTTCCAGGCTAGGCTCTCAGGTTGACAGGGGAGGTGTTTAGTGGGTAGTCCAAAAGCATTTTGCGTCTGGGAGTCCCACACGCAGGGCGTAAACAGCCTCCTACCACAAACAAAACTATAGATGCAGTCGTGGAGGTTCTGAGTGCGGTCCAATAGGCGGAAGTACGCAGTCGGTCCAACCGTCGAATAGTCCTTCTAGTGACGCTGGACATAAAGAATGCTTTCAACTCCGCTAGATGGACGGATATTCTCGAAGCCCTTGAAAACTCATTCCAAGTACCAGAATATCTGATGCGGATAGTTCGAAATTACCTGAAGTATCGCTGTCTGATCTACGACATGGCGCATGGTCGACGGAGCATGCTAGTCACATCAGGTGAGGCCCAAGGCTTCATCCTCGGTCCGGACATGTGAAACTTCTCCTACGACGGACTGCTCAGACTTGAACTGCCGGAAGAGTCGCGACTGATCGGCTATGCAGATGACGTTGCGGCACTAGTGGCTAGGCGCACAGTCGATCAAGCGCAATTAAGGCTAAATGTACTAATGCGCCAGGTAGGGAGCTGGATGACCACTCACGGGTTTAACCTAGCGTCAGAGAAAACCGAAGTGGTCATCGTGACCAAGAAAAGGATCCGCAGCGTAAGAATGGTCCAAGTCAGGGACACATTAGTAGAGTCGAAACTATCAGTTAAGTATCTGGGCTTGCTGATAGACTCTAAGGTGAGTTTCTCGGAGCAAATCAAGGCAACGGCTAACAAGGCCGCAACCGGGGTCCCGGCAATTAGTCGACTAATGGCCTATCATGGGGGACCAAGTCCAACAAAAAGGCGACTAATGATGACTGTCGTGCTATCTATGCTTCTATATGGAGTGCAACTCTCAACAAGGAACTGCACCGAAAACGGCTGGCACAGGTGCAGAGACGAGGAGCACTGCGGATTGCATCAGATACCGAACAGTCTCTAAGTCAGCCGTGTTGGTAATTGTAGAGGTGATATCCATTGCTCTCCTTGCTAGAGAGCGTATAAGAATCAGCCTCTAAAGCCACGAGGGTAACAAAGAAAATGTTGCTCGCGATGAAAGACGATAAACTCTCGACGAATGGCAACAACCTTGAGAACGTGAGCTAAAACGATGATGGGCGGCGTGGCTCATCAACAATTTGAGATCGTGGCTCAGTCGAATGCATGGTGAGACTGTTTTCTACCTGACCCAGGTACTGAGCAGTCGAGGTTGTTTTCAGTCTAAGATTGGTAAGTCACGGTCTTCAAATTGCATATTCTGCATTGATGTGAAGGATGACGCCTGTCATACATTCTTTTCATGCAGAAGATGGGACAAACAGCGCGGTGATCTTGCCGGAAAAGTGGGATAGCTTCATCCAGACAGCCTAGTCGAAGATATGCATAAATCAGTTGACAAATAGAATCAAGTGGCACATTACGCTCGGGCAATTCTAGCCACCAAAAAAGGCATTCTTGATTGGCTGGAGGCGTTGAGGGTAGAGGGTTTCCCTCTCCAGCCCTCTCATCTTAACTCTCCTCTCTTCCTTTCTCCTCTTAACGTCCCCGCTGAAGAAGGATTCCCTGTAACCCGAAGGTGCCAAAAGACCTGAAATTGGGAGGCCTAGCCCGAAGTAATCTGTCACACGGTTCCAGGCTAGGCGCTCCGGTTGGCAGGGGAGGTGTTTAGTTGGTAGTCCAGTAGGTCTGTTCTGCCACTGGGTGTCCGACACTCAGGACGTAAATAGCCTTCATCTACCTACCCCCAAAAAATATCACCTCTTCTGATGATTTTTTTTTCTTCTGTGGCCAGTTCTTTTCCGTATTTTGAGCGGTCAATATTTGTTCATCTGTCGTAACATCTCTCTGCACTTCTTCAGCACTTTGATAATCTGTATACTTAAGTTTCCTCTTTATGTTTACCAAATGGATATTGTCCAATTTGGACTTCCTACATTTTGGTTGTTCTTTATTCCTAGCTACTGTGTAGTTTTTAATCAAGCCTGATGTTCTTGTTTCTCGATAATCTTCCCGTTTTTCATTGTTTCGCCAAATATTTCTTTTGTTTTTCGATGAGATTATTCTGTATTTTTTCTATATTTACCCTATGGTTTTATGCATCTGCAGGAGTACACTTGATTGAAAAATGATATCGTTCATTATAGTTTCTGATTGTCCTTTGTATTATTTGTCTAGCGGTTAGTTTGGAGTCATTTAATAGAAGAGTTCTATATTTTTCTGCGATGGTGTTCTAAAACCGTTCCACATCAGCATTTCCTGTGTGGCTACTCGGCTTCATTATGTGTAATGCTACTTTCTATGTTTTCAGTAGATCTGTTATATGCAGTACTGTAATGGATTTTTTTGATTCCCAGGTCGTCACGGCGACGACTCGGGATGAAAGTCGGCCTCGCACCGACACTTGGACGTGCAGTCCTTGAGACGTGGCAACGAGCCGTACCCCGCGGGTCAACAACTCGGCCACTCGGAAGTTCACTCGCGTGGTCGCTGCTGGCTAGCTAGCTCAGTGCGGCGAGGATTGCGGACGTGGGTCGGACCCAAGTGAACATCCGCTCTTGGTTCCATTTGAACCAGCCACCGAAAAGCCCGATTTACTATGCGACGTTTCTAAACAAATTACGTTACTTTACTCTAATTTTTACCATCAAGATCCAAGAATCAAAGAATCAAACTCCCCGACTAACGCGCATTCACGAACCGATATTACCGCGGTGCCCGAAAACAGCCTACGTTAATTTCATGCGAACGTAAAACACGCGAACCCGAAAAACCGAACTAGTAGTCCGCGACACGACTACAAATTATTACCGGAACAAAACTACTGCACCGCGGAACCCGAACGACGAAACACCTCCTGTCCCTACACCATTACACACTTACCTGTGCGCCATTTCCTCCTGAAAGAAAAGGGTGATGGAAGGAAAATCTTGTTATCTCTAATAATTCATCTTTGCTTTATTTATGTAATTCAAAACTGAATAATTTTATGGAAATATAATCATTGAAATATACAACTGATAGAAATATATAGAAATAAATTAGAACTTATACTTGTTGGAAATTATAGAAAGTTGACTATTCTTAACAAAAAAATTTTTTTTTTGTTTTTACTTTTGGTACCAAAAATAAGTACATTTGACCTAAATCATAATACAGGAAGACCCTTTTCATAATATATTTTAGAACCTTTGCATAATACAGCCTAAATTCAGAGGTAGCTGCTTACGATATACCTATCACCATATTTTACAATAATTCTTTACGATGGGTGGTATTAAAATTCATAAACGATTCAGATCCTCATTTAAATTACCAATTATTCTCCAAGTGAATAGTCGCGGAAAACCCGTCCATTTTCATCGTTTTCGTCATTATGAACATCTTTTTTTTTTTCTTTTTTTTCAGCTATTGATTAAAACCTGTCCTTAATTGAGATTATATGGCTTATAAGCTAAATTATTTGCACTAAACGGCCACTTCTTGATATTTGTGGAACTTGAGCTTTCTGTTCTTAAGCGAGTAATATTTTCATCAATCATGCTTCCACGGTGTATTTCAATGGTAGATACATGTATACAGCATAATCAGCAAGTCTTTTAATCTCTGGACTTTGCATTGAATAGCTTTTGCCCAAATGCATTTCAATATGATTACAAGCTAATGCTAAATTAAAATCTGCCAACTTACTGACTTTATCGAATTGATCAATGAACACCCTCCCATTTCCATTGGCAGACGTCTGAATAGAATATAGTAGACACGTACAAAGTTGAGAACTGTTTCTGGTGGATGACCGAATTGGACACCAAGTTTATTCTCAATAACACCGGCCATACGTTCCAAATCGCGAGCAGTGCAGCCAACCTGTGATATTGTTGCTACACTATCGAAATGGATCGCTCCAATTGTAATTGTTTAATGGCCGAATGAAATGGTGCCACACTGATGCAGGCTATATGTCTCGGTTTCCCCGTCACCCGATTGCGGAATCGATCAACCAAATTGATAGCAGCAAGCAATACGTCCGTAAAACATAAGCTGAACCGTCTCGTGCACCAGTTGTTAATGTTCACGATAAAAATTCCAATTGGTTGAAAGATGTTCATTCGCCTTGTCTTCATTCGGGCGGCGCCTTCTTGAGATGTTTAAAACTGATCCCTACACGCTTAAAAGGTCGAATAACCCTACTTTTAGGTGTGAATCAATCTAGGAAGTGATTAGCGAGTTGAACCTTCGAAACCTGTTGACAACTTGTTGATGCATCACGTTCTTCGCGGAAAAATGATGTTACAACGCACGGGAAACTGAACGCCGGTATTTAACTTGAGTTTACGTTCCTCACTTAATATTTTGGCACTGAATTTACCGATTTTATTTAACAAAGACGCAAAATTGTCATTTATTCAGCCATGCCTGCACCTCTCTCTTCCGGAAATAGAAAAACTGTCTTCTGACCTGAAGTGGTCGCCAGGTCGTAGGTCAGCTGACTTTCGACCTGTCCGCTGAACTTTCGACTGCGGGAAAAGATGGTGGCGCCTTCTTCAGGTCAGTAGTCACTACAGTACATTTAACTCGTTTCCACTAACTATTTTACTCGGTTTTGCAAATTTGGCAAAATGATCTTCTGAAGCTTCTATTAGCGTTATGTGGGTTTTATTGGGTATATAATAGGCTGATCCAGAATTTGAGAATTTCTCTATCATGAAAATCGAACTACATGATTGTATAGATTCATAGATTGTATTGGTTTTTTCCTTTGGGGAATTCTGAAAATTGTAGTTTTGGTTTGGTTGGATTTCTTTTATATTTCACTGCTTGACAAACTTCACATTGATCGATAACGATTTAAATTAACTCTAGTAATTTCAGATAGTAAATTTTATTCTTTGTGGAATTGAATGTTTCCAAGATTCCGGAATGCAAGCTCTCGTTCACGTGATACAACGAAATTTGCTTCACAGCGTCTACCTCTGTTTCGATATTCTGAGCCCTATGAGAACATCTGACTAATTTTATTTGCTTGTCATTAGAGTACATTTATCGTAGTTATTGTTGTACTACGTTGTATTTATAATCGCCAAGCTCAGTATAGATCTCCGTTATACTCTTTTTAATGTGTCTGCGAAAGATTTCTTGCAGATTTGGAAAATCATGTTCTGAAATATATATCACCCTTTATGTAAATTGCTTGAAAGTTTGTGGTTTTATTATTCGTGATGATGAGTTGAGTTCGTCATCTTCAATGTTACATAACATTCCTAGATCTGAATATGAATTTGTATCCATTTCTGAATTCGCTTTTTCTCTACCATTTTCAATGGCCTAGTCAATTCGTTAATAGAAATCTGCTACTCGATTTTGTTTTCCTTTCAATTACTCAATTTCGTACCTGTATTCTCCCAATTTCAATAGCCATCGTCGGTGTCTTGGAAAGAGATCTTTTCCCCAGTATTTTGCCTTTAAAAACTTAATTGGCTGATAGACTGTTAGTATTAAAAATTTATTTCCATACAGATAGGGTCGGAAATAATTGACAGGCCACATTACAGCCAAAACTTCCTTATCTGTGGCGGCATAGTTTTTTTCATGCGAGTTAATGGTACGGGACGCAAAGCATATAGGGTGGCCATCTTGTGACAAGACAGCGTAATTTGATGCGTCTGTAGTAAGTTGAAATTATTTATTAAAGTAAGGAAATTTTAATACTTGTGGAGAACTAATTATTGTTTTCAACTTTTCGAAAGCTTCCACATTGTTGGGATCCTTACGGTTTATCATTGTGTTCTTTTTCAGGTATTTAGTTATGGGCTGAGCTACTTTAGCATAATCTCTGATGAATTTTCGAAAGTAACCGGTAACGCCTAAAAAGCTCTGGATTTGTTTCTCTGTTTCTCTGATTTTAGATTCTGGATGATCTCAATTTTCTCTGGATTAGGTTTCAGCCCATCTTTCGGGACGATGTGCCCTAAAAATGCCGTTTCCTTTTTTTATGAAATTACATTTGTCAACTTGGATCTTTAATTGATTAGCTTCCAGGACTTCGAAAATATCCGTGCATGCTTTTACATGTTCTTGTAGGGAGGTGCTAAATACTAGGACATCGTCTCAATAAACTACACATGTCTTGTTTATAATATCCCTCAAAACTTCGTTCATTAACCGTTGGAAGGTTGCTGGGGCGTTTCTCAGCCCGAATGGCATTCTGACAAATTCATATAATCCATAAAGAGTTATAAACGCTGTTTTCTGTCGATCCTCTTCTTTAACCAGAATTTAATGATATCCCTTTAAGAGATTTATTGTTGAGAAATACTGAGCCCTTCCTAGATTGCCTACGATTGATTCAATATTCGGAAGTGGGAATTTATCATCCACTGTGACTTCATTCAATTTTCGGTAGTCTATACGGATTATTCTTTAGGACCACTATAAATGGGCTTGAATGTTTTGGGCTGCTTTTTTGAATAATGCCCTGTTTTTCCATTTCAAATATTTGTTTTCTGACCTCGTTTTCATGTCTTGAGGGCCATCGGTAGAGTTTAGAATTAATCTGTTGGTGAGTGGTCGTTTTAATTAAGTGTACTAGTTAGCTTGTCCCCTTCTTTGAAAAATATTCTTTCGTAGTGTTTTATAACATTGACTATTTCGTAATATTCCTCTTCATACAGATGACCGAGCTTTATTCGAGATAAATACTCATTTTTTACTTTTTCCAATATATGGATTTTTCCATTGGAGTAACGGTTATTTAAAAGTTCAATTTTTTTACCGTAAGTTGTTATGAGCTTTTCTTCTAAGTCAATTACTGTTTTACGTTTACTAAGTAGATCGATACCAATAATAAATTGGTATTTTCTATTTTTAAATTTTTTATTTTCAGCGAACTATAGCTCCTAGTGGTGGATTAAGTTCTCTTGGGGCTAGTGTATGCAGTTCGTAACGAATTACATCTTTACCAGTAGCTGTTGAGAATTGTAAAGGAATAACTTCCACTTTGTTAAAACTTGTTACTGAATCATCTGCTATACTAAATGATGATTCGGTATCTATTAATGCTATATATTTTGTTTTATTCATAGTAATACTAATAAGAGGGAGTTGTTCCAAGGCTAACTCCGAAAAGAATCTGGGGAATTGCTATTTACTTTTTTTCCCTGAGCTTTATTTTCCTGGTTTTTTGAGTCTTGATTTTGATAAAAAATTTCCCTATCTATGTATTTTATACCATTTTGGATGTTATCTACTTCCATAGGCGTTTCTTTCGTTCTATTGGATCTATCAGTAAGTCGTGATTGACTCGACCGATTGTAGTTATTTCTGAAGATAGGATTTTGCATTATAAAGTCATCTACATTATTTTTGCTATTAAGATTGTAATTATTGTTATTGTAACTGTTGTTGTGTCTGTAATTATTTCGTTTTGAATTTTTACTGTCTAGTGTATTTTGTATTTGTTGTTTAGTTTGTCCTGTCCTTTTATCATCATTTTCGGCGGAATATCTGTCATTTGATTACTTTAGAAATTTCAGGTTTAGGGAAACTATAACTTCTTTGTTTTCTGGATTTAATTCTAATACATTCATCTTTATACCTTCTCTTCTTCATAATATTGAGGATAACATCTAGATTATGTTCGTCATTGATTTAGTCTAGAAGTACCCCTTGGCGCATTTCTCTTATTGTATTAGCTAGCAGCAAGTTTACATTCATTAAATCTATGTATGAATTTTCTTTATTTTTTTTTTATTCTTATTTTTTAATTTTCTTTCCATGCTAAGCAAATTTGATACATCGCTTCTTTGTCCCCTGTCAAATGTGTCGAGCCCTTTGTTACAATAACACTGTATAATGATTTTCATTGTGTCCTAGCTCATTTCAACTGAACCCAACTTGTTCAGAATTAATGAAACGTAGTTCACTTAATACGTTTCTTGGTAAAATAGGATTATTGTTATATCAGTGTCTGATAATAAAACTACTAGACTAAGTAAATGTGATCATCGACCATCACATAACACCTCAAGCGCAATAATCCTTTGTCTCGACTGACCATCCTCATTTGGACTAGCGATCCCTTTTTTATTGCTTTACGACAATTGAGGATGTTGTCGGCCTCTATAGATCTTAAAAGGATATGCGCTAGATGATGAAGGGCCAACCAATGTTTATGGCCTAATTTACATTTGTCGGAGGTTGTACACTATTTTAGATTATTGTTACTTAGATAAATAAGGAAAGTACAGATTAAGATGTAAATAAAATTTAGGATAGCATAAACAGAAAAAACATAGCATGTAAATAATTAGTAAGAGTTTTGGTTTCACCGAAATAGGCAGTAAGAATTTAAACTTGACGAATTAAACACGTGAAAGAAAAATAAAAAATTTATGTAGGGATATTATAGTCTTTCTTTTTGTTATTAAAGCATAAACCTAATAACTGGCGCAGTCTATTGTCCGTACGGTTATTTTTGAATACAAAAAGATTAATCAAGGACATAAAAACGAACCGTATCGCGGCACCGCTAAGTGAATTTCACAAGGTGTAAATCCTCGAAAAAAGTCTCTGCGTGATATAAATGAGTGATACGGTTAACCTATGACTAAACTAGAACTAATTCCCAACAAATTTTATAACGCCGTGGATGATAAGTGATAAAAAAAAAATTTCGAACGTAAAGTGAAATGACGAACAACAGGAATACAACTTTATCATCTACGCTGCAGGATGCCTTAAAGGAGATGCAAATAGCTGGAGCAACCCCGAACAGCCCAGATGTCAACTTTATTAAGTCTCAGAGTGGACCCGATCAAATTCGCATCAAAGCTGCCAAATTACGATGGAGCTGCAGAAACCCTAAAGCCATGGATGGATAACGTCGAGATACTGATAGCAACTCTGTCATCATACGATGAACTGTCGCATCAAACCATATTCAACATCCTCAGGAGTAAGGTAATTTGTAAGACTGCACAAATTATGAATATAAACAATGATGTTAGTCAGTGGGACCAACTTAAAAATATTTTAAGTGGCTACTTTTAGTGATAAAAAGTGTTCTTTGCAATTGCTTGATGATTTGCGGTCTACCGAATTTCATTCTGATGTTCAAGATTTTTTTTAACGACATTATGTCAAAGCTACAGCGATTAAACGAAATAGAGGGAAATAAAAGAATTGCCTTGAATGTCTTGAAGAGTAAGATGATAGAGTCGGTGAGAAGTGTACTTTTTAGCAGAAACCCAAATAGCTTAGAAGAAGCTCTGTCTATACTGACGGAGGGCAATTATTTGAAGTATAGTAAACGTATGGATAGGACCCCAAGAAATGCTTTTTTGAAACAGCACTCTGATAACTCGAGTAATCCGATTAATAGATGCTATTCCCATCAAACGCGAAACACATATAATCCGTCAAATGTGCGGAGATTCTCCAATCAAAATCGGTTTCACCAAACAAGTTTCAGAAATAATAATCAAAATCATAATTCTAATAACAGTTCTCTCCAGCCTCGTTTACAAAGATATGGGCAACCACAACCCATGGAAATAGATAATTCCCAGCAGTTTGTGCAAAGGAATTTAAATTTTCGGCAAGAAGCCTCGGATCCAACCCAAAATTGCCATATATTCGAATAGATTCATATGGAATACCACTGAGATTTTTAATTGACATGGGTGCAACTATGAGCACAATTAATCCCGGTTTGTGTGACTGGAAATTAAGAGTTCCGGTTGGGAGAAATAAAATATTCACTCTACACTCAGAGTTTGAATATGACCACATTGTGTCAATTAAACCATTTAAAAAGATTTCAGATTTCAAAAAAAATAGAATATTTGATTTTATAGAGATCAAGTTTAGTAACAAATATGATGGTCTCCTTGGTAATAATGTTTTATCACTATTTGAAACGAAGCTAGACCTTCATAATAAAGTTATCCAATTTAACGATAAAACGATTCCAATTTTTTCAGTGAAGAAAGTGAATCACCATTTTCTACTCGATGTGTCAGAGAATCTGAAAAAACTTCAGAAACGAGTGCAAATAATTTTGAATCAGTAATTAACAACGATTATTGCGAAATTCACCCCGAAATCCCTTATCCTGAAATTGTGGCCTTTAATAGTGAAAAAAATTCCTTCAAAGAACGTGCTAGAGGAAATTCGAACCGATCACTTGAATCCTGAAGAAAAACATAAACTAGTGATGAAAATAAATCAGTGAAGAAAACAAAAACTTAACTTTTACTCACGTCATTAAGCATGAGATTAAAACCAAACATAATGATCCATGTACACCCGAACTTACAGATATCCTGAAATACATAAAGCAGAAGTTGAAACCCAAATTCAGGACCTCCTCAGACAAAACATTATAAGACAAAGCTCATCACCATATTCTTCACCAATATGGGTCGTACCTAAAAAACTTGATGCTTCCGGAAAAACCAAGTGGAGAACCGTGGTTGACTATCGGAAACTTAACCAAATTACCATAGACGACAATATCCCGATTCCTAATCTAGACGATATATTAGAGAAACTGGGACGGTCTATGTACTTCTCTACTTTGGATTTGGCGAATGGTTTCCACCAAATAGAGATAAAAGTAAGTAACATACCCAAAACGGCATTTTCTACCAACTTCGGACATTATGAGTTCACAAGAATGCCATTCGGCTTAAAGAACGCAGATTTGATAGGTTCCATTTGTTTTGTCTATATCGACGACATTATTATTTTTAGCACATCTCTTCAGGAACACTTAGACTCTTTAGAAAAAGTTCTTAAAAAGCTAAACGATGCGAATCTGAAAATACAGTTGGACAAGTCGGAGTTCTTTAAGCATGAGACTGAATTCTTAGGACCCGTTGTGACCCCTGAAGGAGTTAAGCCCAATCCAAAAAAGGTAGAAGCTATCTCTAAAATGAAGATCCCAAGAACAAAAAAACAAATTAAACAATTTTTGGGCATGGTAGGGTATTACCGAAAATTTATAAAGGACTTTTGAAAGATTGTTAAACCACTAACTTTAAAACTTAAAAAAGATACTCAGATCGATATTAATGATAAAGATTACCAGGACAGTTTCGAACAATTAAAAATGCTTGTGATGAGTGGCCCCATATTGATTTACCCAAATTTTTCAAAAAAATTTGTTGTCACCACAGATGCCTCCATCTGTGGAGCCTTGGATAGTCCTTGAATAGTCATAAAATCAACTATTCTACTATAGAGAAAGAATTCCTATCAATTGTATGGTCTCTAAAATATTTTAGACCATACATTTACGGTCGAAAGTTTACAATTAAAACTGACCACAAACCGCTCACCTGGATAGCGAATTTGAGGGAAATTTGAAATTTAGAGGAATATAATCATAAAATCGAATTTATAAAAGGAAAAGAAAACTTAGTGGCAGACTACTTTTCGAGACCTGTTATTTACCATAATGAAGAATCAGTCGATAATGCCTCTATGCAAGCTACTTGTGCGGAAGAAGACAATACAAATTACATACAAATAAGTGAAAAACTACTAAACGTATTTAAAACCCAACTAATAATTAAACAAGGTAAGAAAAATTCAGTAAAAATCGAAAAACATTTCGGCAGAACCAGAAAAATTTTTGTTTTCTAAAAACCCGATGATATCATCTACTCACCCGAGGTCTTGTAGGAATTTACATATCTGATGAATGGTTGTTTAAAAGGTTTCAAGGCATTTATATTAAATGGACAAGCCCTCATAATCCAACTAGATTGGTTAAGAGTTCTTATCTTCTATTTGATTGTGATGAACAGGCTGACATATATGAGGAAATAAATAAAGAACACTTAAAGAACAACCACAGAGGAATTGAAGAAGTCTACAAAAATATTAAAACAAAATTCTATTACCCAAATCCTAAAAATAGAAATAAAAAAATTAATAAATAACTGTCAAGTTTGTAATACTGCTAAGTACGACAGCAATCCTCCCAAGCCCCCTTTTTACAAAAGCAAAATTCCTGAAAACCCAAATGAAATAGTCCATATGGATATTTGGTTTCAAAATAAAATCCAATGTTTCTTACCTTCATAGATAAATACACAAAGTTTGCCTACGTCACCCCAATTAAATTTAGAAACTGGCCAGAATTAAGAAGAGCCTTGAATGAATCTTTGGGCTTATCTCTGTCAACGATAAGCCCAAAACTTTAATTACATATAACCAAACTGCTTATCAAAATAATTGGAAATACTTTCTACAAAATGAAGGAGTTGAACTTAATTTTTGCACACCGAATATAAAGACAGGTAACAGCGATATTGAAAGATTTCACAATACACTAAATGAGCATCTCAGAATATTGACAGAAATAAACAAACGTGACAAAACAAAACCTATATGCATTCACGAAGTAGTCAAATTTTACAACAATTCAATACATTGCACAACTCACGAGAGACCAATGGATTTTAAAAACGGTGTAATTCTACCTGAAAAATATGACGAGATTAGAAAGAGAATCGAAAATATCCAAAACAAAAGATTTAAATATCATAACAAAAACAGAAAAGAATGCGAATATAATCCCCAATTTGTGTTTAATGCACAAGCAAAAACAAAACTCGAACAAACCTTCAAATTAAATAAACAAAAACAGCAAATTAACAAAAAACTTTTAAAAAAGTACAAACATTTTCAACCATATAAAGTATCATTCCGAGATCAATCCTCATTCTTGCCCTATGTTTCATTGCAACATCAGGACAAAGCCTTGAAATGAAAGAAAATCTACAGCTAGTATTAAATCCAATTTTAGGTATTCAAGAACAATTCTATCTTCTAGACTGAAGGCACTAAACAAAGACACATTAACTGATAAATAAATATTCAAATATAATATAAATGTACCTAAACTGTAAAATATTCGTATAATAATATATAGACACCAAGGAAAACATTATCAAATTTAATAATTACAGCATTAAAATTATCAAAATAACATCAAAATAAAGATATTTCTAACATAACGTTGAACCATGTACACTCTGAGTGTATTGAAAAATTCAAACATATAAGTATTCAAACATATAAACTACTGAAATTTAAACATCAAAATTATTCCTGGTGGACCATATCCACAGCATAATAATCATTGCAACATTTTTTTTTTGTAGTTATACATGTAAAATACAAACTCTATATTTAAACATACTACGTAAAATTCAAATGGAAGCATTAAAAAATTAAAATCAATTCGAATCGCGAGGACGCGATCCCACTTAAGGAGGGACGTGTTATATCAGTGTCTGATAATAAAACTACTAGACTAAGTAAATGTGATCATCGACCATCACATAACACCTCAAGCGCGATATTCCTTTGTCTCGACTGACCATCCTCATTTGGACTAGCGATCCCTTTTTTATTGCTTTACGACAATTGAGGATGTTCTCGGCCTCTATAGATCTTAAAAGGATATGCGCTAGATGGTGAAGGGCCAACCAATGTTAATGGCCTAATTTACATTTGTCGGAGGTTGTACACTATTTTAGATTATTGTTACTTAGATAAATAAGGAAAGTACAGATTAAGATGTAAATAAAATTTAGGATAGCATAAATAGAAAAAACATAGCATGTAAATAAGTAGTAAGAGTTTTGATTTCACTGAATAAGGCAGTAAGAATTTAAACTTGACGAATTAAACACGTGAAATAAAAATAAAAGATTCATCTCGGGATATTATAGTCTTTCTTTTTCTTATTAAAGCATAAACCTAATAACTTTATAGTGCTACCACCTTAGACCAGTGTAGTCATCTGATGTTCTAATGTGCCGAGGTCCTATTCACCTGTATAACTGAGGATCTGCACTTCGATTTCTGGCAATTCAGAGGAGTGTTGTATAATTCTAATGCTATCTCCGCATGCCCAACGATTTAACTACGAATTACTGACAATATACGGAAAAATTCGTTGACTCCTTTGAATGATCGTAAATTTTCAACATTCAATCGAGACTTTTCCGCCACAAGATAATTTATGCATTTTCTTCTTCTTCTTTTTTCTTCTTGATCACGAGTGATAATTTGTCCATTTCGGAAGAATACTCACTGTTACCGATGTCGATTGGTACGTTATGAAAATTGTTATCAAATGTTTATTATGTGCATTGGTAGGCTCGTTGGGCACATAGTTAGATATGTTTCTTATATCATTGCCACCGTCCGTGAAAATGAGATTGGGGTGATTCTTAAATGAAGAAAATAAATCAAAATGCATAACGACACGTAAATGTTTCAGTATAATTTATAATATGATTTACAACATTGTATTTGATTGATCTCTTTTGTATATGATAATCGAATGGTCTCTTTTGGTCGATTTAATGAAAATGATGAGCTCTCTTTCAAAATACAAAGGCTTTATACAGTTTTTTAGTTATTTGATTTTTTTTATGTATAATTTATTCATTGAATCACTGTAACTCACGGATTTACTTCAGTATATTTCTAGATTTTCGAGTTCACTTCAGTTCTTCATAATTTCTTTACCGAGTGTGGCGTAAGTTTTCCAAGATGCAACAAATTCGTTTTTCTTATATTTCGTTATATTTTCCGACTTATTTTCGTCCCTTGATGACTTGTGCTTGAGAATAGTTTTGTTTTCTATTCAGTGATTGACCACGCTCTCTTAATTTTGACATATTTTAGCCATACGTACATATCCATACATTCATTCAGTTTGACGTAGATGACCTACCGATATCACTTCACTATTATATTCCATACGATCAAGAATTACATTTCATTTCAATCAAAGCATTACGGGAATTCATTGGCATTTTTATATTTATTTGAAATATTTCATAGGTATATTTCAACAGGTTATGGGCCCATTTTGCGCTGAATCCACGGAAATGAATATTAAAGGTAAAATTGAGTACAAATAAAATCGGATTTGAGAGATTTTATTGGACTTTATTCAATTACGGCATCGCTATGTACGATTGTGAAATTCGGAGCAAATCGACAACAAAGGAAACATGTACGTGGCAGAATCGTACGTGAATGATACTTGACTGGCATTGATTTTAGCAAGGCAAACGTCATTTGTTTTGTGAATTTTCACCGAGAATCGACGGATAGCAGCAGGATATCGATTGAATTGAATTATCAACGGAATTGGAAATTAAAAATCAACAATTTGTTAGAATTGAAAAATCGCAAAGGGCTGCAGATATTGCAAGTTGCAAATTCCAAGTGCGTATTGCACTACAGGCAAGGGAAATTTACACTGTAGCGTCTGGCACTGAAAGAAAACCAGAACCGCCAGCCGCGGATACATCAGCAGCGGTTGTTACAACAGCGAAAACGGCCATTGCAAATTCGAATAAGAAAGATTCGAAGGCACAGAATATCATCATCCAATCATTGGGATCGCAGGCAATTTCACAAGTTATCGATTGTGCAAATTCTCATACAATGTGACAAAAATTGATTTCAATTTACGAACAGTAGAATGAACTTAGCAAATCACAATTACAAAAAACATTCTTTTCATTTACAAGAGATCCAGCTAACAACATTGCCACAAGAATATCGACATTTTGTAAGCACGTGGGACTCGGCACCGGGAGTCGGCATCACAAACGCTTGATACATTGAAAAGTCGATTGATTTTGGAAGAATTGCGAGAGAATGTGGTCGTATCGAACGAGAAAAGTGGAAAAGTTTTGGCAAAAGGCCAATCAACGTAAAAGAAACCGAGTCAAAAGTCGAAAAAGAAGCTAAATGGTTGTTTCAATTATGGTTTGCTTGAACATTGGAGAAAGGATTGCGACAGTCAAAAGTCATCGAGAGAGGGCCAACCACAACCAAAGAAAGATCAAAAGGGACCAAGCAAAGTATTCTTCACTTAGATGCACACATGCACATCGGCTAATGATGTTTGGTACGCTGATTCGGGCAGTGGCGGCTCGTCAGGACGGGCAAGGCTGACCCTGCAAATTTCAACTTATTAAAGAGGAAATCAAATATTCTCATGTCGATACATTTGATTCATATTTATGTCCATATCATGATCATGAAAGAAAATTACAATACTTCAAAGTTTAGCTTGAACTTTCAATCAAAAATTTAATCTCATCACACTTTTCGAATATTTTCCCTTGCATATTGTCATTCATTCATTATTGCATACAAAAAATAGCTAAACATTTTCCTCTGAAGCGCATTACAACGCATATATATTCACAAACCAAAGTTAAATTCATTCATAAACGGTGGCACTGGCCGAGTCCGTCCTCTACGTTAGCCAAAGCGGAGTTCGTAATGTAAAGTAAACAAAACCTTACACATCCGAGCGGAACGCAGTGGCGCTCGGTCCCGAGAGAGCAAATTTTCGCTGGCCTAATGCGACAAAGCTTTTAGCATACATGTTTTGCTGTGTGTGCGAAAGAAAATTAAAAATGTCGATTGTCTTTCACACGTTTTGGTTGTTTCCCTAATGAACAAGCCCAACCTCAGCAAATTATGAAGCAGAAGAAAATTTGAACATTATGTCGAAGGCATTTGTGTCTCTTCTCCCAGTGCGAATCAATGGGGAATATAAAACCACACCATTTTAAACATTTTACCATTTATTTATCTCATATTTTATTGATTGAATTGGCAGGGTGATACGCCAAATATTCAAAAAAACTATTTACAACTATTTACAAATTTTTCGTAGAGTGCCAATCTTTCATTACCGTGTAACTGCCAGAGAGCTATTTAGACACATCATCTGTTTTTAGTTGAGTTAAGAAAACTGTCCAAAATGATTCAATTGATTTTATCAGCTTAGTAGTAATCCAAAATTTAATATCAGCTGAAAAAATCAAACACCTTGTTTTTCATTGGCAAATCGATGAAACCACTGATGTCCCCAATTTTCCGCAACTATCTGTGATTTTTGCATATGTTACAAAGGAAGGTGCATTTGTTGATAGATTTATGGGATTTGTTGATGTTCCCGCGAGCGAAACTGCACAAGATTTATTTCAACTTTTAAAAGATAATTTTACTTGCTTCAATATAACTGAAAAGTCAGATACCCAAACGTACGATAAAGCGGCTGTAATTTCAGGTGTCTTAAATGGTTTGCAAAAAAAGTCGAGGAACTACTCCACAAGCATTGTTTATTCATTGTTTTGCACATAGACATAATTTGGTTCTGCGAGATGCTGCTTGCAAAATAAATGAATATCGTATTTTTTTGTTAATTTATCCGGTTTTTCTACTTGTTCGGAAACTGCATAAAGTGAAATTTGTGAAAAACGACTGCCACGCAGTAGAAATACTCATTTGAATTTAAAACGCGTATTATTTATATTTTACTAAATAACCGATGTGATCTGTTGGAAGTGTTTGAAGAAAGTTTAGAGAGCGATGATTTTGTCTGCAATCGAAAAACTTTGCGAGAATTGATGGAGATAAGGATGAACTTTGTATACAGATGAGTATATTGCAAGTTGCCTCGCTACTGGCTTTGTTCCTCCGGAAGCATTCATGTATTTAGATATGAAGAGGTATATCTTTGATTCCAATGGCGTCCCAATTATATATCATATATATAGACGGGCCACCGATAAAAAGATAAAATATCCTCCGAACTTGAGTACACGAGACCAGCGATTCCAATGGAGATACTCATTTGCTAAATTCGTTGAGTCTGGTCGAACTGAGATGTAGCAGGCTAGATATTGATGGCTGAATGACAAAGACTAAATTATTCGTGTTTTTTAGTTTGTGTTTATGTAGTTTTTTGGTTTTTTTTTTTTTGAGTTTCAGCTCATGGTTGTTACATTTAGCGTTTTGTTAAAAACTAGGCATAGGTTTAAATATTTAGTATATGTTGATGGTGTAATATTAGGCTTAAGAAATTATATTTATCATTTAGGTTAAGAATATTGAGTATTGTAGTATAAAATAAATTATTTTGATTAGAATTAGGGTATAATATATTAGTCGTAAGATAAGAGATCACTATGATGTTGTGTAAACATAATTGATTTTTTGAATATTGTTGGTTGGTTTTTTCTCCTTTTTCCAATTGAATGTTAAAATAAGAAATAATTTTAATTAAATCGAATTTGATATTGTTGTTTTTGTTCTTTCTATTAGTAAATGATAATGTTCAAATTTAGATGGCCATTTGGGCCATTAAGTTTTTTTCGTATTTTTATTGTTTAGAACTGCTTTATATTCTTAAAAAATTGATAACGATGAATAATAAATAAAGCGCTTTTGACTTGACTTGACTTGGATGAACTTTGTATTGTAAATAAAGATGATGACAGTATCGTAGCAGTGGGAGCATGTCAAGACAAATTATTTCAAATACTATTCAAAGTAATTGAGCAATCGACAGCAAGTTTATCAGTCAAAAGGGATTCCATACAAATGTGCCACGAACAGCTTGGACATCAATGTGCAGCACACCTTCGTGAAATATTATATCGAAATAATATGAATTTCTTCGCTAAAGAATTTGATTGTGACACATATGCAAAGGGTATAATGCATCGATTGAGCTTCAATTTACCTGAAAAAAGGGTAAGTGCATGTGGTGAAATCATTCATGCGAATGTATGTGGACCGACTCCAGCTACATCCTTCAGCCATGCAAGATATTTTTTGCTATTCAAAGATGATTACTCACATCTTCGAAAGGTTTATTTTCTGAAACAAAAGTCAAAGGTCATCGAGTAACTCCAGATTTATGTGAAATGGGCTGAGAAACGAAATGGTCACCTGATAAGAAGGCTTTGTATGGATGATGCCGAGTACACGATTCAACAAACTGGTCATCAAATAAAGGTGCTACGTACATGCTAATTGTGAGGGGAAGAAATTGTTGGAAGGAAATGGAATTGAACACCAACGAACCTTACCGTATATACCTGAGCAAAATGAGTGTTTCGAACGTGAATGCAATTCATGACAAAGGAATAAGTCCACGATTATGGTCTGAGGCTGTGAATTATATTGAATCGAACGGGCACGAGTTCGGTTAAGCAGAAAACACTTTTGAGTATTTGACGGGGATAGCAACCAAAATAAAATCGTACGTGATAGCAAGCTTTTACTCGATGAATTTTCAAGAAAACCATACAATGATATGATCATTGATGCTTCGAAAGACGACAAAGAAAGAAGAAATTTACAAAATAAACACGATTCTGAGCTCCAGTTGTTTGAAATTACGATGCTACGTGGCTGGCAGAACCAATAAGGAAGCGTCGTTGAACAACAATTGATGGCATTGACGAAAATAATAATTTTTTATAATAATTCGTAATCGATTGAGCCGCCGCAGTCAATCGATCCAGGAGAAAATTGCGAAAATGGCGTCAATGGCTTTTCTCTGTTTAAGTAAAGAGCCACAAACTTATGATGAAACTCAAATCATTTTAACCAAAGATACCTGGATTTTGTTGAGAAGCCACTCAATCAAAAGGTGATTGACAAGAAATGGGTAGTTAAAGTTAAACAATACCCAGATGAATTGATAGAACAGTAGTGTGCAAAATTGGTTGGCCGTAGTTTTACTCAACAATTCGGAGTAGACTACGATGAAACATTCAGCCCAGTTGTGCGATACACATCGGTACGTACATTATTGGCCATCACAGCACGAAACAAATATAAGATGATGCAATTTGATGTTAAAACTGTGATTTTTGTATGGAGAGCTTCAAGAAGACGTTTAAACGACGCAACCCATTGGTTTTGACGACAACATCGGACGAGTATGCAAGCTCAAGAAAAGTTTATATGAGCTGAAACAAGCGTCCAGATGCTGAAACATCAAATTGAAAAATTTCATTGAAAAATTTGGCGTCGTAGCAACTAAATCGGATACATGTGTATTCTTCAGCTTCAGCAGCGAGAATATGATCATACTACGATTTATGTTGGTTACGGTTTAATCATAGGCGACGATCAAATGGGCACTAATTTGGCAATATTACAAACGATGAAGGTAAAAAGATGATCCGAATCAGATACTTGAAAAATTTGAAAATTCCGAGATGGCTGACTACCCTTACAGACAATTGAATGGTAGTTTGATGTAATACTAAAACAACCAGACAATGCTTTTGCTATCGGTAAAGTGAGGTACTTTCTTGAACGACCGACATAAGCGGCAAAACGCATTTTGAAGTACATCAAAGGTACAATTGGAATCATGGAAAATGGAATTTTGTACGATAGTCATGGTGAATATCGCATCGATGATTATTCGGATGCTGATTGGTGATGTTCCAACAAGAAAGTCAACATCAGGCTATGCATTTGTCATTGGAAATGGTGTAGTTAGTTAAAGATCGGTATTGCAAAAATCGGTTAGCTTATCAACGACGGAATCCGAATATTTATCAGCATCTGATGCAACACGTGAGCTCATCTGATTGAATTGTTTAATGATAAATGAGCAAGAAAAGAAAAATTAGAAACGCCGGCTATATTCGTCGACAATCAATCATCGATAAAATTGGCAAACAACCCGGTCAATTATAAAAGATGCAAGCATATTGATGTCAAATACTATTTTATCCGTGAAAAATTGAACGAGGGTACTTTTAAACTCGAAAACATCCGAGGCGACGATCAATTGGATGACATATTTATGATGACAAGGCATTGACAAAGTAAAGATTTCAAGAATTACTGTCAAAATTGAACATTGTAAACATAGTCGGATATGATTTGATTGTTTTGTTTCCGTTCAAATTTTTGTAATGAAATTTTGCATATATTTAATGTTATAATAAAGTAAAGTAGAGCCAATTAATTATAAATTAGAATAATTGAAAACAAAAAGTTGGAGTGTTAAGAATAGTTTTATTTTAAATTCAGTTATTGAACTCTCTTAGTTTTGTCATACTCCAGTCATACGCACACATTCATTCAGTTTAACGTAGATGACATACCGATTTCATTATTATATTCCATACGATCAACATATAGTTTTCATTTCAATCAAAGAATTACGATAATTCATTGGAATTTCCATATATATTTCAAGAAATTCAAAGGCATATTTCAACACTTTCCTTATATCCGGAAGTGAAGTCAGACACTATACGCGCTTCGTGAAACATTTTTTATTAAAAATATTGATATTCGCGCCTATATGGTATCACTTGGTTATCGAGACCAATTTAAAATTGTTTGGCGTGAAGTCTCAGAAGATGTTAAGGCACAAGGACATAATCATTTTTGCTTCTTTTACAAAAATTATTTTCCAATCAATTGTAATTATCAATATCGACCTAATTAGCTGCCATTTCTATCGTATGAAAATGATTCCGATATTCCTAAAAATAAATCAAGAAATAATACTTTTCAAGTGATCGCTTATATGATTTGTTTTTCACCGAAAGAAAACCATTTGATAATTGTACTCGTAAAATAAATCTTAATCATTATTCGAAGATAGATGATGTTATAAAAACCTCCACGAAAAAATTAAATTTGATATATCTGGGTTTCTAAATGTATTAAGTATTAATCCTGTATTAAGATAGCAGCGCTGCTTTAATAAGAAGTGACTTATTTGTAAAACTACTAGACTCGATAAAAAAAAATTTTTTTTTCACGAATGTAATAAAAACATTAACATTGATGATATGAAAAAGAAAGTTCTTTTTTCTTCAATTCTAGAGTTTATAATGTCTTTTTGATTACATTTCTATAAGTATGAAAACCAATTTTAATGCCTTTTACTCGATGCATTTAATTTTATTCATCATTGGATTTATAGCTTGCTTGGCATAGTAAACAGATACTTTCTGTGCCATGAACGTTAGAGTTTATTGTTTAGAATTTAAAGTTTTTGAGTGCTATTTGTCAATTGAAAGTGCCTTTTGGTGTCGATTTTAGTGAGATTAAATTATTCACAAGGTCATGATAGTTACAACTCCTTTAAAGCTTAAGAATGCTCCAATGCTATAATTTGAACTTTTTCATATGATGATACCAATGAATATTAGCCGGAGTTTGTTTCGAATGAAACGGGTTTTTAATGTTTATAAGTTTTATTCTTATCGTTATAAATTATAGTTCATTTCCGGGAATTAGGTTAAGAAATTATTGCTGATGTAATTCAATGGCCTTTACTGAATAACATAAATTTTTTAAATAAATTTGGCTTTGCTGTTTGAAGGTTTAGAAGAATTAATGTTAATAAATTAGCCCGTGTTTCAAAAAAGTTGCTACTTTAAAAATTGGGTTGAGGCTATCAGTTTGAGTGGCATCAGGCAGAAATTAGGTTTCTTCGCCTTTGTTGATGGGTATGTATATTTAATATGTTACTTTTCATTAAAGAGATTCGGTAGTCATTCGTATGTATGTCATTCGTATATAAAACAGTATTATCTTCCATATGTAAAATTAGCCTCTGGGAACACGATATCCCAGAGGCCTCAATCTCTAATTTGTATATGGGCGTACTCAATTCAAATTAATATTTTTCTTGTCATAATCAAGGGTTCAATAAGCAACAGAAGTGTTTCATTCTTGGTATTAATTGCAGTTTTTGAATTTCCAAAACTACAGCTGCGTGTTTAATAACATCTAATTGATAAAAATGTCAAAAATATTTACACTCTAATGAAGAAGCCTACATTGAGTTTTCAATGTTTTTATTACCTCCCATTTTCTTCATTCGTTGCTGGAGAGCAAATGCAGCTGATGAAGGAGCACACTGAATTTTATTTTGTTGTGGTTTCATTTGAAAAAGCGTAATTTTAATAAATTTTATATCTTTCTACAGTTCCAGGAATCCTGAGTTCATTATTGGTTTCGATTTAGTGGGACAGGAAGATGAAGGCCAACCCCTCCGAAATTTTTTACAAGATCTAAAGAACTTGGCTACCGATACAAAATTTTTTTTTCATGCAGGCGAAACTAGTACGTTGAAAATAATACATATATACCTGATAAACAATTAATCATTCATAGATTGGTTTGGAACCACTGATTTAAATCTATTAGATGCAATTTTGATGAATACCACCCGAATCGGTCACGGATACGCGCTAATGAAGCACCCAGTTTTGTGGAATGCCGTCAAGAAGAAGCAAATACCCATCGAAGTGAACCCTATCTCTAATCAAGTACTTCATTTGGTTTGGGACATGCGTAATCACCCAGCAAACTTTTTCCTGTCGCAAAATATTCCTATTGTGATATCGAGTGATGATCCTGGGTTATGGAATGCCAAAGGGATGAGCTACGACCTGTATTATGCATTCATGTCTTTTACTTCTGCCAATGCAGGATTGAGTACATTAAAGCAACTGGTTTGGAACTCTATCAAGTGAGTTTTATGTTCAAAAATGCTTTGTCTAACATAATATTTAATAGGAATTCATACTGAATGCTGAAAACGGCCTTTTCGAACAGCAATAAATGCACATGAAAATTTCAATTGAGCAACTGCTCCTTCTTACGTAGAATAGATTTAGATATAGCACGGCATGGCTAATGTCACCGATAATTGCAGATTTATTCATACAGATATCAATTTTTAACGTATAATTGCACATGCCAGATTTTTGAACGAAATGAGCAATCGAAAGGAATCGTCCTGAATTAAGATTTATTGAAAAATTTCACTAGCAGTAATTTGAATAACCAGTTGACCGCAACTTGAAAGAAGCGGTTTTTAGAAAAGAAACAGCCTTCATCAAGAAGTCAGGGAAAATGTTCAGAATATTTTTTTTTTCTTTTCCACGTGATTTCAGTTTATCATAAGAAAGCAAAAAAATAAAATAAATCACCAGTTTTTCTAACTTTATCTTTATTAACTACGATTTACAGTGTGAGCTGAAATATTTGAATAACTGAGCCTCAATATTATCATACACCCATGATTCCTAACATACAAATAAATCAAAGAAAGGTGGAAAGAGCTCAAGCTGGTTTCGAACACGCGTCCCTGCCGCTTCTCGTCAGGTGCCAACTCACAGGCCGGGACGCATCGATTGGCACTACCAGCTGGGTGAATGTCGTCTGGTTATAATTACGTTTTATCATTTTCGCTCTCAGCTTGAACTTGTCCTATGTTCCAATTTGCCTTTGGTAAGCTTTTATCAATTTTTGAAGTTATTGGTGAATCAATTTATCCATTTTCACTTAGAACTTATAAGTGATTTATACCCCTGCTAGCTAACTAATCAGAACTTCCGCACCCAAGAGTCTTCGCTTAGTTAGCTAGCAGGGGTACAAATCACTTATAAGTTCTAAGTGAAAATGGATAAATTGATTCACCAATAACTTCAAAAATTGATACAAATAAATATTAAATATTTACTACAATTCATCTTTCCTTTCGTATAAAAGTAAAAAATGAGAACTAAATAAAGTATTTTAAGGGAACCAATTCGTCACTTTTCTTCAGCGAAGGTACGAAAAGCTTGGAAGTATCGAGTAACAACGCCTTTTTTCAATTAAACGTTCAGAACAACGAAAAAATTGTTTTTTGAAAAAAATCTTTGTTTTTAAAATTTTTAAAGTTTAAAAATGTTCCAATTTGTATTTTCGGGGAATAGCATGTTGCTTTATACGTCAATGAGTTCAAGGCTTTGGCGGAAGGAAATTTGGTGGAGTTCAAAAACTCAAATACGTTGAGCCAAATGTTTATGATAATGATACAGTAAGAGAGATTATTGGTATTATTGAAACAGTTTGAAAGAAATTTACAACATGTTGGGCATCGTTTTAAGAGATAGAACATTTTACCGAGTTGTACATCTAATAAAGAAAGAGAGTATTTACCTTCGGTAACATTAAAAACATTGATTCTTACTTGTTCGGCAGGACGTGATGACGTTACTTTTACTTTCAAAGTTTGGTTTGCTGCGGTCCAAAAAGCGCTAACGAAAATAGGTTTGTTAAATTACAAATCAGATGCAGGAAATGGAGGTTTCATACTCAAGAAGCAGATCGAGAACTATAATTATAATATGTTCCTAATTTCCCATTAGACAATTCTATAGACGATGCAGCCTGTAAAACTCTTCAGTCTAAAGCCACGAATCTTTCAAATTGTATCAAACGTTTGAAGATTTGTTAAGGAGAATTGAAAGTTTTAGACATGAATGAAAAATTTAAACTTGTCAGAAAATGTGAAACGTCATTATTATTATTATTATTATTATTATTATTATTATTATTATTATTATTATTATTATTATTATTATTATTATTATTATTATTATTATTATTGTACTGGGGTCCACTTGCTGGAAATTAGCATAGGCCAGAAATCGGCCCTTAGCTCCCCATGTGTAGTACTATTGTTTACAGATGGTCCATCCTGTCGTCCTACAGAAGCCAAGGAGTTCCCCCAGTTCTGTGGTCGCCAAGTGTTACAATTTTGTTACGTCAGTACACCTCAGCCAAGTAAGGCGTTTGTTGGCCAGACTCGGGCAATCTAGGAGGAAGTGTTCTGTACTTTCTTCCTCCTTGCCGCAAGCTCGGCAGGTGTCATCCGTTTGGATTCCTATTCGTTTGGCGTGTTGACCTAGAAGATTATGGCCCATTAATACTGCCACCAATGTTCTAACGCCATTTCGGTTTTGCCCTAGGAGTTGTTTTGTCCTCATTTGATTAGGGTGAGGCCAAAGAGCTCGGCTTATCCTGCAGTCGTTCCTGTTATTCCAAGCCGTATCTGTCTCTTTCCAGAGGATTTCGTCTAGTTCCCTTTTTACCGTTGCTATTGGCACTTTAATTGTGTCTATTCTAGTGGCATTTTGGTCGGCCGATCCAGCTCTCGCTAGCCCATCCGCTCTTTCGTTTTCCTCTACACCGCTGTGTCCAGGGACCCATCTCAGTTTTACATTTACTCGGGTTGTTGCGGTTTTGAGAGCCTGCCTACAATCCTGCATCAGTTATGAAACTACGCGGTTAGAGGCAAGCGCCTGCAGTACCTACTTACTGTCCGAGAGCATTTGTGTACTTCCATTAAGGTTTTTTCTTGCCGCTTCTATGGCCGCTTTTATTGCAAACACTTCCGACTAGAAAACTGTGGTGTGGCTCTCTAGTTCATAACATCGATTGAGTTTCGGATGATCTGGGAAAAGGATTCCGGCGCCGCTTCCCTCATCCGTTTTGGACCCATCGGTGTAGATCATGATCTCACTTCCAGATGTGAAATCCTGCACCGTTTTCCACGCTTCTCTGGTCGGAATGCTGATCTTGTATGGAATCGTTGTGTCCAATATTGGTTGAATTCTATCCAGCTCCCTTTTACTTGACGGGGCCATTGTCTCCATTCAAATTATCTCCATCCAAAATGCATACGTGCCCCGTTTGAGTGTGGTTAGATAACACATATGTGGATTTTAAGCTGATGCTTGCAAGTGATGCCTTTCTGAAGATGAATTTGTCGAGTGGCATGAGATTAAGTATTATCTCCATTGCAGCAGTTGGCGTAGTCCTAATGGCACCTGTGATGCCAAGGCAGGCCATTCACTGGATCTTCTCTAGCTCTTTTGCAATGGTTTTGTAAACGTCATTATTAAAACTCTGCAAATATGAGCGGCTTCAGATCGGGAAAGATTGTTGAAATTGAACATATTTTCTGGAGTATTGGATATCATTATTATTCAATTGAAATCGTGGTGGTTTCTCAAGAATAAGGTTTTTTGAAATTTGATGTTTGCAACCTGCAATATTCAGTTGGTATAGATTTATTTAAAAAAGCTCTAAAATTTGTTGAACACATAATGAGATATATATGAATCATTTGCCAGGAAATTCTCAGTTATCGGGGATTCGTGACCCGTGGGACTTATTAGAAACAAAGAATCACCTTATATCGTGCAGCTTTCCTGAATTATGTTATTTGTTGCAATCACTTTGACTGCAGCTTGTGATGGAAAATCATTTTCGACACTAAAATTTAAAAAAACCTATTTAAGGAATTCTATGGGACAAGACAGGCTACTTAACATGACTATTCTCTCGGCCCAATCTTTGAAATTTTTTTTCACTGAATAAATACTAACATTTTCATTTTCTATTTCTATTTCTTCGAAATCAAATTTATTTTCTTCACTTTCACTTGTACTTCTATCGACACTTTTATTTGTATTTTCACTCATACTTTGATTAATAAATGACACTTCATTGTCACCACCATTGTGTAGTACTTTTACTTTGACGGTAATTTTCAAATTGGTATACGATAATATATTCGCACTAATTATTGCGTCAAATTGTTTGTTTGACAAATTTGAAAGTTCCCATCTGATTTTCCTTGATACTGATTTCTGACGGACTTTTGATTATTGCTTGTATGATGCACGATATTGTTCCTTATAAACTTTATTTTTTGGAAGGTCCTGTATATGGTAAATAATAAAAAATTTAGACAGTAGAACCAGAGTCAATTTATGCTCTAACTGGTATTTTATTAGTATGAATTTTAATTAAGGGAACATATTAGAACACGAAAATTTTCCACTCTGTCATGATTATTATAATGTTGTTGGTTGTTATGGAATTTATTATAATTATTATTTTGTCTTTAGCTAAGTCTGTTTTTATTGCAATTGTTTTTTAATGGTTATGTCTCATAATATTTTCTCTTTTTCTCAGTTTGCTATTAGTTGAAGTTTAGTTTCTTTTTAAATACATCATAGTTCACAATATATCCTGCCTGTAGTGATTCTTGGTATACCTCTTCATTGCATTATTACATTATTTAATTTATAAAGGCTCCCAGAACGGGAATTTGATAATCGTTATGAAAAAATCAATTCGCTTTCAAAATGCTAGTTTATTATCTTACTAATAACATAAATTTTCGACATCTTTTGGAATGATTATGATATAAACATAATGAAAATTAATTATGCTCCACATTTTGAACGAAAAAATAATTGGCACAGGTACAGGGTGGGCCATATACCGTTTGCATTTTGAATCGGCTATAAAAAAAAGACTAATGGTTATTCTTCCAAACTTTTTTTTTATTGGAAAGCTTGAACTTTGTTATTTATGAATGAAAAACGATATCGTTCATATAACTGCCATGACTGGCTTTACAGTACGCCATTCGGTCAACCCAATTTTCAAGCACTTTTTCGATTGTTTCGGCTCGAATTTCATTAATGGCAACTTCGATTTCGTGTTTCAAGGCATCAATCGTCTCTGGATGATTAGCGCAACACTTGTCCTTGACAGCTCCCCACAAAAAATAGTCCAACGGGGTTAAATCGCAGCTCCGAGGCGGCCAATTGACTTCAGAATTTCGGCTGATTATTCGATTTTCGAAAACGGTGCGCAAAAGTTCGACTGTCATGTTGGCTGTCTGGCATGTTGCGCCATCCTGTTGAAACCAAATGTCGTGCATGTCATACTCTTCAACTTTTGGAAACAAAAATTCGTTGAGCATGGGACGGTAACGATCGCCATTGACCGTAACGGTGGCTCCTTGCTCATTTTCGAAGAAAAATGGCCCAATGATGCCACCGGACCAAAACCCACACCAAACCGTAACTCTTTGTGGGTGCATTGGCTTCTCAATGGTGACGTGTGGATTTTACGAGCCCCAGATGCGACAATTTTGCTTATTGACATAGCCTCCGAGGTGAAAATGGGCTTCATCTGAAAAGACGATTTTTCAGTGAAAATGCTCATCTTCGGCCAAACGATCTTCTGCCCATTGGGCGAACCGAAAACGCAACGGATGGTCATTATGCTTAAGTTCTTGGACTAATTGAACTTTGTAAGCCTTCATACCAAGGTCTATATGCAAAATTCTCCTCAGGGAGGTGCGTGAAATGTTCAATTCGTGAGGACGATGACGAGTTGAAGTTGATGGATATTCACGGACATTTTTGGCTACAGCGGCAATGTTTTCGGCTGTGCGCACTGCACGAGAACAGGAACGGGTTGTTTTGTCCACCAACGATCCAGTTTCTCGAACACGATTCACAAATTGATCCACAAACTGCCTTGAAGGCCACTCATTTTTATGGAATTTTTTTTTCAAATTTCTTACAGTTTGCACTGAAGACTCGCCACTTTGGAAGTAAGTTTTCAATATTTCCCAATTTTGTTCAAGCGTATAGCGTCCCATTTCGTAAATGTCTAACCTTTAACTAAATTATGAACACAAATTGAATGACATTTGAGCTGTCATTCTCTAAATAAACAGTAGTTCAAAATGCAAACGTTAGATGGCCCACCCTGTAGATTATTTTCAAACACTTCAATGTGTGTTTTTTTTATTAAGGAAATTTAGTAGTGAGTTGGTAAACCTTTACGTTTGATAACCTCTTTTAGCCTATTGGGCATAGATGATACCAAATTATGTGTGACTTCTGGCCTTATTTTCTTCCATTCATCTGCTATCACTTCCTTGAGTTGAGTCCTATTTGTAACATGGTGCTTTCTAATTCCTTTTTCCAGTTCATCCCACAAATGCTCTATGGGATTCAAATCAGGGGATTGCGGAGGAGTGTTTAATGTATGGGGAGTGTTGTAGAAAACCCATTCTTTTACAATGTGGGCAGTGTGTTTCGGGTTATTGTCGTGCTGAAAATAAAAATCACCTTGAAGACCCAACTTTGCGGTGCTTTAATTGAGGTTAATAAACACAAGCTCTCCAGTACCACCACCTGTCATACAACCCCACACCATCACCCCACCACCACCATGTTTTACAGTGGGTAACATGTTTTCTTTATTGAATTCGGTGTTGGGCCTACGCCACACTGATATTCGGCCGTCACAACGAAAAATGTTGAATTTGCTTTCGTCGTAAAATATCACTTTATTCCAGAATTCCATATTCTGGTTCAAAAATTCTTTTGCGAATTCAATTTTCTTTCGTCTGTTGGTATGATTTATGAAGGGTTTTTTCCCTGGAACTCTCGATTTGTATCCAGCCTCATGAAGGATATTTTGAATAGTTCTGGAAGTGACATTTTTGTTAAAATCAGCTTTGACTTGTGCGGCTATTTCTGAAGATGTTTTTTTCAGATTTTTCTTCACAAGGCCCACAACACTTCTTCGTTCCTTATCCAAAAGTTTTCTCGGTCATCCACTTCATTCACGACTTTCCAAAGTTAACTCGCCTTGAAACCGATTGACAATACTCCTAACTGTAAATCGGCTCCTGTTAACAATTTTGCCTATTTCACTAAAGGATTTCCCGCTTGAAAACAAATCCAAAATGATTTTCCTTTCCGAAACGGTAGTTTCTTTATTTTTACGCCACATGACTAGTTTTTCTAACCGGCACTCGCAAAGAATTAACTTTAACTGAACTGCTTAGTTTTAACTAACCTGTCAAATAAAGAATTACCATTCTTCTAACAGCAAATGCAACCTTGGTTAAAACTTATAAGGGAAGTAAGGGATAAAATACAAGGGTTGTGCCAATACTTTTTTCGTAGAAAATCGGGTGATAGCTTTATTTTCAATGTTTCCTTTTATATATTTATCTTTGTGTTTGGGATGGCTTAGCTCTCTAGTTTTTACGAATCCTTCCTGCGATATTTCTATCTAACTTTCCCTATTCCTATTGGCTTGAGTAATTGATTTTTTTACTTTTCTGAATATTGTTCATTCTTTTGTTTTTATTGGAGTGACCACGATGTATACTTATAATAATAATCCGTATAATGTCGGATCCTTGCCCGTATAATGTATTTGCCTGTCATAGAAGTAAATTGCTAAAAAAAATTCTTATAATAGGCGTCTCATTTGCTATTACTCTATCTATATATAATAATGTTTCTATGCAGAATATTTGATTAATATCGGTTGGATACTTAAATACTTGCAATTTTCGCAAAATAGGGTTAGTTTGATACTTAATGCGACTATAGGTAGCGCAATTAGTTAAGAACCTGTTTATTCATCTTTAGAGGTTAGAACTGTAATATATTTTTAACAGTTCATAATATGTGGAGTGTATTCCTCTTTTATATAATTCTTTCGGAGCATCTTCTTCAGACCGTAAGTCTTTAAACATTTGTAAGCATTTAAAAATGTAAGTATACTATTTAGGTATACTTCTTTCAGCTTAAATTGAACTTTATTGTACAAATCACCATCGGTATCTGAGAGTAGTGCACTTTTTCTATTTATAGGTAAATTCAGAAATTATTAAACGTACGTCTAGTCCTCAATTATGTGCTATTGTTTTAAAATGTAAAGTATAGGGGTACTCCTTATTAGTTAGTACTATTTTGTTACGTATTCTGAGGTGTAGGCGACATTCAACAAACAAACAAATATATATGTATATAAATAAATGAATAAATAAATAAAATAACAATTAATTTTGAATATAGCAATTAATTGTTTTTATTTTTTTTTTGTTTAACATATTTTTAAGTTAAAAGAAAATCATACGAGATGAAACAGAAGTAAGAATAAAATTAAAATAGAAACATTTATAGTTAGATTTAGGTATTAAGTTAAATAATATTGATAACAAACAAAAACAAAAAAATAAAAAAAAGTCCCAGTAAAATTAAATGTCAGAAAAAAAGTCTCAAAAGAAAAAAAACCAGTCGCAAAACAAAAAAACCAAAAAAAATTTCTTGGAATTAATTTGCGATAAATTTTTCTATGGATATGATTCACTAGGTTGTTGTGTACGTATCAGTAAAAATATAATAAAAATTGTGAGGTATGAGACTACCATAGAGACACACAAACAATAGAGCTCACACAATCAATAAACGAATCAATTCAAGTATCAATAGAAGTATCGAGACATACAACCAATAGAGGACACACTATCAATAGAGGAAGTATCACTAGAGGAAGTATCAATAGAGGAAGTATCAATAGAAGTATCAAGAAGAATCAATAAAGTATCAATCGCAGTTTCAATAGAAGTCTCAACCAATTGAAGAATCAATCAGTAAGACTAAATAGGATTATCAATCAATAGAGGGAGCTCGATCCGAGGTAGCGCAGCAGAACCGGTGAATCCTGAAACCAGCTGAGGTGCAGATTCGTGCAAGAGGAAGCACGATCCGAGGAAGCGCAGCAGAACAGGTGAATCCTGAAACCAGTTAAAGTGCAGATTCGTGCTACAGGAAGCACGATTAGAGGTAGCGCAGCAGAACAAGTGAAGTCCCGAAACCAGCTGTAGTGGAGGTTCGTGCTACTGGAAGCACGATTATGATCAGCGCAGCATAATTGACAGGTGGTCAGAATCAGCGAAGCACAATTCAAAGGTGTTCAGAGTCAGCGCAGCACAATTGACAGGTGGTCAGAATCAGCGCAGCACAATTCATAAGTGTTCAGAATCAGCGCAGCACAATTGACAGATGGTCAGAATCAGCGCAGCACAATTCACAGTTGCACAATTCACAATTCACATCTTTTGATTTTTGATCCTTTTATTTTAATCTAATATGAAGGAGTAAGCTTTTTCTGTGTGTGTGTATGTAACATGGAAGGATCAGGGCTGTCCTGATGTCCTAATGTCCTAACTCCCACGCCCATGCGGTGATCTACTTTCTTCGGCCGCCATTATGCGGCCTTTGTATTTTCAAATAACCCTGTCTCTATAACCTTGTTCCTTTCTTTCGCGGCAGGTGCGACCGATCGATTGTCCCAATTTTATTTAATTTATTTATTCTTAATTATACATAATTTTTTTTTTTTTGAAAATACATAACATGGCGCCCAACGTGGGGCCCATTATTATTATTCATTCATTATTAATTATATATTTATTATATTATTATTTTTTTGGAAATACAAAATAATTTGTAAAGTGTAATTATTGATGTACTATTCTTTTCTTTGTAGCAGCTCTGTAGTGTTTTAGATTTTCGAATGTTTTGTATTCAGTCAGTAACTTGTACTGGATTTTCTACATGTAAAGAACCAGTGGTTGAAAAATCTTCTTTTTTCAATGTTTCGTATTTTGGCATTGAACTTATTTCCTCTTAAATCCTCCCCCTTAAATTATTGTCATTTACGGATTTGAATTTTATCTAATTTTTCCAAATTAGGTTTTTCAAAACCTAATCTGGAAAAATTACAAACCAAAAATTCAATTTCCTGTGCAAAAAAAGTACACTTATCTATTTGAATTTTTAGATTATGTTCTACAAGTTTTTTGAGTATCTTAATTTGACCAATATGCTCTTGGAGGGACGTACTAAAGTACTTTTTGCAACATCAATAATGGTGAAATATGTTGCTTTCCAAGTTTGTCAAACAGGTCTTCTACATTGGGCATTAGAAATTTGTCGCGTACAGCAATTTAATTGAGTTTCTTGTAATCAGCAACTATTTTCGGGTTTTTGTTCCTACTTTCACTAGGACTACTTTTACTAGGTCTACTTTTTATAGGAGAATCTAAAGAGGTGCATTGTATGGTGAATTGCTGGGTACAATTATTTTGATGTGCTAAGGATCTGGAGGTTGAGGGCTCAATAGCTAGTGAAACACACGGCGGAATTTTCAATACACTTTTATTTATTCAATAGTTTTAAACACAATTTGCTGGTGCTCGCTGTCCAAGGTGGAGTGACAAAATCCTAGTCCCTTTGGGAAGCCGGGCTTGGAATTTTACTGCAAGATAAAAAAGTGATTGATAAAGTGAAGTAGTAGAAGTCGATCGAACGAACGTGACATACACGGTGTGTCCTTAGCTCTTCGATGAAGTACCACGAGATTCCGCTCAATCAACTTATGAATGTGTCCCTTCAAAAACACGCGAGTTCGAAAAGACTCGAAAGTTGTGGCGAAGCGCAGCCGACGCTAACGACACCGACCGTCTCAGAAAACTTGAAACCGAATTGTTGCCAAGCGCAGCAGACGCAAACTAAACTGACAGTGTCGGAAGACCGCGAAAGGAGTTGTGTCGGAACACCGCGAAAAAAGTTGTGTCGAAACCCAGCCGACGCTATCGAACCTACCATGTTGGAAGACTTGAAAGGAAACCCTTTTTGTTTCGGGAAAGAGAAAGTTTTTTCACATCTGACAGAAAGAATTTTGGTTAGAGAAGATGGTGGAAAATTCCACTAATTGGTGAACACATGTTTGCAGGATGTGGATGGCTTGAATGTACCATGGATTAACCACCGTAATAAAACGATGTAGGCATGTAGGTAATTGGTTGTATGGAAAAACATGAGCGAGTTCATGTTTCTTAATTATTTCCTTTTTTTTGAAGAGAGGAAAAATATTTGTTTCTTTTTCAGGCATGCATTTTTCTTACCAATCCAGGCAGGCAAAAAACTTTAGTCACGTTGTCTAACATTTCTGGTATTTGTGCCTCCACTTCTAGCTGATGAGCTTGAGGAAATTGCTGAATTCTAGTGAATATTGGCTTATCACCCGTAGTCTTTATCTCATGCTGGGTAATGTTTGTGAATCTCATTTTGTCACAACTCAACTCAGTTTGTTGGAAAAATTTCAAACCTGCTTAATAAGCTTTCATAGTTCTTTCTTTTACTCTATATTCAACTGTCCATATATTTAGATTAAAATCTTGAACTGCCTTATAAACTGAATTTATAAAGGGTATTTTATTGCTATTAATTTCAATGTACAGCCAAGAACAACGCAGGAATCCTTAAAGACCGCTTCGACAACGTGTCTTCGAGGAAAAACTACAATCTGACGTTTAGTGAATTCAAGTCGCGAACCAAAAACATGACACTTGGGTTTGAAAAAATCACTGAAGTTATATGCAATATATAATTTACTATAAAAGTGTATACAAACCGCAACGCTTGAGAATTCACGAAGCTCTAATCCTGGCCACGATCGCATTGCATACCCGCTCTTGAAATACCTATCACCAGAATACGAAAGTTGCTTCCGAAATATATTTACAGAAATATGGAGAAACGGCGTTTATCCTATGTAGTGGAAACAAACAACAATAATTTGAATTGCAAAACAAAGCAAAGATCCTGCTGTCAAGCAACCATCTTTTTGCATGCCCCAGAGGTAAAATATTGAAAAAAATGGTCAATGAAAATTTAAACTGGCGATCGAAGTGTAAGAGCTCTCTTTTAGATGAGCAAATAGGTTTCAGACAAAAACACCCAGCGTTGGACTCACTTGTAAAATAAGCAATATAACACAGGATAGCTTTTCGCGATGAAAACACTTGAATCTAACTTTTTACCTTGAAAATGCTGTTGACACGACATGGAGATACAAAGATTTAAGAGTTATAGTTTCACATTTGCCTTTGTTATGTATATACGTATATTTAAGGTGATCGTGTATTGTTCAAACTTCAAACTTCTCACTATTTGCTGATTTTAGCGAAGACTCAGAGGTACGGAGGTTTAGATCAATTTGGGCACCTGACGAGAAGCGTCAGGGGCGCGTGTTTGAAACCAGCTTGAGCTCTTCCAACCTATCTTTCCAATACAATTTCACTTTCGAGCTATTCGACAAAATCGGTCTATACTTCAGCACCTTTGAGTCTTCGCTAACATCTGCAAAGCAATGGTATAAGTCACTTACAAGCTGTAAGTGAGAATGGATAAGTTGAATCAATCAAATCTTTCGTCTTTAGTAACCCTATCATGTATAGATTCTATTATTCCTCAGTAAGATGGAGTTGTTGGATAACTAATAACATCATTGACGCTTGTACGAGCAAATTTAAGCTCCAGGTACTGTCGTATAGTATTAAGAACTTCATACTGTGTGCCTTCGTGGCAATTTGAAACAATCATACATACCAAATTCTTGCTAGATATGTTAAAAAAAATTTATCCTGTATGAAAATTATGCTAATAATTATATTTAATTATATTATATTTATTCGAATTATATAAATGGTTATACTTCTATCAAATTCCAAATTATATAGAGGGTTATATTGTTATAATATTTCCTCTTCGGTAGGTTCTCAGCAATGGACTCAAACGAAAAGAGAGAAGCTGCCTTTTTATTTCAAGGAATGTGGAACGCATTTCTTGATACTGTAATTCAATGTCCAAAATGTTTACACGCTACATGATTGAATTATCCGAAGGGCAAAGGATTCGTTCTAACGGAAATTTTTGAGTAATTATTCGTGTAAGAAAAGTTCAAATACAATCAGGTAATATCATATACGTGAATATGGAAGAAAAAGTTTAGTCACCAGGAAAATTATTGCTTTAAGATTTGTATTACAAATTGATAGTTTATTAAATTCAAAGTTAACCAAACACGCTTTGAATATGAGTTTCTTACTTATTTTTAAATATATTACGAAAACCAATATTGAAGGACAATTCACCGCGATACCGTAACCTAAAGAACTTCGCAGCTGCTATGCTTAAGCGTTATCAAAAACATTCATCTTGATTATCATGAATCATTAATCTTTATTATTGACTAATTTTTCATTAGGCGTACCGGACTTATTTTCTCACCTAAGTTTGTGCAAGGAGAATTGGGCGGATTAACCACGTGCTTCCGCTATGTTTCCTTCGGAATTTCCTTCAATGAGAATTTCCCTTGAATTTTTAGAAGAACGATGAGAAAGCAATCTACTATCCATGTAGTGCTTTGCAGCTACTCCGTTAGCCAATCTAGACTCCTGGAAAATTCAAGTTTCCCCATTGAAAACTGCTGAGATCGTGAAAAATGGTCAGTTTTTTCGTACCGTTTTCAGGTTATGGTAAAACGCCTTGCATGATTCGGTATCGGGGCATAACTGTCAAACAACACTTACATGTAATATATGTAAATGTAATTCCCTGTAGAAATTTCTGTTTCTTATTTATTTATGACTATGCCTGATTAATATCTGATAAATTTTCATCAGGTCTACCTGGGGAACTGCAGTTTGGATGAACGTGACATCAGGAGTCACATATGGGTCAGCGGCAAGTAAGACTGCAGCGAGAGCGCCAGCTTTCCGCTGGCCCATAGAAATCATCAGTCACATGTTAATTAATAGAATGTATCACATACTTTTTAAGGAACTGAAGTCTTGGCGCAAAGGAGCGATTTCTTCTTGACTATTTTTGATGACCACTTTCCGGGATGTCTGGTGGATTAGATTAACCAAACACAAAGTTAGAAAAGAAATTAGAAAGAATAAAGAAGTTAGACAGGATTCAGTAGCGAAATACAAACATGAAATTAAAGCATATATGATACTAATGACAACCATAAGATTAATGTTGGAATCAAAATTATATGTGAGTATGGTGAGAGCTATCCAGACTGAATAATTAAGGTGACGCCAATGACGATGTTCGTTACACAAAAACTGTCAATCAAGAAACGTTGGAATACGTGTTGAAGTTTCTATCTGGACTTTTAATTATGCAAAGGTAAAGATCAAGGCAACAAAGTTTGCCTCTCCTATTCTTCTATTCTTGTATAAACATTGCTGTTGAATGCTTTGTTCGCGACATGGGTTACTGAGAAAGGGAGATGACATCATCGGCACTGTGTGATTCTTGCAATAACACAGTTCACAACAAAGCAATTACTTATCGAGAAAACTGTGCCTGCAAATGAATTTCTTATAACAGCTGCAGCCCAATTACGTTACAAAAAGTTACGTTACCTATACATTCGATAAATGGAATACTTTGCTTGAAAATACATTACATGAGAGAATTTTCTAAACGAAAGTTAGTAGAATTTTGCGATCATATACCTGTCTGACAACAAACCGTCCGAACAACAGCATAATTACTAAATTTAGCTAACACTTCGAGCAAATCTGCAATATATCAGGGACGAACTACACTGTCTAATTCGTATTTGTAACAAACTTGCTGGAAACAGGACAAAAAGACGGAAGTGCAGTTATGTGTGCAGTCACAATCTCTGAAACTCGGTGTACACACACAGTGATATACGAAGGCGGTTCAATAAGTATCCGTGTTAGAAATGAAGGCACAACTTTTTCAAAAAAATGTTTTTTATGTTTCAACATAGTCCTCTTTTAGAAAAATGCACTTCTCCCAATGTTCCTGCCATTTTTTAAATCCTCCAAACAATAGGATTTGGCGAACTCTCCAAAATACGCCTCTGCCTCGGGGAAGTCCTTCTCAATTGAGCTAATTTTTAGCCCCATGAGGCGTTTGATCATATTAGGAAACAATCAATAGTCGAAGGGAGCCAGATCATATGGGGGGTGCGGCAGTATTTCGTAACGCAATTTATGTAGGTTGGCGGCGACAACTCCGGATGAATGTAGTAGTGCGTTATCATGGTGAAACAGCACCTTAATTTCCGCCAAATGCTGTCTTCTCTTCTTTGGATCAGATCCACCAGGAAAAATCCATTGTTTAGATTGTCACTTAGTTTCTGGTGTGTAATGATGAATCCATGTTTCATCAATGGTGACAAGTCGACCCGAAAGCTACTTTGGATCTCCCTTAAATTGCTCCGAACGCTGCTTTGAAGTTAAAATCCGCATTCGCTTGTTGTCCACCGTGAGCAATCGCGCACCCATGGGTCCAACAATTTTTTCATCGGAAACTTATCATGTAAAATATTAATTGCCGTTCCGATGGACACAACTACGGCCTCTGCTACTTCGCGCACTTTCGTCCGTCGACCAGCGAGAATCATGTCGCAGAATGTTAGAATTATTTCCTCGGTAACAACGGCGGCCTGTTTAGAGGTGCACGTTTAAATTCGTTAAATCAATACCTATCTGTTGTTATAGTTGCCGAAGTGTCCCCATAAACAGTATCCAAATTTGCTTTTATCTCTTCGCATTTTTTCCCATCCAAAAACAAAAAGCGAACTACAGAACGATACTGCTCTATTGCCATCTTAGCGAAAATCACTAAACGCCAAATCCAAACTAGCCTATCAATCAGTTTTTGATTTGTTTTATTACCAACGAGTCAATCATCAAATAAAGGTATTTCATAGATTTCTTTAACTCTATGATCATCTTTTTACACTTATATTAGAACAAACATCAGGGGTTCACTTCATGGTCAGAAAGATGATGTCGATGTTTTTTAAGAATGAGCCACGAGAACTGTGAACCGTCTGTCGCGATCAATTCGATTACTAAATTTAGTATCATAGCCATTCTAAGTTTCATTAGTTTACGATGTGACCTACTAGTTCAGCGAGTAATCCCACTACGTTATCAGCGCAACTGATCACCTAGTAGTAACCATCTCATAAATTCATTATAAGAATATTTCGAAGAGTCTGAGCCAAGAACCGAACCTTGCGCCATTTTCATACCACGACCATTTTTTGTTGACTACTTAATGCATCGTACACAACTTTCACGTTCTTGATATAATTGAACAACATAAGCATTAGGTGCCTCGGCACCCTGAAAGAATACAGAGTGCTGCAAATACCATTCCAGTCAGCGTAATCGAAGTCTTCCTTCACTTCATCAAGTGGCAAAAATTGTACTTTACACTTTATTAGGGTAACTTTGCACCATTAATTATATTGCATTAATTGTGAATCGCACAGGGATTCTCCTAATGAGCAGAATCCCCTGCGAATTAATTAGCCTTACTGATTCTCTCTCTTGAACTACCCACATTTAAGAGTGTAAATGTGGATGCATCAAGACCGATATGCAGAGGGAAGCTCCCAAAATGCTAGATCCAGTATTTTGAGAAAATAATATACTGCAGGCAATGATACTTTTACTTAGATTTCGAAAAATCTCATTCACTTTGCCTCAAGCAGAGATTGTTTCCACGTGTGTGCAAATTTTCGGCTCTTCAACCAACCCATAACAGAAGTACCTTCAATGAGGAGTATGAATGAATGAAAATGAATAATAATATAACTAAATAATTATGGGAATCAATGAGGGTAGATGGCCCCTGAAATTTCTTGCATCATCACTTTTGCATGAAATTCTCTCAGTTTCTGAAAAGTAAATCCTCGTCTAAATAATACGCCATGCAGTTCTGTCTCATTCCATTAACTTGGTTTCATATACTTACAATAGTCTAGAAAAATCTAGCAATAGCGTACTATCTCGATATGCAGGCAATATAAACCTGAGGTAAATTATACTCAATGGATTAAGAAATGCAGTTGGTGATCTCTAACAGAATATTTACTTTAATTTTAATTTTTTGATGCATGTGTTTTGTTTTTTATTTAACACCGAGTATGTTTATTTGATGAAGGACTTAAGAAGCATGTTATGGATGCATAGTTTAGATAAAAGCTTTGATATAATATATTTTGATTAATTTATTAATTATAAATATAAATTAATAACCAGTCAAGTAATAAAATAATAAATACAATTATTGAAAATCATGCTTTATTCAGCTTTGAAAAAGTTAAGATTTTCATTTCGATACTCCATTGTAAATATTTGTGAAAATTGCTAAAATATAAATGGCGTAACAATTCAAAATACTCATTCAAAAATTCTAGGCCCTTGTCTGAGGATTTCAGAATTTCTTGAATATTGTTGCACTTTCCCAGGTGCGCGATCTGTTTGCTTAATTAATCCGTTAATAAATTTCTCTAACACTTCACAATTATTTTCACTTAATTACTATTTCACTTAATCACTTTTATTTTAATTAATTTATTATTCCAATCACTTTCACTCGCTTTTTAATCCGCGTACGATTTTATTTTACATCAACACTATTTGATTACCGCATTGCTTTGAACGCACACTGTCCTTTTCGCTTTCGCAACACTCATCTTCACTTAATCCACGAGACTCTATTCGCCACTCGCAGTAGTCGCTTTTATACATGTACCATCCGATCCCGAATCTTCCACGTGGCTAATTTTCGAGTCTACGCGCGGAGTCATTTGCACAAGTATTGTCGTATTCAATGCACGCAATGTGTTTACGTTATGCCTGTTTTCTCTTCGAGAATGATCGACGGATTGGTTATTGATACTTGTTTACGAATTTTCTCTTAAGACAACTAGAGCGGCGCGTGACATTATTCGAACATGTGTATGACATCCCCGCCTTATATCTTTTTCGCCCCGAAAAAATGTCACATCAGTTGTCTCCACGTCTTCCTGCTGATAGTATAGGGCAAGGCGTTCCAGGTGCAGAATTTTCATTTTACCCTGGGTTTCTGGTGCTCCAGTATTCGGTATACCACATCGTTGATTCGTTTGATGATTCTGTAGGATCCTTCCCAATTTGGCTGTAGCTTCAGAGATCTTCCTTTCCGACACCGTGGGTTATATAGCCACACCAAGTCGTCCGGCTGGAATCTGGATGAGTTTGCCATTAAGTCATATCTGATCTTCATGCGATCAGTGGTTGACCCAATTTGCTTTCGCACTAATTGGGGTATCTGATTCAGCCGTTGCCTTAAGTCGCTTGTATACTCCGAAATGGGTTGGGGTGTTAGGGCGTGTCCCAAACTTTACATCAGCTTTTAGACGAATCGTTTTTCCAAAGATGACTTTCGCTGGCGCTTCCTATATGAAGTACCGTTTGCCGTTTCCCATTTCCGTTTCAGGATTCCATCTTCAACCTAAAGGGAGTTCCATTGAGCCCAATAGTTTTGTAACACTATCCCGCGTGCTGAAATGTCCTTCAACTCAGGACGTCCTGTTGTCCCTTTCCATACCAACAATGGTCCAATATCATCGTCTGTTAGCTGAGCGTCCTTGAGTTCGTGATGCGTCCAACCCTTGTCGACTTCCGTTGTTATTACACGCATATTCACACCTTGTTCTTTTCCTCAGACCGTTGGCAATGTTTACAAGCCGCTGGACATGGGCGACGGGGTAAGGGGTCGGCATTCCCATTCACTCCTCTCCGATGGACGATTTCATAATTATAGGACTGTAGCCTTTCGATCCATCTAGCAACTTGCCCTCACCGTCAACCTGCTGTGACAGTACCGCCCCGATCCCATGTTACTCGCATCGGTATCAACTACGAACATTTTTCTTGGTTTGGGGTTTTTCACATGACTCGTTCCAGATAAAGCGACGATTCTTTTCTATGAGCTGATGGAGACATTTGGCTATTTTTGCAAAGTCCTTATCAAATCGGCGATTTCGAAACTTCGCTTACTTCTCCCTGCTTGGCTAATGCAAGTCGTCTTGGCGCTTGTCGAATCGGCTTACCGTCTTGTGCGTCTATAACGTGAGTCACCATACTCATACGTCCTTGATCGTCTTGATCAGTTGAGAAAATATCGCCATATTTGTTCATCAATTCCGAGGCTTCCTTGAACTGCTCTGGTGATATCTTGGTTGGCTGGCTCCAATAAGGTCGACACTAACTCACGGGATTCCCTGGTACTTTGTTTCCAAGCTGGATGTTGGATATCTCCCACTTCCAAAGATGTTACAGTTGAGACAAGCTGACACTTGCCGATAATATCTCCAGCTTTGATGTGTATGACTGAGTCCGAGGTGTTAAGGACTCTAACCGGCACACATCCATTTGTTCTTACTAATGTCCTTCCTAAAATTAGATTACGCAGCGCCTTCGATCCTCCTAGCCAACCTCTGCCCTACGAAGTTGGCTTTTATACGTTTCCCGACCCCTTGGTTTGAGGGGCCTTATTGCCAGGCTCTGTTCTTGACCTTAATTTCCTTCTAGCGGAACACGCCGGGCAATAACTTAATTTCCTTTGCTGCTTGCAGTTTCGTTGTAGATGTCCTCATTCACCACAATTCCAGCATATAGGCGCACCATTCACCTGCGCTTCTTCACTCATGTCAACACGCTCACATCTACATTCTTCCGTTGCAAACTCCCGGATCCTGGCTGTGTTACGAGTGGTTGTTTTGGCGGCTTCAAAGTTTACACAATATGCAAGTGCGTCCTTTACTGAGCGTTTTTCGACTAGGCGGACAGCTTATTGCATTTCCCTGTCCTGCAACGCGCTAATAAAAGCCTCCGTTGCCACATCGTCCCGATGATCTGGATCGTAGGTAGGGTAAGCCAAAAGTGCAAGCCTTTCAGTATCCTGGGCCAACTGCTGTAGGGTTTCACCTGGTTTCTGCAACCGGTTGCGTAGCTGCGACTTGTAGATCTGCTTCAGGTGATTATCTCCATACCTCATGTCGAGTGCGTTCGTGATAGCGACGGAGCTTGACTGCAACTCGACAGGGACAGTTTGAAGTGTTTCCGCAGCTGGACCCCTCAGGGCAAGAATTAAGGCTGTTGCTCGCTCCTGGTCATTCCAGTGGTTCGTTTGAGCGGCAGCTTCAAACTGGGTTTTGTAAATGCTCCAAGCCATTTGTCCATCGAAAGTTGGTGCCTTTACATTCCTCGTTGTGATACTGGCTGTACTCGTTATCTGGCTCGCGTTACTCGCTATTGGGCTTGGGTTACTCACTATCGGGCTCGGGTTACTCACTTTCAGGCTCGGGTTACTCGCTATCGTTGCTTTGGCTTGTTTTAAGTCTTCTTTAATTCTTTTGATCTCTTCCCGAACCGTCTCCACTTTGCTCATCCTTTCTTCCACTTTATCCATCCTTTCTTGGAAACCTTCTATTTGATGGTTAAGCTTTCGGCTTAGTTCACCTAAATCTGCTCTTAATTCAGCTGATTGCTGGTTGAACGCTGTTGACTGCCGGTCAAGCCTCTCATTTAAGTCAGTTGACTGCCGGTCGAGCTTCTCGTTCAACTCGGTTGATTGCTTTTGCATTACCATCAGCATCCGCATCAGCCCTTTCGCAGTCAGAATTTGTTCCTCCTTCCCGCCTCCAGTGCAACCTCCCGCATCGGGAAACTCAAACGGCTCTGGATCCATTCCTTACACTGCCAGCGCTTCGTTAAACAGGGTGATTAGTCTAACATTGCTTCTTTCGGTGGAAATGTTACTCTTTTCTAATTCTTCCTTAAGATCCGGCATAGTAAGTGCGTTGATTTTACGCGGCAGTTTTCTGATGAGTTGTCTTTAATGCAAAAGCTCCCAAAAGTGTTCACAAAAGTTCATGTTTTTAGGTGTTCGATTTTGTTCACTTCACTATTGCAAGAATAATCCCACTTCTGACACCAGTATTGCACTTTCCCAGTTGCGCGACCTGTTTGCTTCGCAAATGTTTGCAAAGGTGAATTAAACACACCCGACTAATTTGAAATTAGTTATTTAGGAATTTATTCCGTTAATAAATTTCTCTAACACTTCACAATTATTTTCACTTATTCACTTTTATTTTAATTTATTGATTTTTCTGTAGTCGCTTTTATACATGTACCATCCGATCCCGAATCTTCCAAGTGGGACATTCTCGAGTTTACGCGCGGAGTCATTTGCACAAGTATTGTCGTATTCAATGCTCGCAATGTATTTACGTTATGCATGTTTTCTCTTCGAGAATGATCGACGTATTGGTTATTGATACTTGTTTACGAATTTTCTTAAGACTACTACAGTAGCGCATGACATTATTCGAACACGTCATAATATTAAGAGTACTTATTTTATTTAGAGTATTTAATTTTCAGCTTTTTTTAACCCTATAAGAATAAATTTTTTACTATCCTTTCACCTAAGACGTGAATATTTTCAGTTTCTAATGAAGCCCTCACTATAAAGACCTATTTTTGAAATCAAATAATTAAGGCAGTAAAGTAAGTTATTTTTAGTTAACGACAATTAATCATCCTGATCAAGTTCCAAGGCTACCTTGTAGTCTGCATTCTCTTAACAAATGTTCAAACGTTTGATACCATTTGAAAGATGCGTGGCTTTAGACGGAAGAGTTTATAGCTGACGGGTGTATGGATCACGATTTGAAACGTCTAGTAGAGATGATTTCAAATACAAAGTCAAAAAAATTAAATTATATTCGCTAGAATAAAACGCGTTTATTGTTTTTTGTCTGTTTGTCAACTTTTTTCTCAATAATAATTATTCCTTTATTTTTATTTTCATTGACTTTTGGCAAGAATAAGTAGGTGAGAAATTCGATTTGTAGATTCGCCAAAGTAGATTTGTCACATTACTCCCCCACCAGTGACGAAGTCACGCTAATAACTTTGCTTGTGGTTTAATCTACAACGTCCAGAATGTTGTGAGATGTAACGTGGAAGGTTGGGTTGAAATCTTACAGTATTTTTTGTTGTAGGGGCTTCTTGCATCAGTTTTTCTATCTAGTGAATTTTTCTCTCGTTCGTGATGAATACTGCCTTGAGCCGTTGAACTGAAACCTCTTGCTCCTTCCCATTTTTGTTTATAATGTAGGTGGATTTTTTTCGACGAGTTACTTTAAATGGTCCGTCGTAAGGAGGGGTCAAAAGTGGCAACACTGCATCGTTTCGGAGAAAAACGAAGTCACATGTTTCGAGGCTCTTTCGAAGAAAAGTTGTCCTTTGAGAATCATGATTTGAAGTTGATTGGGGTCTCAAATCATGCATTGTATCCTTCAGCTTGAAAACGAACTCGTTCTGATGTTCGCTGGTTTGCTCCTCGAAAAAATATCCAAGAAGTCTAAGTGATATTCCGTAGACAAGCTCAGCTGGTTTGGCTTTGATATCTTCTTTGAATGCAAAGTGATATCCCAAGAGAATAGTCGGTAACAAATCGATCCAACTTTTAGAGTTGTGACATTTGATTCGGGTCTTGATCGTTCTGTGTGTGCGTTCAATCGATCCATTACTTTGAGGATGGTAGTATGTGGCTCGCAGGTGCTTGATTCCGACCATTTCGGTGAGCTAATTGAATAAAGGAGACTGGAATTGTCTTCCTCGGTCAAATGTAATGTGACGAGGGACACTAAAACGAGAAATCCAACCATTGACGAGACCACGGGCGACTGTTTCGGCCGTTATGTCTTAAATCGGAATTAGCTCGAGCCAACGAGTGAATCTGTCACAGCAGATCAACACATAACAAAAATCTTGCGAAGGAGGTAACGGTCCAACAATGTCAATGTTGATGTGACTAAATCGCTCGTCAGGAACAAGGAATTTTGTAAAAGGCGGCTTGTTGCGGTGTTGTATTTTGGCTCGTCGACAAGCAAGACAAACTGTGGCAATCTCTCCACAATTCTTCTTGATCGAAGGCCAGACAAAACGATCGGTCATCATTTTAACAGTAGTCGAAATTCCTGGATGAGAAAGGCAATGAATAGAATCATAATCTGCTTGTCACATATCCTCGGTAATGAACGGACGGATTCGATCAGTTGAGTAGTCACAATATATCTATACTTTGGTGTTAGGAACAGCGCACAGTTTAAGTTGCAATGACGAATTAGATTCGTTGGTCAAGAAATCGTTGATGTCGGCATCATCCTTTTGTTGCTTCTCCAGAAGTTCGTAGTCGATAGATTGTTTCGATACTGCCTCCATTCGTGACAGCAACGTGTCGAATATCTGTTGTAAATTGACTGATGAAATCAATTACACGAAGTTGTCGAAGTGATCCTTTTTCTGGATTCTTCGTGAACATGAATACCAATTGCTTGTGGTCGGTGTAATTTGAGAATGTTCTTCCCTCTAGTTATGATTGGAAATGCTTCACTACTTGAAAAACTCCCAACAACTCTCTGTCATAAGTACTGTACCATTTCTGTGTATCTGTTAAAGGCCTTGAGTAGAAACCCAAAAGCTGCAGCTGATCTATGACTTTTTGATTTAAAGCAGCGCCAACGGCGTAGTCAAATGCATCAACATGCAGACAAAGTGCAGCATAGTTCGATGGGTGAGCCAGGAGAGCTGAGTTGGATAGTTGCACTCCTGCAACTGCACTCCAGCTGAGTTGGCTCTTTGCACTTTTTTGCTCAGCTGCCAAATCGGCACAAATCATGCTGTTTGCGTTACTACCTCTTGATGTTAGGGATTTGAAACTGCGTCCACAAGAAGAATTATCCCGACTGTGTAGGCGTTGAGGTCCACGTCTGATCTCTGCGGACAAATCTTCAATTCTCTTGGTCAGTTCACTGATTTGGCAAGAGACATCAGCGGAGCTCACAGCGTGAGTTATCAAACTTTACGCTGTTTCGAATTTGCCCAACTGCAGAATCTGGTCGGCTGTCTCGGCTTTGCTTTATAATTCAACCTTAAGGGTGCCAACAATTCGTCGAATCTATTCAGGGGCCTTTGAGAGCCACAGAGACTCGTCTGGTGTGTCGCTCATGGACTTACCGGCCAGATTCCTCATCTTTCACTGCAGCGATGATGGTTTGGAGTCACCAAGATCGATTTCCTGTAGCAATTCTCATAGCTTTTTAAAACTGGAATCAGAATATTCGGAGATTATTCGGTGCTTCAGTGTCTCATATTTTCCTGATGCTGGTGGATCTCGTATTATGTCTACAATTACTTCGAGATAGTTCAGTTCCAGCGAAGCGACAACTGTATCGAACTTCGTCTGATCAGTTGATACACCAGGTGTGCAAAATTGGGCTTGGATCTGAAAAAACCATAGCTCGGGAGCACTTGACATGAAGGTTAGGACTTCAACAGCCGTTCTTGCAAATTCGTAACTATTCTTTTGTGTATTCCTGGGCGTCTTGTCCTGGCTGATCACGTTAGCGGCTGAAAATTGTTGCAGGATCAAATCTATTTTTGTCCTTAGCTCGACGAAAACTTCATCAGCACTGTTGGAATTTGTTGAATTGTTGTCAGTAGCCAAATCTTTGTTCTGACCTTAACTCATAATTGGAATTTGTCGTTTTTTGACGAAAAAGCACATGCACTTTGGAGTTCACTTCTAAGATGGTTGATGCTGCGCACGTGATTGCCGGCAAACAGTTTTCTCCAGTCGAAACTGTACTCGGAATCTGAAAAATCTGTGGCGAAATTAATTCGCGTAAAATTGTCTGACTGATTTCACTAGTCGGGGTCACCAATATAGCTCACGGAGTGTATGGATCCCAAATTAGATCCTCCAGTAGAGAGAATTCCGAGCATAAAGTTAAAAGAAAATGATATTATATTCGCTGGAACAAAACGCGTATATTGTCTTTTGTTCTCCTGTCAACTTTTTTATTAATACTAGTTATTCTTTTTTATTAATTTTTATTGGCTTTTGGGAAGAATAAGTAGCGAGAAATTCGAAGTATAGATTCGCCACAAGTTGTACGGGCTGCATCGAAAGTATACAGACTGCATCGAAAGTATATAGAATTATCTAATGGAAAACTAAGAAAATATTATAATTGTAGGTCTCGATCTTCTTCTTGAGTGAAAAAGCTCCATTCCCTGTATCTGATTTGCAATTTAACAAACTTATTTTCGTTAGCGCTTTTTGGACCTTAAAAAACCAAACTTTTAAAGTATAAGTAACATCATCACGTCCTGCCGAACAAGTAATGATCAATGTTTTTAATGTTACCGAAGTTAAATACTCTCTTTCTTTATTAGATGTACAACTCGGTAAAATATTATATCTCTTGAAACGATGCCCACCATTTTCTAAATTTGTTTCAAACTGTTTCAAAAATATCAATAACCTCTCTTACTGTATCATTATCATGAACATTTGGCTCGATGTATTTGAGTTTTTGAACTTCACCATAAGCGCCATAACCGCCATTCTTTCATTGTGTTAGCACTATCATATCCTTATCTTCGACACTTATGAAAGGAATATTTTTTAATCAAATAATGAAATAATCAAAATTTTAAATTATTTTATTGGACATTGCTTAGCAATATGGTTCTTAAATTCATGAAATCCTATAAATGAATTTTTAATTTACGAGCGCCTTTCGGATTACATTTTTCTCGATCCTATTTTTGCGCTTATCAAGCAAGTCAAAAAACACTTTCACGTATTAAATTTTCATTCCGCTTTAATTTAAAGCGCTTCACTATTTTCAATTAAAACTCCACTAAATTGCCAATCACTTCTAAAATCGTTTTACATTTATCACTTCGAATTTATTCATATCTTTGATACTTTTAACGTCTTTGATTCGAACTGTTGTTTCGTATTTTATATCTACGCATCTCGTCACCGCCCTCTTTAGCTTCTAATATACTCGCATTTAGCTAAACCGGAATCATCTCATACTTTCCAAGTAGATCATCCGCGAGTTCGCTGTCCAAATCAATTGCATTTGCGCTGTTATTTTTGCTGTTCTCAATGCATTTAATTGCTTTTACCCCTTCAAGAATGGGCCACGTATTTGTTGTTGTTTTGGTAGTCGTTGTTTGCTTGCAACTTCAGTGAAGGCTGAAGGCAATGAAGAATACAATAGTGCGAGACTGCGGCACGAGAGCGCGACGACAGTCTCGCAGCAAATGTCAAGCATTTTTCGTAACATGCTTTTGTATGCGACATCGTACAATGATTGCGAGGTGGGAAATATTCGGAAAAACGAAAATTCCTCGCAACGCGGTGCGTGACGTTTGTCAAATGCAATATGGCGCTTAAATGAAATTTGAAATTCAAACGCCTTAATTACTTTTTAAGTACTTTGGTTATTATGAATGAATTTCGAATGAAAATTTCGTGCATCCTAGGTAAGGCTTTTATTTGTTAAACGAAGGAACATTCCATTTAAAAAAAAAAAACAATTTTCAGCAGATTTAAAATGTCACCAATTTCGCATCGCGTGCATTGTAAATTGAATGCGTTGCATGACGACGAGGGAGAATCGCATCGCGCTCACGCATCGCCGTCACGCAGTATTGTATTTCGGCCTGGACGTGTGAAATTCTATGAACGCGTAACAACATAATAACGGTAAATTGCACACATTTGATCTGTCTTTGAGATATCTTCAGTTTTATCCCATATGGTAGAGTGTAATTGTGCGGCATCTATTTCATTTATAAGAACTGTTATGTATTTTCGAATAAAACCAAATTACATAATGTAGTTAAAAAAATAATATATGATAATAATAATTATTGGGGCAACCACTTGTGCGTCATTTTATGTATTTTCAAAAGAAAAAAATTTAGATATAAAAAAAACAAATAAATAATTAATAATACTTGGGGGCAACCGGTATGTCGCTCCTGCAGCAAAGAAGGAACACGTTTAGAAAGACAGGTGTTATTTGAAAACACAGAGGCCGCATAAGAGCGGCCGAAGGAAGTTACTTTTAACCGACTAGCATACCGTGCGGGCATGAGGGGTCTTAGAACATTATGACAGCCCTGATCCTTATATTATCACACACAAATACACTGAGAAATGAAGTAGTCATTTAAAAAAAATATATAAAAATACAAATACAAACATGCAAAACAAGTGAATAAATATATATACTAAAAATAGTCAATTTACATGAATTAGTCCTGCTGCGTTGATTCTGACCATCTATACTACCTCATGCACGAGTTTTTATCTCAGCTCCATTTCGGGACTTCACCTCAGCGTCTTCTTTCACGATATCCTATCTCATTCTTTGATGTGCAAATTACAGCGCGCAGGCTTATATTCATGCAAGTGTCTTCGAGTGCAGTCAAGATACTTCGATAACCCATCAAACATCAATAGACACTATTCACGCTCGTTTTTTTCGAAAATTTTGCGTCATCCGCTGATCAGCATGATAAATATTATAATCGTTGTACTCACAGCTGCGTTGTACTCACAGCCGTTTTTCTTCCTTTTACTTTTTCTTGTCCTTAAACTTGTTCACTTTTCTATTCTTCTTAATACACTTTATCTTACTATTCAGTTTTCTTTCTTTATTCACTTTCCTTCTTTTTTTCTTCTCTATTTCTTGGATTCCTTTTCTTACACTTTATCTTACTTTTTCTTTCTTCGGTATTTAGTTTATACTGTACTCACTTTTCTTTCTTACTTCTCAGTTTTCTTTTATTATTCACATCTCCATTAGTCACCTTCTTACTTTATTTTCATCTTACTTTATTCACTTTTCTTCTTTTCTTCTGCCACATTTTATACTTTTACTTTTTCTTCTTTGTCTTTTGCATTTTCACCTTCTCATAGCTAGTTATTGACACACATAAGTGAATTCTATTCATTGTAAATTTCTGACAAGCGTGCCGAGAATTTAATGTAGATTTTTTTATTTAAAATTGTTTTTACTGAGACTTTTTTCCTAAGACTTTTCTTTACTCTTTTTACCTAAATTTAATTACAGAGGCTTTCATTCTTATTTTTGTCCTAGTTATATTTTATTTCGTATGCGTTTCTAATAACCTAAAATATTATGATTGCAAATTAACATTTTATAACATTTTAATCAAAACTTCATTTTAACAAATAATCTTAAATGCTATCCTTTATTTATTTATTTTTGTTTTGTTTTATTTTTTTCTGCCGCCTACACAACGGAAAAGCTTGGAGCTTGGAGCATTGGAATTTTCCTTCTTTCAATGTAATGTAGTCTACACGTTGAAAACGTCAGGGTATCATCAAGAAAACTAGAGAGTACCTGGTGTCAAAACGATTTATCTTGGCTGATGATTGACTCTTGGTCTTTTAGTGTTCAAGAATCCAGGTTAATTTCCGATATCTCATATCTTTCTATGGCATCTTCAATATGTTTCCGGTCGTCATTGCGTTCCATGCAAACATTTCGTAATTTTTTATGATTTGTGCATAACCAACATAGTTCACATTACCTCTCCTGAAGTATTGACAAATACGATAGCCATGTACGTTCAAGGGTATGTGTGGAAACAATATAAATGGTTTTGTTGGAAAGATGTATTGTCAGAGTGATTTAAGAAAATTCTTTAGGTTAACAATGCCCGATTTCGATCGCTTTATTTCTTTAAAACTACCATTATCAGTAACATATGGTTTTGATGCAATATTGGCCACACTAAAACATGATTCACTTTGAATTTTGCTAGCACCTTATTGTCGTTCCTTTGGATATGGATATTAAATGGTATCGGGTGCTGCATCTGCTATACCATTAATTACATCCAATTCTTCACATTCGCAGCACTGCCCATTCACTTGCAGCAACCGACATTCTTCAAAAGATAAGGGCCAACGCAAACAGAAGGTACAAGAAGGAAATCAAAAACATACTGTGGGTCATAAACGAAAAGATCATTTCAACCCAATTAACAGTAACCTAGACCAGACTACATTGAGACTATATACAGTGGCTCAATAAAGAAGTCGGACACACACCCATTTACACTTGAAAAGGGAATAAACGACAGAAGAATGTATTTTAGAATAAAACAAAATTTATTTTTTAGCTCTATAACTTACGAAAAATAAGAAAATTGAAAACATAACTCAATTTTGTGATTATTAAAAAAATAATAAGTTGAAATGCAGCCAAAATTCACGTCAAAAAAGAACTCGGATAGCACTCTCCTTCTTTGTGAGTTTAAAAGGGGGATTCCCCGGATTTTGTGTAGTTGACAGCTCTTAGAATCTGAGTGAAACAAATTGAAACCGTAAATTTTATACGTGGGTGAAATTGTGTCAATTGTGAACCTTCACGGGGGTGAAATTGTGTAAAATGGGAAGGGAACGTGGTCAAACTTCTTTAGAAGTAAGAGAATTATTTTGAAACATTATAAAGAAGGATTACCGGTCCGTACTATAGGGGAAATCGTAAATAGATCACACTCCACTGTTCACGATATAATTAAACGATTTAAATCATGCAGATCAGTGGAAAATAAACAAAAAAGTGATAGACCTAGAGTGTTTTCGAAGTCAGATGAGGGATGATTAACGAGGGTCAGAGACCCAAACTTAATGACCCTCGTTAACACCTAATTAACCAGACCTACCCCTCCGATAAAAGTTTCACATATAAAAAGATGGACACCACGACAAAGACACCAGAACGAGCTGAAGATGGCTGTATGCAGCCGAAACGCGTCCTCGAGATCAACGAAGCAAGGCCCGGCGGACCCAAGCTACCCAAAGTTAATTATATAGAGCTAAAAAAATAAATTTTGTTTATTTTTCTAAAATACATGCTTCTGTCGTTTATTCCCTTTTCAAGTGTAAATGGGTATGTGTCCGACTTCTTTATTGAGCCACTGTACATATATCATTCAGATAGGCTACAATCTTCCGATCAGTACTACTTATATCCGTGTATAAGTTACGTGTTCAAATATTTTTACGAGCCACTGTAGTTGCCAAAATGCAATGCAAAACATTGACGACCAAAACAACAAGAAATACGTGGATCATTCTCGAAGGGGAAAAAGCCATTATGTAAATGCATGGCGAATCGAAATAACAACAATGCAATGCAAATGATTTAGCGTGTGAACTTGAGAATGATCTACATAGAACCAATGGAAAGGTTCCGAATTGGCTGGGTGGGACTATATAAGCGACTACAGCAGGTGGAGAGCATTAGTATCGCAGTTCAGTGTGTGACGCGAACGGATAAAGACGTCGAAGCTATATGCCGCAGAAGAAGCGCGGCAACAAGTCTCCCGACTCTAGTGATCTAGAGGAGGAAGAGCGATGCAAACAGCGGCGACAAGCGAACGAGAGAGAAGCAAGAAAAATGGACGAAGAAGAGCGATGCAAAGAACAACGAGCGGAAAGCCAGATAGACGAGGAAAGTCTAACAACCACAGACTCAGAGTCATGTACCAGCGACGAAACAATCGATGATGCAAATAATGAAGCCGAAGATGTGTTAATAAGCACAAACGTCAGCGAATTAAATTCAATGATCCGATCGCTCAGAAACGAAATTGCAAGATTGCAAAAACAAGTGCAATTCTTACTAGCGCATCAGGGAGAAGCAACTAAAATTGCTCCAACGAACCAGAAAGAGCCAACACAGCAACTCAGGACCAGCAAAGCGAAGCAACAACGCAACAAAATAAAGAGAAAAAAGTTAAAAACCCAGGAGCAGCGACAGCAGCGGAACCACCAACGACTGCAATAAACTCGACGAAACCACCAAGCAAGCAGCCGAGCAAGCGAATCAACAATTAACAAGAAAGGTGAGTCAGAGAATCCCTCCCATTGTAATCATGGACTCGCATGAAAACATAAGGACCTTTGAAAAATCGTTCCTCTCAAAATTAGATGATAACTATCTTCTAAAGAAAACTAACCCCAATTCGACCCAAATCTTAGTTAATACTAAAGAAGACTTCCAAAAAACCAAAGAGTACCTTTCCTCTCAAAAGAAGGAATTCTTCTCTTTCACTCCCTCCTCAGAGAAACCCAAATCGCTTGTCATACGTGGCCTTCACCAATCCTATACGGACCAAGAAATCATCAGTGGCCTTAATAGCCAAGGAATAGACAAAATTGTTTCGGTGAAACCATTCACCACTGCCCACGCACGGAAGACCAAAACAACCCTGCCACTGTGGCTTATCACTTTCACTGCAGACTTCGAAACCTCCTCCCTCAATAGTGTTCGTGCCATACTTCACAACGTCGTAAAATTTGAGACTATCAAAACTCATGACATAGTGCAATGTAAAAATTGCCAAAAACTTGGACACTCAGCAGTCAATTGCCAATTGAAGTTTCGCTGCGTTAAGTGCAGCCTATCCCATCAACCTGGTTCATGCCCGAAACTTGCCTCGGAAAAACCAACTTGTGCTAATTGCGGATCAAACGACCACACCGCCAATTATAGGAATTGCCTTACATTTAGGAAATTTCGCGAACGCAAAGAATCACAACTACCCCAAAATCAAACCAAAATGATTTCACCACCAAACCACACGATAAACTCTAGAACAAAAACAACTCCTATTACCTCCCATACTATCTCTTACGCTTCTGCTGTTAAGAATTCAAACCCACCAAACATATCGTTCATAGAAAACGAGATCCGAAGCCTGTTCAATAAATCCCCAAGTGACTTTGCTCAACAGATAGAAAATTTTATACAAAATTACAAAAATATGACAAACCCCATAGAAAAGCAAATTGCCATCACCTCTTTTATTCTCAGCCTTAATGACTCTTAGAATTCTTACACTCAACTGCAACTCCATTGTCGGCAGAGGCCGGAGACACGATTTCGAATTATTCCTTGACGAACATCGTCCCCATATAGTACTTCTCACCGAAACAAAACTAAATCCAAAACATAGACCCAACTTTACCCTCTTCAACCTTTTCCGCACCGATAGAGAAAACTCAACTTTCGGAGGAGGAACCGCCATCCTCATCTCCAATAAATTCAAAAGTGAACAACTATTCCCTCCACCTCTTACGTCAATTGAAACTACGGTCGCAAGAATCGAATCCAAAAACATAAATCTTCTATTTGCTTCAGTCTATTGCCCTGATCAAATACTATTAGCTACAGATTTAACAAGTCTGTATACTTACCTATACACACAAAGTCGCTCAAGCAATAAAAAGACCTACCTGGTAATAGGTGGCGATTTAAATGCTAAACATCCCCTCTGGCTCGACCCTATTCCCAATCATAACGACAACATTCTACACTGGTGGTACCAAGTCCACACCTTAACTAATAATATCCTTATTTCTAGCCCAGCCACCCCTACTTACCACTCTGGAAACTCTCACTCCTTCTTAGATTTCTTCCTTCACAGCGACGATCTCCCAATTACACACAACCCCAACACTTCTCCCTTCCTTGAAACAGTACCTGGTCTTAGCGATCATGATGCAGTAATCCTTAATATTAAAACCAACGAGAGACCCCTTAATCCAACCAAAATGCTACGCCCTGATTACCAGAAAACTGATTGGAAACTATTCCGCCAATCTCTCACACCAAAGATTAAAAATTGCTATCTACCAGATGACCAAACAGTTCCCAATTCAGCAATAGATGAAGCTGTTGAGAAATACACTAAAGCAATAGTAGAAACGTCTGCGTCGATTATCCCGTCTAGAGAGCTTAACTTTAACTCATTACTCACCCTACCTCTTGATATCATCCTCCAAATTCGTGAAAAACGTACACTCCGCAGAAGACTCTTCCGCAACCGATTCAATCCTGCATTCTCGTATTTAAGATCTCAAATTTTAGTTTTAGAAACATCTATTCGACATAAAGTTACTAAGCTTTACAACGAATATTTTGCGAGTAAGCTCTCAAACATTTCACTAGGCCCCACTACCTTTCAAGAACTCCGCAGTGTCTGCCCTTCCCTCGCAAAAGGTAGAATTTCCTCATACCAAATACTAGGGCGTAACACATCCCCTGAGGAACGAGCGAACGTACTTGCAGACCATTTTTCAAGTGCTCACCAGACGGCATCCCATCTACACAATCCGGTTGTTGAAGCAAACGTGAAAGCCTCCATCAAGGCAATACAAGAAAATCCCACATACCAAACCTATTAAAGCGAGCAACTTTTCTCATCCCCAATTCAAGCACCACTGTCACTTAACTATCACAATACTTAACAACTAAACTTTGTCACAACAGATACAGTTACCAGCATCATTAAATCGAGGAAAAATTAAAAATCCTCTGGAATAGACTCCACACCCATAATCATCATAAAAAGATGCACCAAAATCCTGAGTCCCTTCCTTACAAACTTAATTAATCATTGCTTATTAAACGCTTATTACCCACAGCAATGGCGCGAAGCTCTCGTTGTCCCCGTCCAAAAGAAAAATCAAAATCCACTCGACCCTAATAGCTATCGACCCATCTCACTTCTGCCAGTGTCAGCAAAAATTTTCGAAACCGTCATTAAAAACTACATTGATAGTCACTGCGAAATAAACAACGTAATCCCCAACTTTCAGTTCGCAAATCGACCCGCACACTCAGTAGACCATGCCCTGTTAGCATTAAAAACCCATTTATGCCAACACCTCAATAAGAATGCTCCCACTGTTGCATGCTTGTTAGATATCAGCAAAGCCTTCGACTGCGTATGGCAACATACACTTGTACACAAGTTACTCCAAACGTATCATTTGCACCCCCATATGTGCAAACTAATTTTAAGCTTCTTGACAAACAGGTCTTCTATAGTGAAGGTCGGCACAATGACCTCTAAAATTTATGATAACACTGCCGGAGTCCCACAAGGATCCGTCCTGTCAGCCACCCTCTTCTCACTATACGTAGCTGATATCCCAGCACCCGAACCAACAAGACCGCACATCCAAATGCTGCAATACGCCGATGACATAGTTATATTCTCGTCATCAGTAAACGTAAGGCGCTTACAGTCGAAACTTAACTCTTACCTACACCAACTCCACTAATACTTCGAGCTCTGGAAGCTTGTTATAAACCCTGCGAAATGCGAATGCATATTCATAAAAGGGAAGGCTCCCCTCACTAGCAGAGCAAAAAATGATGGCAAGAATCTCGTCTTAAACCTAAACAACTCCACTATACCCACACGCTCCCAAGTAACATACCTCGGAATAACAATAAACAGCAAATTGTCTCCAACCCCACATATCTATAAAACGTTAGACAAATCAATAAGTGCCTTCCGTGCCCTATATCCCATCCTAAAGTACAACTCACGTCTTCCTAGTAAAACCAAAATTTTCTGCTACAAGTCATTCATTAGACCCATCCTCTGTTTTGGATTCATATTTTGGTGTGACATAACCCCAACCCAAATGGAACGAATAAGATGTAAGGAGAGGCAATTTCTTCGACATGCTGTCAACCTGTTCCGTAGACCGCATTCCCACAAATATTTTTGTAACCAAACCCTATATGACGATGCCAAGTGCATCCGAATAGATAATTTCCTTACCACCTTACTTCTTAAAACACTATCTAAAACAACAGATCACGCAAACCCATTAATCAATGAATTAGGAAACATTGACGAATCCGTAGCCACATGTCCAGTAAATAGACACCCTTACCCCCAAACCATAAAATTCCACAATCAACAAAACAAAGTTTTCAATAACCAAGGAAAAATTATCTATTTTAATAAAAACCAAGCCTCCCGTTTCTCTAACGCCCAATATACCAAACCCACAAGACCACAAAGACACTAAAATTTCACCTCCTCACCCAACTGATCTTTAATTGTAAATATTTCTAGTTCATAAGAAGAGTTCATGTTACAGGGGGTTTTCTCTGGCTTTCCTCTTGATTTATATCATATATATTAAATATTTCATATCAATTAAAATTCTTTTAAAACTACATTATGTCAAACATTAGAGATAAGGTAATTGTTAATGTTTAAATATAGATATCAAGGAAACAATACTACTATTGTAAACTAGGCTTAAAGTTTAAATGCCAATAAAAAATTTGTTTGTAAAATTTGGAGAGCATTAGTATTGATGAAAAAGAATTAAATAGTGTTACAACGAAATCAAATTGTACGCGAGTGGAAATGATCAGTTTAAGTGAAATTTAGATGCGAATAACTATGCAAAGGAAATAAAGTAATAGATTGACAGCGATTTAGTGAAATGTTAGTTGAATGAGGTGAAGTATTTGTGGAATTTATTGAAGTTTGTTGAATAAGATTAAAAGACAAATTTGATTTGTGTTTCACTGGCAAGAAATTTGGAGTTTACTAAAGTAAAGGCCACGCACCTGGATATGCGCAACACTGGTGTCAAAATTATTCTTCAAAATACAATCGAACACTTTGATTAAAAAAACAACAACTGTGAATTTATAATTAGAAAGAAAGGTGGAAAGAGCTCAAACTGGTTTCGAACAAGCGCCCTGCCGCTTTTCGTGAGGTGCCAACTCACAGGCCGGGACGCATGAGTCTTCGCTGAGTTAGCTTAGCAATGGTATAAGTCACTTACAACTGGTAAGTGAGAATGGATAAGTTGATCTACGCTTCTATAATTACCTGCTGTGAACTTGTGGATAGTGGAACTGTAGGAAAAAAGTTATTTTATGTATATAATTTATTTTATTATATATAAAATAAATATAATTTTATTATATAATATAATATTTTATAAATATTGTGGACACTTTGTAAACTTTTTCAAAAAAGCCAACTCGCGAATAAAATGCAAAGAATTGAAAAAGCGGAACGTCCCTACAGTAGGTAGCAAGGCGAGATTAACTCCACGGTCGAATAAAGCGTTCGAAGCGTAAATGATGGATCCAGAATCATTTGAGTTTCCCGATGCGGACAGTTGCACTGGAGGAAAGGAGGAGGAACAAATTCTGACTGCAAAAGGGCTGATGCGGATGTTAATGTTTATACAAAAGCAATTTATAGACTTGAACCAGAAGCTCGACCGGCAATGAACTGACTTGAGCCTGACGCTCAACCAGCAATCAAATGAGTTAAACAATTTCGACCGGCAAGCAACTGACTTGAACCAGTAGCTCAATCAGCATTCAAATGAGTTAAACAATCTCGACCGGCAATCAACTGAATTGAACCAGTAGCTCAACCAGCATTCAAATGAGTTAAACAATCTCGATCTCATTTCAGCAATCACCTGACTTCAGACATCATTTTGGACAGCTAAGCTTAAAGCTGAACCTTTAAATTAAAGGTTATGGTCGAAATGTAAGAAAGGGTAACCACGTGAATCCGGTACTAGAAGAAATAAAACAGATAAAAGAGGAATGATAAATTGGCAGTGATTTAGTGAATTGTTAGTTGAATTAAGTAAAGTGTTAGTGTTAAAGTGCAAAGTGTTAAAGTGTGAGTGAGTTTATTGAAGTGTGTTCAATAAGATTAAAAGACAATTTTAATTAGTCTTTCACTTGCAAGAATTTTAGAGTTTACTAAGTTAAACACCGCGCTCCTGGATAAGCGGAACATTATCTTTTGATCCCCCGTTTCCTGTTCGAATTCTCGTTAAGTGGATTCTCTGGTAACCATGGGCAACACAAATTTGTTGATAATATTTATATAAATTCAGTAATATTTATATAAATAAATTTTTAACGGAGATCAGCACAATTTTCACTTTATTAAATCAAGCAAAATTCTTTTAGTTTGCAAAATGTTTCATTAAGTTATTTTAAAATCTCTTGACCTCTTTTCAATAAACCGTATCTTCTTCGTTTAAATTCAATGTATTTTTTCACTAGTCTCTTCACTAGTCAAGAACACAATGTTCATAGAAATGGCGTAAGGAGTTTTTAAATTAAATAATTTAAAAAGTATAAAAAAAGTATTAAATAAGCAAAATTATTTTGTAGTTCAAAACATCTATTTTTCTATTTTAAATATAACCAACAGCACATTCAATTTATTAAAAAAAAATTTTTTGGGCACATTGAATTTAAACTTGATTATTGAAACTTTTGTAACTGCTTTTAAAACATTACTGAGTATTCTACCGCTATTACCAATCATTCAGTATTTAATATTCTCAGATATGAATGAGTTCAGGAATAATGCAATAACGGTATAGAAATAAATATACAAGCTTAGTTGAAAGTATATCTAGCGCTAAAATGTGCAGAAAATTGGATTATATAGATAGTATACAATGGAACAGTGTCCGATAAAATAGTTACAGTATCAATGATTATATTTTCAAATACAAGAAGCAAATCCCTCAATTCGAAATTAAGGTCTTAGTGAGTATTAGGCCGGGGAAGGAGCAAGGTTTGTTTTCACTACAATACACTATTTGTTGAAGGCACTAGTCGATTATCGAGTAAGTTACATCCAATGAGGACCAGATAGGGTTTGCAAACCATGGAGAAATTTTTGGTAAGAAAAATTAAATTTGTCAAAACCAAGCGATCAACGATTCGAAATAATTAAGACCAGTTAGAAACTGCATTTTGAATCAAATCGTTGAATAGAAAGTGTGGACATGTGAAATTTTTAATTTTTCGGAGTTCTTTTTTCATAAATCATTATGTAAATAATAGTTTCTAATAAGTCTAAGATTATGTTTTATGACAAATGTCTATGTTGAGAGTAGAACGAAAAGCAAATAAAATCAGAATTGTAGCAGCATAAAATGTAATGTTTCAAGGTAATTGTTACTCATGCGCCAATCATAATTAATTCCAGGAAAAGATGCAATTATAATTGTTATAGAATATTTGACTGACGAAACGCTACAGAGAAGAAGTGCTGCGTCATTCAAGTTCTCGAAAATAATTTGCTATGTGTGTTTTATCACACACCTGGGTTTTATTTTATATGAATAATATGCAGGTGAATGAAATGGAGTAAATTAAATCTTAAACAAACAACATTGTGATCGCAGTGCCACTGCCAACGTACTTTGGGTGATATAATACTAAACATTTTATTCAGCAAACTGAAAATATATGGCTGAAGTATAGATTTTCGAATTCCACACGAAACATGTCGAAAAATACTTTGTAAGAAGATGTGACGACAGCTGAACTTCCAAATAAACTGTCATCAATGCTTTCAAACTTTTTAAATTTTATTATTACTTATCTATGACTATTAGATGGTGCTTTATTGATCATATATGAGCGTTTTGCGTTATATGTAAGTTTTTTGTACCTTTTTAGGTAATAAACTATAATAATATAGTTTCGAATTTTTCTTTCGCCTAAAAGGAACATCTGCAACGTTTTTCATGATTTCTTTGGGGCGTATTCAATGAAGTGGTCGACACTTTATTTCTCTTCCTCCGTCAGTAATCCAATTATGTTTGGGGGAGAAATTGATTCATCGTGAAAAGAAGACTCAGGAAATAATTTGAAACATTATTTGTTTTGAGTCGCCCAAAGAAGTCCATTTCGATCTATAATTCTTACAGAAATACCAACTTTGAAGCACTTATCGTGCTTTTGTTGTCAAGGCACTGCTCTTTGGATATTTCCAAAATTGAGTGACTCGGTTAAAATTATTAAGAATTGTTCATTTAATCTTTGACGTAAATTCTGCCATACTGATCGCAGTTTCCTCTTCCTCTATTATGCTGAAAATATCATTATTAAGCCACAGCTGAAATGGGCGTAGAAAAAAAATTAACTAAAATCCTGAGTAGCAAGTTTAACTGTCATTTTGTCGAAAAGACCTGGATTCGTCTGTTGGCTTATGTGATACCATTATTATCAAACATGCCCACGTTTTTAATAATTTCCCATGATACCATACTACCATTTTTATTAGTTATACTGCTCAAAAGAAACCACACTGTGGAGCATATTGCAAATGTAAGATTTTTTAATTGTCTACTTCAAATAATTGGTTTTCCGACTCCGACAAGGTTGAAACCAACAAAACTGACCTTACATATGTTATTTTTATTATGAAAACTAGATAATCTCCATTGGATAAGCCAACATCCGATTTTATACAACTCACGCAATGAACATAATGCTTGTCTATTACCGGGCTCTCCTTTCCAAAATTAAAAAAAAAACATAATTAGAATCATCTATATTGTTATATTCCAGTTCTGATTTCATTGACATCTCATCGAAAAATAAAACATATCGTCTTTCCAAAGTTGAAAATTTGTGAATATTTCGTTCAAGAAGTTCTTGTATTCAATCGGAGAAGCCAGAGATCAGAGCGTGGAATGGCTTCAACAGACAGAATGCTAAACCCCTTTGTTAATAAATTCTCAGTAAAGAAAGACAAGGTTTATTTTCAGGTTATATTTTCAAGGTTTATTTCAAAGCTCTGTTCATCTGCTTTCCAAGGGGCTGTTGAATTATGGGAACAGTATCATCAATCGGGAGCTTAAACGTGTAGATATCTGGCATATTTGCTTGATAGACTACAGGAAAAAGCAAAAGACGTCTTTAACGCGTGGAGCAAACCAATAAATGAGAGGTAATTAAAAATTCCTTTCAAATGCGAAATAAATCAAATATCGAGCCGTTTGATATGCATAGAAGAAACAGCTATCTACGATTTAGTACAGTAAATGTATTAGCCTCAAAATTTCAAAAAAATAAAATATAAAAAAGATTAGTTCAGTATTTATTACAAAAAATACTTTACTCGTTATTGGGAGTATGGTTAGTTAAATTTTTGTCAACACTTTCAAAGACATTACCAAGGTTATAATTTTATTGGTTCATTGACGAGTAAAGAATTCGATCATTCGTGCATTAGTATATTGGTACAAACCGTACCAATCGCTATAACAATATTTCTTTTTTGGGAGTTGAAGACTATTTACGCCCTGAGTGTCGGACTGTGGCAACCGGACTACCCTCTAACCACCTCCCCCTGTGACACCCTCATCAGCGGGGATAGATGGGAAGGAAAAGGATTACTGGCAGAGATGATCCTTATCTCTGCGCAGCCAGGCAATCCATTCTTTTCCAATCCATTTTCTTCTTTTTAGACGCCTTTTCAGCACGCCTATTTCGGTCCAACTTCCGCATGCGAAGAAGTTCTGGTAAGCGTCATCTGTCGTCCCCGGGTAGAACAAGCGAGCAAGGGACGGTGACTTTCCCATCCTTTGCAGGTAAGACTGAAAATCCCCATGTCCACTGAGTATTTGCATCGGCTTATAATCAGTCTAACCATGCTTTCTGCAAAACCACGTCTTCAGGCCACTGAGGAGCCGGACGGTCCACCTGCCTCACGCTTTGTTTACGCTATGGTTAAACATTTACCTATGGGTCTTCTCCTTTGCTTTCAGCTAATAACTTCTCTCCCCGACTTTCCTCGTAAGAAGACTCACCTGTGGCTCAAGCACAGTGAGGTATACAGTTGCTTTCCTTAAAGCTCCTTGGCACTGTATCTGTGCAAGACGCCCCTGGCAAGACTCTTTGCTCAGAGCGTCAACCGAGACTTTATACCCTTACAACAGCGCTGACTCTATTTCACTTATTATTGGGCGTCTCTCGCTCAAGGTTGGTCTCCAATGTTGGCTATAAGGCGACTGAGAGCTAACACTTCCGCAGCTGCCGTATCTACTGATGCTCGGACATGAAAGAAGCTCAGTTTCGAGTCAATTGTCGAGAATTTTATTAATCGCATCGACTTGATTCAACCCGAACAGGAATTACACGAGATCCGCTTCTTGGTAAGAATAACGGCCCCGGATTTTTTCATCGCTAAACCAAAACCACAGTCAGTCATCCACCCGCACACTTGGTGCATTATCATATCAGCTTCGAGTTGCATCTGTTCTTCACTTCATATCTCACCAATCTGAAGCGGTTGGCCGTAAGAGAAATTTGTGTAGTGGACTCTTCTACTACTTTAGCACCTGCAAAACAATCAATGGCCGTTTTCCTTTAAAATGTCGAGATAACAGCTTTATCGCGTAGGAGGTCCTTGACGGCATTCTAGAGGAAGTCAGAGACTTGACGCTTGTTTGAACAAGCCCTTGCCAGTGGGCTTCTCCCTGCATTCAATGAGGAGGCCGCCTGTTTTTGTCTCTCTTATTATTCGTGTGCAGGCACTTGTTTTTTCGGACTCCACATTTCAACTTTTTTCCTCGAGGAAGTTGACGTAAGTCCTTCCATCTGCCGGCTTGATTAGTAGCGCATTCCTTCGCTGCTGGTGTCTCGCCTTTTTAGGCATTTTGCTGAATTGTTTGGTTATATCTTCTGCCCTCACATGCTGCACCTTTTCCACAGCCTTCTGATGCGCTTAGAAGCGTACCAGTTGAAAGTTAGCATCGTTCTCTTCCCTTCGAATGGTGCCTGTAGCCTCTAGTTCACCGTTCTAGTTCTAATTCCAGTTTTTTCGTTATTGTGGTTTATATATTGTGGTATTGTGCCACGCATCTGTCTAGCGGCCAACCACGCCCATTTAGATTTTGACGTTTTCAAAACATGTTCCAGACGCTTAGTCGGTAGTTTTGATGACATAAAGTATGTTACACCACCATACACCATTAAATATGGTGGTTTATCTCTTTTACGAATTGGTACGGTTCTTATCCACCTGATATGGATTGTACCAAGTCAAGTCTTTTGATGCTCTACAAACTTTTCTCTTTGATAGACCATAACTATTCCTGTTTTTGGATTGATATAGGTATTTACTTGTTCTTTAACTTTTCATCTATCGATTGCGGGGAAATTGTTTCTGATAATGTTGTTTATCTTTTTTTTTTTGAAGTTCAGGGTACTCTTCTAACTTTTTGTTATTTTGATGTTTGCATCCATCCTCCTGTTGTTGTTTTCACTGCTGAAGTTGGTCAGTGTAATGTCGATGCTGAAACGATGGTTTTTTTCATTTTCCATTCCAAACTGCTTGCCTTGCGAGATCCACTTCTTAAACATCAATTTTTCATTTAATAGAAATGTTAGTTTTCACATTTTTTTTTTTTTGTATGCAATTGACCGCTTTATTTCTCATTAAATACGAATTCAGCCTGTAGATTATGTTGCAAATCTTCGAACAAAGACACACAGGAGGCAACGATTGGCTTTAACATATTTAATGGTTTCTATAATGATTCCATTCAAAATATTTCATTAAATTTAGCCGAATTATTGCAATTAAAAGGCAAATTGGAGAAGCTTGGAACGTGAGACCCATTAGTTTCGAAATTGTTGTTTTTTCCACCCAAAAAGAAAGTGCGAAAGTGCAAGAATAAGTTTCACTTGTCAACTATTCAACCGTGAAAAGGCCTGTTACGTAGAACTCGCGTTGATTTTAGTAGCATTTTCTAAGAATTGTTAAGCTTTGTTAAGCTCCTTTTGCATTGCCAGAATTTTGTTGCGCCACGGTTTTTTTTTATTAAATTTGACATTTTAACTTTTCTTTCACGAAGAGATAAATTGTTATTTCCTATAAGTCGCAACCATAGTAATACAAATATAAAATGCTTTCCAATATGAAACAAAAATTGCACATGGAAGTTAGCCTCCGAATATTAGGAAACGTATTTTCGCTGTTCGATGGGTAGGTGCAGTGAACGAGTTTTTCCTTTGGCAGTACCTCCTTTTTGTAAATTAACGGTTGTTTCGAAAGGATGCAGCATTTAGTGCTTTAAATAATTTTGAGAGACCAGCCAGTAAGGCAAAGCATTTGCAACCACTAATTAAATTACATTCGTGTGAATCGCAACAAATAGAGTTGATGCCAAATGACCAAGCAGCAGTTTCTTGTTCATTTGCATAATGAAAAAATGGAGCGCAACCGTCACACTTTGAAGCGTATAGTTGATTCCGTTTCATTTCTGGCGAAACAACACCTTTCATTTACAGGAAACAATGAAGAATCGTGGAAATTTTATTGATACTTGAATTTTTTTAAATTTATTTGATCCTTTAATAGAATCGTAAGATATGCTCTATCTTACGACCAATGCAACATTTTCTGGTCTATCAACCAAAATTTAAAATGATAATCGCGCAATAACCACAGCAGTTAAACTAGAATCAATTTAGAAGTAACAAAAGCTCCATCTTTGGAATTACGTTCGACGAAAATCCGGGTATTGGCCACTGTGAGGAATTTCCGATCAATTTAAGACAGACTTCGATTGGCGGAATCAAAGTGTGATTCATTGAATTTTTAAATGTCAGACAAAGCCACACGACAAAGCTTCCTCAATTTCGCAACAGTAAAATAATATAATTGCACTATAAACTAATTGCACAATGTTCCGATGGTGGTGTTCAAATTTTACTTATGGAAAGTATAAATCATCGTTAATTGTTCCATGCTATGTTGCCTCACTAAATCTTGTTTTGTCCAAAGCGGTTGAATTCATTCCAGAAATTCAAACATATAGGCAAAATTGCATGATTAAACTTTTTTGATACCTTCAATTTCCAGCACTCGATCGCCCTATAATTTGCGTATAATAAATGTTATTTCCCAAAATCGAAATGAAATCACTGACGTTTTCGATACAATTTTAAACGACTCGGCTCCATTGGGATGGCGATTCCTTACCTTTTTCCATATTTATTCTGTAAAACTTTGATAGTCTGATTTTTAATTTTATCTTGTAATTTTTTCCGAAATTTATTCAAGGAATGATGTATTATTCAAATTTATTCAAAGTATAGCAGTAAATATTGCATAAATATGTTAGTCAAAAAATGTAGAATTCGAAATCTGGGGTGAAAATGACTTTTCTCTCAAGTTCGATGATTTTTTGCTACTACCTTAGAGTGTCAACCACTAAGAATAAAGCAGAAATGGACTTTATCCTATGCAAACATTTTATAATGTTGTTTCAGGTTTGACAGAGCACCATTTTTATTGAGGTCTCTGTTTCTCTTATTGTTTCTCGCCACGGTGCGTACTATATAAATTCTTATTTTATTTGTTTCAGCATCTTTGTGAATGAGGAAGTTATTGTATAGAACTGTCTAAACTTCCTCGAGCAATATATGTTTATTTGCACTTATTTTACGTTCTTCTTTGTAACTTTTATATTTCGGACTGCTTCACTTGATCAATGAATTATCTGTGGATCCTGCTAAGTCACAGCATATTTACGTACATGACTTGTCACAGTCAGATTTTTAGAAAATGTTACATTTTGAAAGCATTTCTCTGTAATTGGATTGTGTATATACCAGCTTGTATTGATGTATAGTCACAGCAATTTATTCCACGAAATAGCTTCATTTTTTAATTATTCTTCTGTTATCTCACTTGAAATACTGCGTAAATAAAGAAATTAATCTAACATTCTAGTACCTCTTAATTATCAACTGATATATTACCGTCTGTGGAGACGGTAATATAGATAATGCTTATCTGAGACTTGAGTTTTATTTTATTCTAAACTAGTTTTGCAATGTAAGTCATGTTATTGATTCCTAATTGTTTATTTCTCGAACAGAAAATTAAGGGCATTAAGTATATTCGTCACTCTGGTATCAATGAACCTTTCACAAATGACTGACAACGTTTTTCTGGGGACATCCAATGAATATTAATTGATCACTCTTTTTGGGGGATTGTTTAATTTACATTGGTAATTGTTTGTGCAGTCACGTTGTCAGTGTTGGACTGCTGGGTCCCATGTCTATTATTATGCCAATCAGTTCTCATTTAATATTATATGTCATAAATTTTCCGATATTATCAACTGAATCATACATAACAAACTGTTACGTGTTGAATGAATTTCACGCGACACTGTAGTTGCCACATAGCAAATCAATAGCGACGGCCAAAACAAAACAAATACGTGTACAATTCTCAAAGGCGAAAATGTTCTCAGCAGACAAAACGAATCGCCATCGAAACGAATTCGTATCGCCGTGTCGGAAGATGAAAGCAAACGGTTCGCAATGGCGATTTATTAGTGAACTGCCCCGGCGATGTGTTTATAATCCGACGTAGCGATTTGTTTTCGATGTGCCGCAGTACTTCAGATCGCTGTTGAAATGATTCGGCATTCGTTGTATTTGCTGTATGTCTGAATTAAAAGTTTTCCAGGTTGTTTCCTGAAAGTTAATATTGCCTGAAAAACTCATTAAATAAAAAAATATTCAGAAAAATTAAAAAAAACTCACTTGAAAATGACCCAAAACCGATGAAATAAATTTTGCGAAATCCGTTTCAAATTAGTTTCTCCGTTTTGTAACTTTGTTTGTAACAAATTAAAACAATCGTAAGTAAATTTGGGAAAACAAATTTGGCATTGATTCTTTAAAATTTGTTTTAAAATATTTAGGGAATTTAAAGGCGGTTTTGTATTTAAAGTGAAGTCGCATTTAAGGTCGGTTGTAGGATTTGAGTCTGATAGGATATTTATGTTGTTGAATTTAAACGTATTATAATGTTATGAAGTTGTTGCTGATTTCAGTGATTTTTATGTTTAAGTTTTCTGCGTCTGCATCAAGAGATGTAATGGGAGTGCTATTTAAACTACGTGAGTCCCTTGGAACGTCTCAAATGCAATGCCCTAGAAACTTTAACAGTTCATTCAGTGTCGAATTATTATTAAATATTTTGCAGCTCACTCCGCCAATTCGGAAACAATATTATTTTTAATTCTACTATTGACATTACTTTGAATGGTAAAAATATAAGTTGAAGGGACTGAAATATATATTATTCAGTCGCTACAACTTATATTTTTTACAACTTACATATATGAAACGTTATCGTACGTAATTTCGGCATAACGATTAAGGAATGTCGGATCGGAAGGAGTTTAAGGAGTGGACCGGAAGTCAATCGTCAAATAATTCATAATTTTTCAAGCTTATTTTTGAACTGTTTTTCGCGACATTGTCATCAATCCAAACTGGCTTCCCTGGTGGAAATGTATCTGAACTAAATAAGAAACATTTTTGATTTGAACACATTTTAGAGAAAAATAATTGATTACACATAATTATTATCGTCTCCAGCTTTCATAAGTAGTAGATTAGATTATTGTTTTTTTTTAAAGGAATCTTTAAGATTCTTACGTTAACAAAATAGGAATACAAACAGGCGGTAAAGTAAGGCTTTTCTTCATGAAAGAAATTGAATAGTAGGATTAATTCTGTTTATACAAAGTCACAGAGAATCTGTAAGCCATCGAAACATGGAGAATACAATCAAGCTTATGTAAAAAAAATTCATTCAAAATGTCTTAATAAAAATACACGTCTTAATAAAAAAGGAAAACACACGATCCCTAAAAATCTGCAGTTTATCAATAAAATTGGGAGATAGTAAAGCTCGGATGATTGCAATATGCATAAACGCAAAACTCGCTGAAATTTACAGAAAATTCAAGCACCGCATATTTAGGATAAATTTATTTAGTTATTTAGTAGTTAATTTAGTTGATAAAAATGATTTACAATATTCTACTAGTTTGGCGACCTGCCTTTCCGTCAGTCCGGCTTCCTGTCTGTCCACTCGTTTCTCGAGTTTTCTGAGTAAGTGCGCATGCTCCAATCTTGAAATACTGTAAACAAGTCAAAAGAGATGACTTCTTCTAAGTAGGATATAAATCAGTCGAGTACACAGCCCAACGTTTCTGTCAGAGGGACTTTGATGATAAGTAGTCCACCAATGGAAAGCGCCGTGACGTGACGTGAGCGTGACGTCACTTTAAACGGTCGCCATTTTCTTGTGGTGCTGCCAATATTAGTGCAACATTGAGATCTCAATGATATATATGTCATACAACAAATCTAGCTGTAATGCTTATTATTAATTTATTCAGTATCCTAATCAGCATAAAAGCTTTTCCTTTTGTTGTCCAATGTACACTTCATTACATGCACCTACAGTAGATCACCGGTAATAAGTGTATGCATATCGTGATTTCAAAATTTCAATCACTATATTTTATTTAAATAATTTTTTACAATTGATATCAGCGGCTTTCACAAATGGAAAGTTCGTACATTCAACATGCAAAAATCGTTAATTCCCGATTATATAACAAAATATTTATTTATTTGAATGATGTTCACTTAGGACCACACTATCTATTGTTGCAATCTTTGTGCAACAAGATAAAAAAACACTTAACTAACCAATTTGCTGTAAAATATTGTAAAAAAGGGGGACAAAGCTTCAAAAAAAAAGCTTTAAAAAGTATATTGTTTGTAGTTTACCTGGCGTTCCGACAGTTGGTCGAGAATCCGTGAACAGCGAAATGCTTGTAACGGTTCGGAATTCAAAGAGTGGTTAACTACCACTCTTTCGAAACCTTAAACTAAATTGTTTTTTATTAAACACACCATACAATTAACATATAACTCGCGCAGTCGGAAAACAAATCAAGCAGCCGAAAGGGATAAACCTTGGTTGCGTATAAAACTAATCAAAAAGAACGCACAAATTATTACTTTTGATCGCGTGAATAACCTATTGTGAAAATGCTTTCAAGGTAATGCGTGATCGAGAAAATATTCGCAAATTTCGCCATGCAAATTAGTAATTTAAAACGAGAGTACGAGTCCGAAAACGGATAATAACGAATAAGGCACTTAAAACTTTTAGCTGAAACTGACAAGAGCAAACTGATCAACAACCCACAAAAAAAGAAAATTGGATCCAGAAAACAGGAAAACGAATTGTTTTCTTGTTCACTCTGTCCGTAGCTTTACGCGCCCCATATGTTATTTTCCGAATTTTGTTCGTTCTGGCAAAGAATAGGCGATCCGAGTTTAGTTCGCCTAAACGAAATTCCAACAAAATGTTTGCTGGGCAATTAAATGCATAGAGAACAGCTACAGCAAAAATTCAAATGCAAGTGATTTAGATCGTGGGCATAGCGTAACAACAAACAGCGCTAACACTCCGAACAAACGACCGATCTAACGGTATTCAAAAAATTCTGCAGAATTGCATTGGTGTTCATAAAAATGTTTATTTTTCTCTATCTATTTCTCTGTCTATCTATTTACATTTGGCTTGTAAACAAAACGAGCAAAAAATAAAAATTTTCACTAAAACTAATACAATTCTGCAAAATCCGTTAGATTTGTCGATGGTCGGAGTGTTATCGCTGCTTGTAGTTACGCTATGTCGTGGGCTTGTGAATGATCTGCGTGGAAAGTTGAAGAAGGTTCCGGACTGGCCGAGTAAAAGTATATAAGAGGCTACTAAAGCCCGAAATGAAAGTGAAGGAGTGATTATAAAGAAATGCGAAACAACAGTACGCGTCGACTAAGGTATCCGATTAAACCGCGTAAGTGTGAATTTAAATTATGCGGGAGTAAACGGCGTCGAAAGTGTAAAGAAAATTAACAATTCAAAGTGACAAATGTAAAACGAATTCAGAAGTGATTGATAATTCAGTGATGTCTTAGTTGACATTACTGAAGTCCTTTAAAATAAAAGTGAAAGGAAATCTGAATTCATTACAAAAAAGTGCCTTCATTTGCAATAAGTTTAGTGAATTAAAGAACACCACCTGGGTAACCGTAAACCAGAAGCTTAACTATCAATCAACCAATTTACACGGAAGCTCGACCGGTAATTAACCGACATATACCGGAAGTAAGCCAACACCAATCCAAACAACAAAGTTGGAAAAAATAACAGGTAACTTAAAGGCAGATTTAGATAATTTAAACCAAAAGCTAGGCCTTCAAATTAAAGGCTTTGAAAACCCGGTGGATAATAAAGAAGAAGAAATAGAAAGAATAAAGGAAGATTTAAGGTCAACAAAGGTAAGGCCAGTACCCCGGCCCAAATAATCATTACAGGCCCTATCATATCAAAAACTGTAAAAGCATCAGCATTTGATGCTCAAATGGCTTATAGAATTTACAAAAGTCAGTTTGAAGTCACCGCTAAGGCCCTGAAAGGCCTAGCTTCTGAGATTCTTTAAACTGTCCAGCTTCAATCATAGTCAAACACTATCGCTATACTATGTAAACGTCGGATCAAAAGAGTTCTTAAAAAGATGCATGAAGGAACATGAAGGGAGGGAAGTCACCTTGGGGTGAACAAGATCTTGACGAAGGTGCGAGAAAGATTCAACTGGATCCGCGCTCGAGACGACGTGCTTAACTGGTGCCGTAAGTGCACAATATTTGCTTCAATTAAAGATCCGAATCAAATAACGAGAGGACAGATTAATAAGGCAAAAGGGAATAGATTAAAATGCAGCACCAGCAAACTGCGCTTTGATTTCATCACTTTAACTGTTACTGCCTCACTCTATAGGAATCGGTTGAGTAATGGCCCTCATTTTGTCCGGGAAGTACTATTAATACCAAATACACATCGAATTTAGCGCTCAAAACTGCACTTCTCCCTGAGTCACAACCACATGAATGTGCCACCAATAAATCTACACAACGCCACATGCGCTCTTTTCACCGCTCACTACATAGAAGCATAACACTGAAAAAAATATTGTTGATAGCGTCAATGAACATCGTTTATAGCGCCTAATTTCATTGTCGGTATGAACAATTCATTCTCACAATGAACTTTTCATTGTCAGAAATTCAAGATTTTATAAACCGTTCATAAATATAATGAATTCGAGTTCATAAAAGTTTTTTCCTAGTTTCGGCTTTTTTCAATGTATATGTTCATAAAAATTATGTACTAGTTCATAATGTAAATTCATAATCATAAGTCATCTCTCTCGATCATAGATCCTATGAATTCGATTCATAGATCCTATGAATTCATTCATAGTAGTTATGAACTAGTTTATAGTGAATGTGAATCTATGAATTGATTCATAGAGATAATGAACAAGTTCATAGTCCCTATGAATTTATTTATAGAAGTTATGAACACGTGCATAACAAAAATCAACGCGTTGATATCGACAATGCACATATCCTAACAGTGATGAATGTAAACCCATCGCGTCAATATCTGATCAGATTATTTATTTGTTCAAGTGAAGTGCTCAGTGAAGTGAATTTTTAAATTTTTAATTGACTTTTAAGTGACTTGAGAGTCGTTAAGGTAAGTTAAAACCAAAGTATACTCGCATAGCAGGTAATCCACTAATTTAACGTGTGTTCCCTGTTTTGTACATTTGACTTTTCCGGAGTTTTGACATCGGGCTTTCGGGCTTTTCCGGAGCTTTGACTGTGGATTACCTTCTATGGGGTAATCTAAGTAAATTACTCTAATACCATAATAAACTCTTCCAGATCAATAATTCGAACCTATAATAAAAGTAATAAAAACAAGTTTTGGTTTCCAATATATTTACCTAATATGAAATGCTTTATATGTCATAAAGTTTTTGCTTCAATAGAACTCGTCATAGTTCACTTGAAACGTGTCCACGATCTGTCAAAAAATAGCACTTTTAGATGCATCGAAAATAACTGCTATCAATGTTTTTCAAAACTTGATTGTTTTAGACGACATCTGAAGCGAAAACATTTTGAGCAGACTTCTTCTAAGGAACCAACAGTAGATCCACCCTCCGACAATTACTCTTTTGCTGAAATTCCATCTCTAGTTCCAAACTCAATTGTTGCAGAAGGATGTGCAATTAAAATGGTTTATCCTTCAAGTCATAATAAAAATGGCTTGGATCCCTTAAAAGATTTCATAAAGTCAACTTTTAAATTCGCTTTATCATTACATGATAATTATAATTTTACTCGGAAGGATGTTTCAGATATCCAGGAGAATATGAAAACTTTGGTTTTACATCCTCTTCTAAACGTATTTAAAGAGTTTTCTAAAAATAAACTTCAGGCACATGCAGAACTTTACTATGAAATTTCGAGCATAATTACCTGCTGTAAAGATTCCGTTAAAGACTTTGGCTCAGATTATAAAATAAGCCAATATCACCGGAATAAAGGCTTATTACAAAATATGACACAGTTCACAATCAATTCGGAAATTGTTCCAGTACACCATAATGGAAATTTGATTTATAACGAAAATGAAGTCCGTGGACTCCTAATTCCGTTAGAGTTTCAATTTATAAAAGTTTTTGAAACAGATAATTTTCTTGGAAAAATGCTTGACCATATGAGTTTTTTAAGAAGCACACCGACGATCCAAAATTTTATTCAGTGTGAGTTATGGAAACAAAAATGTAATATTTATCCAGACAAAGTTACAGTTCCTTACTTTTTATATGTAGACGATGTAGAACTTAACAATGCCCTTGGAGCTCTTGCTGGTTCTCATTCAATATGCAATATTTATTATTCTTTTCCGTGTTTTCCCAAAAAAGAATCGCAGTTAGATAACATTTTTTTAGCAGCAATAATAAAAACGTCAGATCTGAAAACATATGGTAATGAAAAATGTCTTCAACAATTGATAAATGATTTGAAGCACCTTGAAATCAACGGAATAAGTGTCAAATCACGAGATGGTACTATCAATAAAATTCACTTAATTTTGGGTTTAATATTGGGTGACAATTTAGGTCTTAATAGTATTTTAAATTTTGCAAAATAATTTTCCTGTAACTCATATTGTAGATTTTGTAAAGTTTTAAAATCTGAATGCAAAAAATTATGTCAAGAAAAACAAAACTTAATGAGAAACAAAATAAATTATGCAGAGGATATTCAAAAGAAAAATATGTCAATAACTGGTATAACAGGTGAATCCAAGTTTAATGATATTCCTTCTTTTCATGTGGTCGAGAACTTTCTGCGTCGATGTAATGCATGATCTGTTTGAAGGAGTATGTCATTACGATTTTTCGCAAATCATACTGCATTTTACCGAAAAAATGAAATACTTCGATCTAGATACATTGAACTTCAGAAAAAAAAATTTCAATTATGGGTTCACTGAAATAGGGAACATATCAGGAGACATTAAACCTCATCACTTAGTAAATAAACGTTTGAAGATGTCAGCCAGCGAAATGATGACTTTTTTTAATTTCTTTTCTTTAATGATAGGAGATTTAGTGCCAGATGACGATGAAGTTTGGAAATTTCTTTTGATTTTCATGGAAATGGTTGACATTATTTTATGCTTTGAAACAACTACAGAAAGTATTCGAATTTTGAAAATTAAAATAGAGCAACACAACAGAGAATACATTCGACTTTTTAACGACAATCTAAAGCCAAAATTTCAGAACCTTACACATTATCCAACTATTATTAAAATGTCTGGTCCACATAGAAATTTGTGGTGTTTTAAATTCGAATCGAAGCATCGACAATTTAAGATTTACTCTCACGCTATTACATCTCGAAAAAATATTTGCTTAACATTGGGGGAAAAGTATCAGCTTAAATTTGCCAATCGCTTTTTGCGAACAAAGTGTTTTGACGACTTTTTATACGGCGCGAATGATATAGTTGCTACTTGCGTATATAAAGAAATCGTTCTCTGAAAACTTAAAAATGATCCCAAAGAACTAACATTTATAACAAAAGCATACTTTAGAGGTATTCGCTTCGAAAACGGCTTTTATGTGAGCAAATATCAGGACGAAATTCAAATTCATACTATTCTTTATATCATTAAAACAGATAGTTCTTCATATTTGTTCTGCCAAAGAGTGGAAAGCTTTCAATATGATCCTCACTATTCAGCCCATGTTGTAGATACTTCTATTTTGGGTGAATTTGATTTACTGGGTTTCGATGAAGTAATAGGGCCACCAGTGAATATTGTGAACACTGCAAGTGGAAAGCAAATGGTGCGAGTAAAAGAATATTATTCCTCATATTTGTAGTAGTATTTACCATAGTTTTCATCTTTCATAGTTATGATTTTGTTATGAATGGGTTTTGAAGCAACAATTTTATCCGACATATTAACACTGTAAAAAATAATGTATATATAAAACTTAGTATTGAATTTGTATATATATAAAGCATACATCGAAATGACTACTTCAGACAATATTTTCATTGAGAACTTATTGAATGCAAACTTAATTGACGAGAATGGCGTCGAGTTGTTACCAACTGTAGATCAAACTCATGATGGATCAGCATTTTCCACCTTACATACGTTTACCTATTTAAGCCAACAAGAAAATCCCTGTGGCATTTCAAGGCGTTCACCACAAGATGAAGTAAACCAACCCCATGCCGAAAGCCAACCAAACCCTCTGTATGAATTGCTCAAAGAATGGAAAATGGAAAGAGTATACCAGCATTTTGAAGGTATAAATACGTTGAAATTAATCATTAAACAAAACACTAATAATATTATGATTTATTATTATTTGTAGCGGAAAACATAACGGTTGATGTGCTGAAAATCATAAAAATTCATCATATCGAGAGACTGTTAAAAAATTTTTATATGGGGACTCAAATTTTGTTTGAACATAACTTGGAACGATGGAGAGAGAGCATTGGATGCCCATTACCAAATTATGATGCCTTAAGGCAATTTATGCCTTATCGAAGTAGTGATTTTATCCCAATCGAGTCGTCATCTGTCTCTCCAATTTCTACACCTCGTTCATCACCATATCCACGTCCATTGGGTTTGGAGTCCCCACAAGGCAAAACGGTTACTTTGGGTGAAATTTTAAATGGAAAGCTTTCAGATTATTTCAAGGAACACAACCAATTCAAGGAAGAGCATCGATCAAATCTAATAAATACAGTTGCTTGTCACTTCTTTGAAAATGGTATAAATCTTTCGTTGGCGACTTCTAACAAATTGGAACAGGAAATCGTTGAAAGATTTCCTTCTGAGACATTGGTATTATTTTTGTTAGAGGTTTTTAGGCGGCAATAAATTAACGCAAAAACACTTGAATATGTTTTACACAATGCTCATTTATTTAACAATAGAAACAAAAGCGATGTTGCCTGAAGGGCGTTACAAAGAGAACTAACTGAAATGTATTAAGAGGGCACTAGGGCACCGGTTCCGAGATGGTGTTCGCATATAGCGGTAAAAACAAGATTTCACCAACACTTCCCCTCGACCAACAGCTCGACTCTTTGTGTCATCCTGGTTTGCGTGAGGTCAAACCAAGGCTCTGTGTGCACTTTTCGTGCTTCATCCTCGACAGACCTTTGGTCAGCACGTCGGCAGGCATCTCGTCTGTTGGGGTATACTCGACCCGTATCGTCTTCTTCTCCACGTGATTCCGGATGATATGATGCCTCGTATCTATGTGTTTTGTCCGCGAATGGTACATCGCGTTTGTCGTCAACTTTTGCGCTCCCAAGTTGTCGTTCTTCATTACGACCGTGTTCAGGTTGATGCTGAACTCTCCCAGGAGTCTTCGCTTCTGGATGGCCTCTCTCGTAGCATCCGACAAGGCCATGTACTTGGCCTCTGTTGACGATAACGCCACGGTTTGCTGCTTCCTGCACTCCCAGCTCACAGCCGCCCCACTCACGATGAAAGCTGTTAAACAAAGTAAAAAAAAATTCAAATTGTACGCGCTCTAACCTAACTTTCATTCTCATACAAACACCCACTCTTTTCATGTATTCAGGCCCTTAAGGCCCACCACAGTCATAGCAACCTTTGACACAAAACTCACGACATAAAACTTTCACCACACTATCTTAGCATTCAGCTTTCGTACTGTTCAGACGTATTTAAATATATCCTCAATTTATTCAACAATCCTTGTTGTTATTTATTGTTCACCCTGCTTGTTTAACAAAAGCGAAGCCTGTATAGGATCTCCGATCAACTGTACAGCTTGCCCAATCGGCGTCGACGAACATGTCGGGGGAATTTTCAGTGTCTGAGTAGACGAGTCCCAGGTCGCGTGTATTGGCCAGGTACCGCAGTGCTCGCTTCGTAGCCTGCCAATGTGGTTCACCGTAACAGTCGTTGAACTGGGAGAGGTGACTCACCACGAATGCGATGTCCAGCCTCGTTGCCACTGCCAAGTACATTAGGGCACCAATCAGCTGTCTGTAAGGGACGTCAGCGAGTTGTTCCCCGTTTTTCACGTCCACCTTTTCGAGCTTCATCCCCGGTTCCATCGGCGTAGGAACACGCCTACATTCAGCCATCCCGAATCTCTCCAGTACTTCCTCGTTGTAGCCCGCCTGACTTATCTTCACCTGCCCGTTGTTTCTCTCGAATTCGAGGCCCAAACAGTACCTCACCATTCCTAGATCTTTTATCTCGAACTTCGAATTCAGGGCATCTCGCACATTGTCGATCTCGGCATCGTCACGCGACAGAATCAGAATGTCGTCAACATAGATGATGATGAACGTTCTGTTCTCGGCTGGCCCGAGAAAGTACATGCAAGGATCTGCTTCCGATCGTTTGGCCTTCAGCTGCTTCATTTCAGCATCCAGACAACGGTGCCAAGCGCGTCCAGCCTGGCGCAGCCCGTACAACGCTTTGTCCAGCAAGCATACGAAGTCTCCACTGCGCAGCTTGTTCAGCATCTTCTCAGCCTTCTCTCGCACAACCTTGTCGACCTTCTCGTTCTCGACTAAGTTAGCCAAGACCTCCACGAAGTGCTCCGGAACCTCCATGTGAATCTCCTCATCCACTTCCCCATTCAGGTACGTGGTTTTGACATCCAGTTGGCGGATTTTCAAGCCCTGTTTCACGGCCACCGCCACCGCTGTCCGTATGGTGCTAAGTCGGGCGACAGGTGCGAATGTGTCGTGGAATTCAATTCCCGGTCTCTGCGCGAAACCTCGAGCAACCAGTCGTGCCTTCCTCTTGTTGATGGTGCCGTCGGGGTTGGACTTGTTTCGGAGCACAAACCTGCTGCCTATTACTCGCTTGCCGCTGGGACGCTCAACCAGATTCCACGTACCGTTCTTTATCAACGAGACCGCTTCGTCAGTCATCGCGGCAATCCACTCCGCTGAATCAGGTCCAGTGATGGCTTGCGACACGGAGATTTCTGCCACATTGGCTTCTTCCTCTCGTTGGACGGGATACAACTTTCGAGGTCGGCCGCGTCTTCCGGTTCGGGCGATCTGTGGTCGCCCGCGTCCGCGTCTCGTCACAGGTGTCGTTCCATCAGCCTTGCGCGGCGGGTCCAAACCATCGTCGGACTCCGGTGAACCTCGACCAACTGCAGAAAAACCTCTGAATGGGAAGTCCCACTCGTTTTCGTCGTTTATTGCCACCTCACCCGGTTGGATCTCGTTGTTCGCCACGTCGATGGATCCCAACTGGAACTCTACGTCAACGAAGTCATCGCTTGACCTTGAGAAATCTTCCCCTGGAGCGCTAGAGGGCGGAGTAAAATTCTCGACCTCGCCTTCAGGTGTTTTCAGATCCTCTCTGACGGCGACGTCTCTCGTGACCTCGATCTTCCTGGTGTCCGGAAGCCAAATTCGATAGCCCTTTGACTGCTCCGAATACCCGACAAAAATTCCTTCTTTCGAACGTGGGCTGAATTTGTCTTTATTTGGCGTTCTATCGAGGCAAAACACCTTGCACCCGAAATCCCTCAGATAGTGGACCGCTGGAGTTTTGTTGTTCCAGAACTCGAATGGAGTCTTCCCCTCCAGCTTCTTCGTGGGACATCTGTTCCTCAGGTAATTGGCGGTGTTTATGGCCTCTGCCCAAAATTTCGACGGTAATCCGGACTCCAGGAGTAAACATCGGGCTGCTTCAACAAGTGTCCGATTTTTCCGCTCGGCGACGCCGTTTTTCTCTGGAGTGTACGGAGTGGTAAGCCTGCGTTGAATTCCTTCGGACTTCAGGTACTCGTCGAACGCCCGGTTGATGTACTCTCGTCCGTTGTCGGATTGGAGATATTTTATCTTCAATCCGTGCATCTTTTCAGCTGAGGCTTTGAACTCCTGGAACGCCGACAATGCCTCGCTTTTCGCCTTCAGGAACTTGACCTCAGTCCACCTCGTGCGATCATCCGTGAAGGTGATGATGTACCTTGACCCGGCGTTTGACGCGACTCGCATGGGGCCGCAAACGTCTGTATGGATCAGCTCCAGCTTGCCGTAGCTCCGGTCGGATTCCTAAGGAAAAGGTTGGCGGGTCATCTTCCCCTTTGTGCACACGTCACAGGTCAAGTCCTCGATTTCGTCATCCAGATCTATGCCGTGGATGCGGCCGTTCTTCACCGCTGCCGCAAGGTCGCGGAGGTTGACATGGCCCATCCTTCGATGCCAGAGTTGAGCCATCGCTCCCTTGTTGACCTTTGAGGCGATATTGCATCCCTCAGGGGCGGTGTTCTCGACAAAATAGAGGTTGTCCTTACGTTTCGCGATCAGCTTCGTTTCGCCGTCCTGATTGACGATCTCAGCCTTGTCCTTCCCGAAAACTACCAAATATCCATAGTCCGTGAACTTGGAGACGGACAATAGGTTGGTTCGAACTTCTGGAACGTGTAAGGTGTCTTTGAGGATAACGTCACGTGAACTTCCTTCCAGACTCGTCGTAAATTTCACGATACCCTTGGCCTTTATGTGCGCGGTCGCGTCGCTCGCCAGTTTCAGTTTGCCCTTCTCACCTCGCTTCATCGTCACGAACGGTGATTCGTCGCGGCACAGGTGACTCGTACAACCACTGTCGAGACACTACCGCTCCGGAGTACCGTTGATGGCGATTTGACACGAATCGCGCTCTTCGATTGCCAGCACCGATATGTCATCCAACTTGTCCTTGTTGCCTTTCGATCTGCAGTCTGCCGCCTTGTGCTCTTTAATGCCAAATTTCGAACACTTGAACGGGAACGATCCCTTGTCCGCCTCGCTCATTCGGTTCGAGCCGTTGTTCTTCGAACGGGTCTTGCTGTCCTTCTTGAACGGGCCCTTTCGTTTGACGAACATAGCGCCCTGATCCGACGTCGATGGAGAGTTAGCTTTTCTCGCGTCTCTTTCCTCGACTATTTTGATGCGAAGGTTCTCCGGCGTTGGCAACTCATCACGACTGGCGATGGCAACTCTAAAGTCCCCAAAACTGGGGGGAAGACTTTGTAGCATCAAGATGGCGAGTAGATTAGGGTTGATGTCCAGGTCCATGTCAGCCAACTTGTCGACACAATCAAAGTAGTCGCTCAGGTATTCGCGTGCGTCGTCACCTTCGCCCATCTGTTTCAGAGTGAGACTCTGCAACAAAGTGGCCTTACGAGCCGGCCCTTTTGACTGGAACGTGTCCTCAAGTTTCTGCCAAATCTCACGCGATGTTATGCAGCTTTTGACCAACTTCAGTTGCGATTTACCAATCGACAGGATCAGGTCGGACATCGCATTTTCGTCGTTGGTTTCCCACTCGGTTATAGCTGCTGCGTTCGCGTTATTGGCCGCTGGTTCGGGCTTGATGTTGGCGCCATTTACGTGTCCCCAAGCTTTGTTCTTTACCAAAATGGCGCGCATTTCCATCTTCCACGTGTCATAATTTTCACGATCCAATGCCTCAATGCGCACAACACCACTCGAAGTCATTTTTTATGTTTTTCAGTCGCATGTTATTGTCCGAAACACTGATGACTCGCGGTATCAATCGTGTCGCGTGTTATTGTCCGAAACACTCACGATTTTCCACTTCATTGCGTCGCGTGTTTAATGTCCGAAACATTCGCAGCCAACTTAATTCGTGCCGCGTGTTATATTGTCCGAAACACTCACGAATTCGTTTTTCATTCTCGTGTGAGATCACTTCCGAAATTCCGGAAAGACGTGCCTTTTGTCGTCGGAAACTTCTCGAGACGAAAGTGCGCTCGCACACACGCGTTCTTTCCTGTTTTTACGATCTCGCGATTTTCGCTTTCTATTGTTTCAAACTCGCAGTGGAAGCATCACTGGGCCCATAACCTGTTAGAGGTTTTTAGGCGGCAATAAATTAACGTAAAAACACTTGAATATGTTTTACACAATGCTCATTTATTTAACAAAAGAAACGAAAGCGATGTTGCCTGAAGGGCGTTGCAAAGAGAACTAACTGAGATGTATTAAGAGGGCACTAGTGCACCGGTTCCGAGATGGTGGTCGCATATAGCGGTAAAAACAAGATTTCACCAACAATTTTTATACTTATATCTTTTGGAACTAAATGAAATAAATAAAGTAAGTATTAAAATAAACGTTCAATTTATGTAGGACTATTATCGGACGCCCACGATATCAAGATGCAAAAATTAAAATGCTATCTAAACCAATACAACAACACCGCGGTAATATACCAGCAAACTCCGTCAAGCCAGGGGTATCATTTGCATCCGCCATAAGAGGACCGGCGGAAAGTATATAAAATAATGTAAGTGGCAATAATGAGCTTCTTCTTACCATAATTCAAAGGCTTGATTCGTTAACTGACAGGTTAGAGAAACAAGATACCAAAATTAATTTTATATATCAACGTTTAGATTTACCACATGTCCCGAAATAATTTGCCATCCAGCCACATTCCCATGGATGGGCTTCGTCTCATCTCGATCAACGTCAACTCGATTGTAGCACTCGATCGACGTGTGAATCTCCTCGAATTTCTTGTCAAGCAAAAGCCTGATATCGTACTTCTCACCGAAACCCACCTCAATCCATGGCATTCAAAGACGTTTAAAGATTTTGAATTCGTTCAAAACGATAGGGCAAACTGCGATGGGGGAGGTGGCACCGCGATACTGGTTAAGAGACCCTATCGTTTCCAAAATATTAATAAAGTCGAGTTTAAAAAATTTGAATTTCTTGAAGTGTCGGTTATTAAAATTTTCATGCAAGGTGGAAATAACCTATTTGTTATCTCGGCCTATGCAACTGGAAAAAATGTTTTCGAATTCAAAAAGGAGCTCGATTCCTTGTTTGAAACACTCGAATTAAATAGGCTGCATAATTATTATATTCTTGCCGGTGATCTGAATGCTCGGCATACATCATGGCTAAACGCCACCAATAATCCAAGAGGTGTATCCCTGAAATCGTGGATAACAGGGAACCAAGATGAATTCAAATGTATACTATATGGATCGGAGTTCCCAACTTTACCGAGGAAAAATTCATACTTGGATATCTGCATTGCTGACGCAAGACTAGAATTTAAATTTCGTACGGAAATTAGAAGTACTACATTATGACCTCAGTGATCATGAGGCGATAATATGGAAATAAATCATACAAGGGATGATATTTTCCTTATTCCGGTTAGAACTGAAAATCATGGTTTGAATTTCAAAAAAACGGATTGGGTAAAGTTCGAAAGAAAGTTTAATCGAGGCTACCAAAAGGAATGTCCTCCTGCCGATGGTGGTAACCCTCGCTCAATGGTTCCCAATGACAGGAACTTAACTAACAATGAAATAGATCTCTATTTATCGAAATTGGAGAAGCTGACGTTGGAAACCATTGAGGTAGTGGTTCCCAAGATTAAGCACCGAAACAATATGGAAGGATATGAAACACCAACCATCAAAAGGTTGAAAAGATTGAAAAGCCTTCTTCTTTCACGCGTCAACAATATTTATCGGCGATTTCAGGACTACAACAATCCCACATTGGCTTTGTTGAAATTACACCTTAAGAATGTCAGAAATTTAATCCGTTCATACTACAGGAGTGAAGTCAGCAACCAATGGGCGGAGAAACTGAGGGGTATTAGCCCACAGGATCCAGATTCACGAAAGTGAACAACATATTTCGTAAAAAGTCACGAGTGAATGTATCGAATCTCAAAGTCACTAGCAATGAGATAAATATTCTAGATAAAGCAGGTATTGATATTAACACTACGACTCCGGATACATATGGAACTAGGATTATAAGCGATGATTTGCAAAAACTTGCTCTAATTGGGACTCATTTCGAATTGGTCCATCTACCAAACGCTGAGAGAGGGAGTCAGATACTTTTGGAAATCGTTAAAACAGCAGTTTCCGATTTCAAATCAAGTCTGAATGACGAGTCCATTCTTCAATTCGATGAAACATTGACTTCCGACCTTATACCGAGCGGTAATCTTCTTGATTATTTTGTTACATATGAGGACTTGTATCTCATATTTGGCAGAGTAAACAATAAGAAATCAAGCGGTATTGACGGTATTCCCAACATAGTACTTCGACATTTGCCTGAGGTGGCTATTAGAAATTATTGCATATTGTTCAACAACATGTTAAACAATTCATACTTTCCAAACGAATGGAAAAAAGCTAGAGTATTCCCAATCTTAAAGAAAAGAAAGGACGCTTCATGTCCGAAAAGCTATCGCCCCATCAGTTTGCTGCCTAACATCAGCAAGGTGTTCGAGGTGGTACTTGATCGGGCATTAAACGCCCATATCGAGAAATATGAGTTGATGCCGAACTGCCAGTTTGGGTTCCGATCCAGGCACTCGACTGTACATGCAATAGCGAAAGTAACCTCAGACATCTGTTGGAAACTAAATAATAAAGAATGTATTGGAGCGTGCCTCTTCGACATGGAGAAAGCTTTCGATACGGTGTGGTTAGATGGACTAATTTTTAAGCTCCTTCAGGACAAATTCCCCAGTCATCTCGTAGCCATGATGTGCAATATGTTGTATGGAAAGTCTTTTCTTGTGACTGATGGAAATCTGATAACGATTTTAAGGTCTTGAAAAGTCTGCAGCAAGGAACAGTAACTGCACCAAAACTCTTCTCCATATTCATTTGCAACCTTTTGAACGGCTTTGATCTCAACGTATCACCAACACGATCATTAGTAGCGTTTGCTGATGATCTGATTATTTATACGGCAGACAGAAAAGCTTCAGTTGTTCAAAAAAATCTTCAAGAAATGTTTAATGATGTACTGTTCTACACGAACAATTGGCGAATGAAAGTGAATGCGGAAAAATGCGAAACTATTTTGTTTCGCACAAAGGGCCCCGAATCCCAGATGAATCAGCATAAAATTTTGTGATCTGCATTACAGTAATAAACATTACAATATTTGCTTACTATGGTTCAAGCATATTCTAAATTTTGATTTGCATGGAGTGCACAAAACCTCATAACCATTATTGCGTCATTAAATTAAAAAAATTACGAGAAAATCTCATCACATTAAGTGCCCCATCAATAACAAAGTTGTATTGCCTATGGATGCAAGGAAATTCATTCAACAACTCAATGATTTGTTGATCATGATCAACTCAATGATTTTGAAAGTTGATTAAGTAAAGTGTATGATTCAGCGATCAGTTTCATATTAATTTCTACATTCAAATAAGCAATGTGACCATCCATTTAGAAAAACTGGTTTTCTGATGATGATCAAATGTAAATATTGCTATTACTTTTACATTTCATCTATATGCCGGTGATTGAACAGTACATTGCGAATATTAACCATTTATAAGTAGACGTGTTTCTAATCGCTCGAAAATCATTTCGAATTTCGGATATCATGTAGCATATTACTCTACTTCAAGCACGAACGGAACCGAACATTTGAAAAGCTGATGAGGGGAAAATGAGAAAGGTTTAATTTTTCGGACGCTCCTGCGGAAATAAACCAGTGTATAGTTTCAAATCTCCAGATCCGCCGAGCTACTTGGCACCCCAAGATGTCTTGGATTTCCACACTTGAATTAGTTAACAACAAAGCACTAACTTATATAATGTCATAAAACTATAAACACAATAGGAGCCAACCATTTCCAGGTAAGTGGGATTTTAGGGAAATTGACAGTTTATCATGATCCTTCGCAGTGTGAACAAGTGTCGATTTAGCTGCTGAGCTAAGTGAGCCTTTGGGGAAAGAGATTTCTCTTAGAACTACTAAAAAGGCCCCAAGATGCTGGCCTCAAAGGTTTCCATGCGGAAAAATGCGAAACTATTTTGTTTCGCACAAAGCTGAGTGTGGCCAGTCAAGATCTAAATAAGAATTGGAAAGATTTCCACATTATGGTTGGTGAGGGAAGTTCAGAACGGGTTTCGCATAAATCCTGTGTAAGATACCTCGGTGTTCATCTGGATCAGTATTTGTACTATAATGAACATGTAAAAATCGCGCTAACTAAAGCGCGAAAAGTATTCATGTCCCTTCGGAGACTCTTTCATTCCAGATACATTGATCAAAAGGTCAAAATTATTTGCTACAAGGCTCTGGTTAGACCAGTCTTGACATATGGATGTCAGATCTGGTATAACCAGAGTGCTAGTATGATGGAAATGTTACGAGTTTTCGAAAGAAAATGCCTTCGCGCATGTACTTGTCTGTACAGAAAACCTGAAACGGATTGGAAGCATTACATATCTAATCGGAGACTTTATCGAACTGCCAAAGTGACGAGGGTTGATATTTTCATATTGAAACTAGTTCGAAATCACATCGCGAATTCTGTGACTGTGTGCGAGAATCCCTGGATTTCGCAGCCGTTCCACCCTACTGATGGATACATTGAGACTTGTCTCAATACTGGCTTCATTCCTCCCGAAGCATTCGTATATTTAGACATGAATCGATATATTTTTGATTCCGACGGTGTCCCGATTATATACCATGTATACAGACGGGCCACCGATAAGAAGATAGAATATCCTCCGAATTTGAGTTCGAGGGTTCAACATTTGCGATGGAGGTACTCTGTTGCAAGGTTTGTCGAAATTGATCGAGCTAGGATGCAGGAGTCTAGGTATTGGTGGCTGAATGGCAATTAACAAAATTCCCAGTATTAGCTCATTATTGCTACGTTTGTGTTCTGTAATTGATTATGATTGTATGTGTTAATAACTAGCGAAAAGTATAGCATTTAGAATAGGGATATTATTGTAGTTATATATATTATTAAGATAATAGTTTGAGAAGATTTATTAGAGTGAAGTAATACAAGTTAAATTTAAGCGAAAAGTTCATTTTTTGGGTTTTTTTAATTTTTTAATAGCGTTGGTTGGTTTTTTCCCCTTTTTCCAATTAATGTACCATAAATGATGTTTATATTTGCCTTATGTTAGAGATTGTTCTTGAATTATTAATATGTTTAAATTTAGAGTGCCGTTTGTGCCATTAAGTTTTTAAATATTGTTATAGTTTAAAATTTGCTTTATGTTTTTATATATAATATGTTAAAAATTTTAATAAAGCGCTTTTTGACTTGACTTGACTTGATTCTCGGACTTCAAAGAGAGGCAGGATATATAACAAATTTTCCAACTTAAAATCTGCGGAAAAGTCCTTTGGAAAGTTCGCGAAACAAAATGCAAACAGTGAGTTCAGCGATCGACAGGAAACTATTGGTACCATCTACAACGCAAGAAAAAAATGTTTGCTTAATCTTAACTTATCTTCTAGTGCCAGAAAATTACGCAATTGGCACTTGGCAATTGGCATAAATTTTCGCAAAATGGCCACAATATAAACAGCCGCAAGGATTTTGATTGGTAGAAGATTGATTGATTATTGATCATTAGATTGATATTGACTTCAACACAAAGTTCAAAACCTCATCATCGATAGTCGAAGAGTGGTGGAGCGTTCGAAGGCATCTGTTGGATTTTCTTTCCGCTGAAGGGACTCTTAATTGCAAACTTATAAGAGCTGAAATTAACTTTTTGAAAGATGCTCATTTGGATGAGAGTAAGTGTACTCCCTCTAAAAGACCAATAAATAAATAATTAATTCTATATAATTTATAGATAGTTACGATGCGATATTGCTATGGGCTCTACATGGCTTCTTACTTCTTACTACTTACTTCTTACTATAGGGAAAAATGTTGTGAAAAGATTCACAATTGCAGACTCGCAAGAATCTTTTATAATTTCTTGCAAATCATTCGTGGAACTTGAAGATTTATTAAGATTTAAGAAAAGTAGGCTAGAAAATATCCAACCTTTTATAATTACCATTGTTAATAGTATAAGAGGAGTCAAAGACATCTTTGTTTACTTTGATAATTTAAAAATTCCGTTTAAAAGCCTGCTACGAGCAGTTGATATTTGCTTTAAAATTTATTATTTATTTAGCTTAGAATACCCGAAAGCATCCACTACCTTTTGGAATTTCATTCAAGTTTATTTTTATAATATTAAGTCTAAAGAAAAATTATGTAAAGTAAATATCCTTATTGATAATTTAAAAAGAAGACAGAAGTAGAGCAAAGTTTACTCAGAGTAAAGTAATATGAAGGGAGATTCATTTTAATTATTTTATCTTGCATCAAAGAAAATGTATATTTTAGTTTAATTCTTGTTTTTTATGATATAGAAATTATATATATATATATATGTAAAATATGAAAATAACATAACAATAAAAATATAATATTGAAATCCAGAATGCTTCATTATTACAACGCATGTGTTGATTTCATGAGCTGCGTTTATTGTTTCTAGAAATAACGTTCATTGATGCTATGAACTATATACATTGATTTTATGGACAATATTCATTGGTTTTATGAACTATTTCCATTGATTTTATCTACTAAGTTCATTGCTTTTACGAACCACATTCATTGAGTATATGAATTACATTCATCGATTTTATGAACTATGTTCATTGATTCTAGAAACAAAGTTCATTGATGATATGAACTATGTACATGGATTTTATGAACAACATTCATTGATTTTATGAAATTCGCTCATTGATTTTATGAACTAAGTTCATTGATTTTACGAACCACATTCATTGATTTTATGAACTACATTCATCCTGCCAATGAATCTTTCATTAAAAATTTCGATTCAAAATTTTTATGAATGTCTATTCATTGTGGCAATGAACCCTTTTTATTGGTTGCAAAAGTATGATTTTTTCATATATACAATGAATTTTTTCATTGTATTTACGTACCTTTTTCGTTCAGTGAAGATATAAAAATGCTGTAAGCTCAAATTTAATACAAATTCACCAATATTTACATAAATTTACCCATGGGTATCCCAGATGAATCGGCATAAAATTTTGTGATCTGCATTACAGTAATAAACATTACAATATTTGCTTACTATGGTTCAAGCATATTCTAAATTTTGATTTGCATGGAGTGCACAAAACCTCATAACCATTATTGCGTCATTAAATTAAAAAAATTACGAGAAAATCTCATCACATTAAGTGCCCCATCAATAACAAAGTTGTATTGCCTATGGATGCAAGGAAATTCACTCAACAACTCAATGATTTGTTGATCATGATCAACTCAATGATTTTGAAAGTTGATTAAGTAAAGTGCATGATTCAGCGATCAGTTTCATATTAATTTCTACATTCAAATAAGCAATGTGACCATCCATTTAGAAAAACTGGTTTTCTGATGATGATCAAATGTAAATATTGCTATTACTTTTACATTTCATCTATATGCCGGTGATTGAACAGTACATTGCGAATATTAACCATTTATAAGTATACGTGTTCTAAGTGAGCCTTTGGGGAAAGAGATTTCTCTTAGAACTACTAAAAAGGCCCCAAGATGCTGGCCTCAAAGGTTTCCAGGAAAGGAAGAAGCCATAGTTGTCTGAGAAGAACAAGAAGTTACGTTTGCACCGAAGAAGATTGGGCCAATATCGGTTGGTCGGATGAATCCAATTTTGAGGTATGTTATTTGAACAATTTCATCACTACTTAAAGACCTTCTGTCTCCTTTTTCAGGAGGGTGTCTTGGTCATTCCTATGTTAGCATTGACCAGCGTTTTTGTTCAAGGCCGCTTCTGGGCTAGTGTCGTTGTTTTTGGTCTAGTTGGTGATTTAATTTTTAACCTATTTCAAAAAATACTTATTATTTTATTAAATTTCAGGTATTTTTTTATTTTTAATTTCAGGTATCATGTATTAAATTTCACTTACGTGAGACGCAGAGTTGGCGAAGAATATATGGAGTTGGCAAAATGATCGTGTGTGAAGGCCGAATGGTCTCAACGAAAAATATTGAGGTGATGGAAATAGCCTTGCTAACACTAACCTCGACGTTGTCCGTTTCCAACATGATAATGCGCCATGCCATAAATATAGAGCCACCATGAGTTGGTTTGAGAAAAATGGAATAGAACTTGTAAGTTGGCCCCCTCAGCCGCCGGATGTCAATCCAATAGGACATTTCTGGTCAATATTAAAGCGTAAGATAAAGGAGCACTCAATAACATCGAAGCAAATTTTAAAGAATTGGCTAATACAGGAGTGGAATGCCATAATTCCTGAAGAGTGTAAAATGTTAATTTCCTCATTAGGAAAAAAAAGGCGGTAATTAAAGTAAATATTAATGTAACGTAATCAATAAATATTTTTTAAGCACTTGGTATTATTTTCCAATTCTAAGCTCAAGCATTTTTGAAATGATTTTTAATTTTATAAAGTGGCAAATACTTTTGGCCAAGGTTGTGTAAATGATTGTAATTGCAAGAACTTTGATATTTTCAAATTAGGTTCTTTTGTTTTGCATAATAAACATTTCATATCAAAGAAACATTTTTTGTATGCATGGAAGAAAAGCAGCATCAAACATTTGAAACAAACTTTATTAAACATATGTTGTAAGAACAATAAGATAATAAAATAATAATCACTTGTGAACCATATGCGTAGAAGATAGAAGTTCAAATAAGCGTTAGGCAATAAGAACTGAAACTACTTCGTAAATTTATGTATTAATAGCCTGCAAGATTGGGCTCAAGCTCAGTCTGTAATTATCAACAGAAGGATAAATCATTACCACAAGATACGCGTATTTACACAAACTGGTCATAGTGCACGCCTATTTGCATCAGTTTTTAAAAAATATCAAAAACATCCTTTCGCCAAATGGGTCCTGTGTTAAAGTGTGCTGGATGAACGTACTTTCATGCAACATTGACCGATGATCGGAGTTCCCTTTGAAAGAAAAGCAGTTCCAGCTTCAGCTTGCATATCATACAATTTGGTGTGTGAACAATGTGCGTGAAAGAAAACATTGGGTTGCTGCGTATGTCATTTAACATGCTGTGAATCATGCGAAAGTGTAGATTTTTCGATTTTATAAAAGAAACAATCTGACATACATATCCTGGACATATCCTTTTTAATACAACGATAACTTTGTTATCATTCATGTACGGATATTTTTTCTGGCAATTCAGTCTTACAAGTTTTTCTTACGAGTATATTCATTCACTCATACAAAAATAAACATATAAATAAAAATACATATTTAAATAACAACCTGACAACCTGCTTCCTTAAATTCTCCCATTTAAATACTATACCATCCGTGTTTACAAAACATTGTGGGAGCCACATTCCCTACATGCGAAGTCCGGAGATTTTCCCATTGCTCGAGCTCAATTTCTTTCTGCATCGGGGGCTTCCTCCGCGACTCGGATTACAGTCGGCAGCAGCAATGCGCCACACATCGCATGGAACAAATCAAGACCCAGATACAATACTACGTGACGGCGATGCGATTCTCGCACGTCGCGGCGCAACGCATTAAATTTACAATGCACACAATGCGAGGAAGATTGTAATTGTTTTTGATATTTTTAAAGTTTTGAATTTGGAATTTTCCTTTGGTTGGCAAATAATAGCCTCAAGAAGGATGCACGAAATTTTCATTCAAAATTCATTCAGAATAACCCTAGCACGTAAAAAGTAATAAAGGCGTTAAAATTTCAAATTTCATTTAAGCGCCATCGTCATGTCATAGTATCTGACAAACGTCAACGCACCTCGTTGCCAGGATTTTTCGATTTTCCGAATATTTCTCGCCTCGCATCAACGCATCGCAATCATTGTACGATGTCGTATACAAACGCATGTTACGAAAACGGGTTGACTTTTGCAGCGAGACTCTCGTCGCGCTCTCGCATCGCAGTCACGCACTATTGTATTTTGGCCTTCAGTCGATCGAGACGAGTCCCCGACAACGACGACAGTCAAAATGTTGTCCACACGCGCCTCCGACCATAAACTATTAAATTAAGTGTGTAAACATAAAAAAAAGTTTGGTCAAAATTAAAATAAACTCAGATTATTTGTGTGCAAATACCCACAACTTTAATACCAATGCTACCGACGCGATAAACTCTTAGTCTTTACTTTCAAACTGTATTCTTGGCTCTTCTTTTTGGGAATAGAATCTTTGATATTTTGATTATTTTATTAGACACTGCATTGGGTTTAGCTTTCCATTATAATTTCTCCTTATTTTTATCGCTGAACATACTACTAACTTTGTATTATGATTTCTGTTTTCTAGAATATTTTCAAATAATAAAAATATTATATGTAAATCCGACTCTATATAACCACTACTCAAGTATTCGAATTTATGCGGAAAATTCCTTTAAATATGTAGAACCTAATAAGACCTTCCTAGGCCTTATATTGAATTCAATAGTAACTATGAGGCATACTATTATCTAAGTTAATTCGTCAAGGAACACAAAATTGATCAATGAGGGATATTCCTGTATTTAAAGCTATTGGATTGTTATCAGTCCATTCTGGTGATAAATTTGTACCCACGCACTTAGCAAGGTCGTGTGGAAAAAGGTTTTACATTAATCTTTAAAACAGACCCGCTGAAAATCTTTCGATTAAGTAAATCAAGACAATACCAAACTTAAACTTTCTAGGTTGGTTAAGTAAATTAATTTATTGAAGTGCATTATTTTAACAAATCCGTTTCATTGAGCTGCTGGTATAAATCGAAAAGTATTTCGACTGGAAAATATTTAAAATATATTACAATTTAAATTTATTTGAAGACTTCAATATGTGTTGCTATTTCAAGGCTTATGGATTTGTTTCTCTAGTGGTTTTAAATCGTGCCACGAGCCCCGGCCGCTTCTCGTCAGGTGGCAACTCACAGGCCGGGACGCAGGGGCGCGTGTTCGAAACCAGCTTGAGCTTTTTCCAACTTTCTTTCTAATTACAAATTCACTTTCGAAGTTATTCGACAAAGTCGATCTAAACTTCCGCACCTTTGAGTCTTCGCTGAGTTAGCTTAGCAATGGTATAAGTCACTTACAAATGGTAAGTGAGAATGGATAAGTTGATCTACCAAAGCTTCTATAATTAATAAAGCCCACCAAAGGCAATTTGGAAAATAGGGCAAGTTCAAGCTAAGAGCAATAATAGCAAATCAAATAACTAGACGGCATCCATCTAGCTGGTAGTGCCAATCGATGCGTCCCGGCCTGTAAGTTGGCAACTGACGAGAACACGAGGCCGGGGCGCGTGTTCGAAACCAGCTTGAGCGCTTTCGACCTTTGTTTCTAATTACAATATATCCTGAGTAAATTAGACAATTAAGTGGGAGACGTAGCGTTCTAAAGAAACTTACTGTAAAGGGTTCACCTGATTCTGTCAGAGGACGATGTTCAGAGTAGAGTAAGCGCGTGTATGAATATTTTGATTCTTATAGAAATCTTGTGAGCTAATCGTCCTGTTTTATTTGTTCGCGGACTCTTCCATCACTTGCGCCAAACATTGAAATCATCACAAACGAAATACCGATAACTGCAGTTGCTAAAACTTTTAATGTCCCTCTCGAAACCCATTAATCTAGCTGGCGTGAGATTAGTTCTAGGAAAAGAACATCCATATATTTTCAGGTTTAAACTTTCAATAAGAATTCCAAACAAGTGTATCGTGTGTGGGTATGAGGGCATAATACAGGCATTACTCCGTAGTGATACAAACATCAATATTATCATCTGCCAAGAAATCGAACGTTTCAGCATATTTACATTCTTCATACTTACATTCGGCTCCACGTTTCCAAGCGTACTTATACTCTTAAGAAACTTCCAACAAAAGAGATGAAACAGAAGAAACTTCAATCAGCTGATGATTTCAAGACCGTTCCCAATATCACTTAAAGATGTAAATATTATTGCAACTCGTCTTTTGTCTCTCAAAGTTGCGAATTTAACAACGTAGACTCAGCATATCAAAGATTCAGCACATTATTTCGAGAAAGCAGTACACCATAATCGATTCCAGGATACGCCGTCTCAACCTCTTCTAGCATCTAGGCCATGATTTTTTTATGGAAAAACAATATGGCAGCGCGACTGTAATTCAGTAAATCGAAACGAAAATCGGTTGATGATAACAGGATTCCGAAAATATCTCTCAAAGAAAGACGAAAATTCGATGATCATTGATCCAAAAACATTATTATCAGTTATTCCGACAAAGCAGCAAATAGCCCACTAAGGGGAGCCGGAATAGAAATCTTCTATAGCAATAGCATGATTTTTTCTGTGGCGGAACGGTTTGGCATCGCGACTGTCCATCCAATGAAAAAAATTACTCGAAATGCGCTGTCGTGCCATAAAGCCGACTTCTGTCAGCTGGCAACTGCAAAACAAACACATCACTGGCAGTCTTAACCGATACAATCGAAGCTCTTCGTACCGTCGGTCCAATCAGGGGTTAGTCAAGATGGTAAACAAGAATAAATCGTGCGTCTCATCAGCCATTAAAGATTAGACTATGAGGCTCCAACTTAATAGCGGGTTCGAATGGATAATAACCTACAAGCGAATTTTTCTCTCCGTTACAGCGCCTGCTCGAAAATCGCAATTGACAACAGAATCCAATCAAGTTTTCTGAAACTTTTTATAAATTGTCCCGGGTTCAGGAACCAATTTCAAGCTCATGTTTATGCAAGCCGAGTTGAAAACTGATTTTCCATTGTGCCCGACGAGTTCCATCTCACAGCTCAAGAAATCATCGAGGCTGAAAAGAACCTTCTTCAGCTTATGGTATCAAGCTGATCGACTACTCGGGCAAAAATCGGAATTTGCGGTGATGCTTCCACGGGACCTAACGAATCACACGAGTCTAGTGATAAGTGACCAGTTCCGACGACCGAAGAAATCCATTTTAAGTTGGCTCATTTCAAGATATTAAGAAAAATTGAGAATTGACAATTTCTAGACTATGTCGACGGTTGACGTGAGAGTAGTCAAAACATAGCGAATCTTACTCTTATGCTACGAAATCATGCATCTTGTTGCCAAGCTGACAGTATAGGAGATAATGTACTCAACCGCCTTCTTCTACTATGTTGCTGTAGATTTTATACCAAACATTTTTGTAGAACAGTTCAGTTCAACAGTAAATCTTACCGTTCTGGAAATGAAGAAACTACCCTCAGATGAATTGCTGATATTTGATATCATTGATGATTAAATTGTATATTATCACAAATAACCCTGAAGAAGCTATGCACGCGCCAAAAGAGTTGAAACATTAACACCGACGCTAGATTCGAACCCAGAATCTAGTAATTCAAATATCGCAGATAAAGTAACTCCGCGTTCTCTTGTATTACGCAAGCAGGTATGACGGAGCGACAACTTAGTTAACAGAAGAATATACAAGACATAGAGTTTTTAAATCACAATAATCGCTATTGAATTTCATGTCCGTTAAAAGGAATAATGAAATTTCAAAAATTTCTATATCAGCAGAATGGATATGTGTTTTTCGTATTCTTCATTTCATATGATTTATATTCTTTAAAATAACAAACCAAGAATAACAGGCAAATCAAAACGCACTAGTTGACCATGGCCTCTATTTGACTGAAAAGTATTGACTAGTTTAGTTAATACATCTATTAGTCTCCATTAAAGTTTTTTTTTGTTTTCTTTACTTTAAGATTAACTTACGCCGGAAGGCTTATGTCAATTTTATATACCATCGGTTTATTTCAGCATCATAGGGGTACTATTTGCCACCTCCTTTTAGTAAATATCATGAATTTTAGCTAGTTATAAAACATTTAAAAAATAATAATTTTAATCATCGCCAACAGAAGCACAAAAGTTGCTAGTATGGTCGAAAAAAGTGGCCGATCCATGGTAGAGGATGTATTTTTTACTTTTTTACCTAAAAACAAGTAAATTAGAAGATTTATTAGAAGCTCAAAATTGACTTTTAACTTACTTTTTTCATTCGGGTCAAAAACTTCACAGGTCCTATATGGTATTGTCATTTTTCGCTTTGTATTAGAATAACCTGGAATATAAACGCTTGGACGGGACAAAACTCCAGAAGCCAGAAGTCCAGATAAATCCTTCCAATCCATCACAGTTGTTTAGTAATTAATCAATTCTTTTAAATTATTAACTTTCTCGACATACCACTTCAAGCTGATGGGCATAAGGGCCTTTGAAATGCATTATCATTTGAATGCATGCACCACCATGTAACGTTTTGACTGTGCGAGCATCAACGTTTAACATCCATTCTGGGGCTTCAGTAACATGCCGGACATCTTCCAAAAATTGAGCGCTAAAAATACATTAGGTTGTTTCGTTCATATTAAATTTTCTACAAATTTTGATGTAAATATTTGAATTTGGAATATACACTGTATTGTGATGTATTTTGAAAAAAATAAATAAATAAATAATTAATAATGATAAGAATATAATTGTCACAACCGATAGGTCGCGCCTGCAGCGAAAAAAAAGAATAAGGTTAAGTAGACAAGGTTTCTTGAAAATACAAAGGCCGCATAATGGCGGCCGAAGGAAGTCACTTTTATCCGATTAGCTCACCGCGTGGGCGTGGGGGTTTTAGGACATTATTTAAGCCCTGATCCTTCCATGTCACAAACAGAAAGAGCTTACTCTCTCATATTAGATAAAGTAAATAAATAGAAATGATCAAATAAATAAGTAAATATAAAATATTTAATTTACGTGAATTGTGCTGCGCTGATTCTGACCACCTCTGCTTGATTTCGGGACCTTACTTGCTTCTGCTGCGCTGATTCTAACCACCTCTGCTTCCTCCAACACGAATCTCCACCTCAGCTTGGTTTCGGGACTTGAATGAATTCCACTGCGCTACCTCTGATCACCTCTGCTGCCTGCTTACTATCTTCTTGGCATCGATCTTAATCAAAATGTTTTTTTGGGGTTTGTGATTCAAAGATTTTGCGACTCGAGGACTTCTGGGGTTTATTTTCCATCATTTCATACTGGATTTCTATACTTTATTTTCCATCACTTGATACTGGATTTCTAGACTTTATTTTCTATCACTTGATACTGGGTTTCTATACTTTATTTTTCCATTAGTTGATACTGGGTATCTCTACTTTATCCTCCATCACTTGATACTGGATTTCTATACTTTATTTTTCAATCCTACTTATATATTCTCAACAAACAAGTGAATCACATCAATGTAAAATTTCTTCCCAAAAAACTTCCAAGAAACTTTTTTTATACTGGGAATTTTGTTTTTCTGATACTTTTTTTATGACATTTTTTTACTGAGACTTTTTTTTATTTATTTTTTGTTTGTTACTAATATTATTTAACTATTATATTACTTAATACCTAAATCTAACTATAAATGTTTTTTTTTTAAATTTTATTCTTAGTTCTATTTTATTTATTCATTCATTTATTTGTATGTTTTATTTTTGTTTGTTATTATGTTGCCTGCATATCGGAATACGTGACAGTATATAACATAATGCATTTGCATACGCCTTCTTTCTACTGTATATCGTGGGGGGTATAATTGGACCTGGGTTTGCTGTGATTGCTCCTTTACTTTCATGGCTGGATCTTGGAGATTTTGGATAGATTTTGTAGTGTCCATAGTGACAAAGGAAGATGAAGTAAATATCAAGGTTATTCAGTATGAGTTTCAAGTTTGATTCATTTTTGGATATATTTTTTACATTTAGTTGGTGGAACTTAATTGTTTTATTGTATATTGTCACTTGTGGATTTGATAGCGATTCGTACATGTTTTCTCTATTGGTGGGTCCTACAATCCAAGTGAATCAAATCCTGTGTTTTATTCGTTGTGAAAGCTCCTTAATTATTATGGCTAGATCTTGGAGATTCTTGATGGATTTTGTAGTGTCTATAGTACCACAGGAAGGCGAATTGAATATTTAAGTTGTCCAGTCTCAGATTCAAATAACATTCACGTTTAGATATGATTTGTACATTTAATTCCTTCAATTTAATAATTTTATCGAATGTTGTCACTTGTGAATTTGAGAGCGATTCATTCATGTTTTCTCTGTTGACAGATCCACCAGCCCCAGTGAATCAGATGCTGTTAATGGAGCGCATCTGGTTAAACTACAGTTGCCCTATATTTCCGCTTTTATTTGATGAACAAAGTTTTCCATTCCCCAATTTGACTATAGAAGTTATTGTGTGGTTCAATGCCAGGTATCTTTTCTATTTTTTTTTTTTTTTTGGATAAGAGGTGAAATTTGAGAAGCTTTATTTAGTGTTGTCTGTAGTTTTTCTTGGAGATCGTTAATGTTTTGAAAATAAAACTAGTCAATGTAAACGTTCACCTAAGTCTTACACAATTATTTTTGTCTGTATTGCAATAAAACTGATTCGCTTGGGGTTATGCGGAGATCTGAGAACCAATACATACCGGAGCAGCATTCAGTTTCTTTACACAGCGGTGTCAAGGTCGAGATCAAATAATCCCCACATTGGGCGGTCTCAAGCTTCTGGTGGCGCTTTTTTTTCGCTGAGCAATGTCTTAGGTGGGGATATTCCATTAACTTTATATGGATGAACATAATGTGAATATAACTCAACATCCTTGGCGACAGTCAAATATCATATTGGCGCGACGAATTTGGGCTTAAATTTGTTATGAATGAATTCAGGTTTTTTACACCCGTTTATGAGTTTGATCAATTGATAAGAATTGATCTTCAGTTATCTGAAGAAGATACAGCTTGTCGAAACGGCGTCATGAGTATTTAATTTGAATAAAAAAAAATTGTGTGGATCAAATGTATTTTCCTTTTGAATGTAGTTAAATTTTCTTAAATGGTAATATGAGCGCTTCAATGTATACTCGGTCACTCGGGTAGTTATAATTTTATAATTTACAGCGAATTAACTGATCATTGTGGGTTTTGATAAAATTATTCATTGTTGCACCGCAATTACCAACTTTTCAATGTTTATTAATCTCAGATATGAGTGACTTGCGGAATAACGTAGTAACAATATTCGGAACACTCCATAAGTATTGAAACTTATTCACAATCCTTGAAAAAGCAGTTATTATTATAATTGATGAAGGTTCATAATGTAACATATTTTATATCTTTTCTAGTCGAAAATTTCGAATTTTACAGTCGAATTCGTTTGATGGTAGGAGCACAATGAAACAAATTCGTTAAAATGAAGCTCTTCAATCAAATGATTTAGACCATATGTAATGAAAACAATTTGTTACACAAACTTACAAATTTTAATTATTGTAGGTACTTATTGTAGGTATGCTGAAAACATCCTTATCCAACCACAGTTGAAACGGGTGTAGAAACAGAATTCCCTTAAAAACCTGAGTAGCTAGTTTAGTTGACATTTTGTCGAAAATATCCGGAAAATTTCTTACGCATTTGAACAGATATCGTGAAATGTTTAATTTATTACCATCTACTTCAAATAATTGCTCTTATGTGGAATGTCAAAGTATACTGAATTAACATTGATTTACGGAACCCAGGCCAACAACGACTCCGACAAGGTCAAAACCAACTGAACGACCTTTGAAAAGTAAGACATATTAAAAAGTAAGATATCTTTCCAAAGTTGAGATTACGAAAATTTTCGTTAAATATCTTTTATCGAATCAGGGAAGGCAATTTGAAGGAGCAAACAGGAGTGTTAGTGCAGAATTGTTCAAAATTTGTTCATAAATTCTTGATAAGTACATTGATATATATAGTAGATTTTTAAATAAAAACTCTGTTCACCTTTTCCCAAGGAGCATTGGATTTATCGAAGAGCCGCGAATTTATGAGTACCTAAACCTCGTGACTTTTTTTCTTCAGCAAATTCTGTAGTTTGTTCTGAAAGTTGAGTGTTGTTTTCCCTTTTGAGTAGAGTTCCAATGAAGACGAAGAGGCTGTAAAGATGCGTTCCTTTTCCCTAGTTACATTTGTCTGACACAGGTCTGAAGAAAAGAACTGTAATGTGTACATAGTCAGAGTGTAAGGGCTTCAAGAGAGTCTAAAGTCTCGTGAATAGTGTTTATCGCTCGGATACCACTTCAAGTGAGGAGATAGGCGCATTATTTACAATATAGTTGCGTCCATTTTTTTTGTTGGATGATGGGAGGACTGTCAATCAAACACTCACAATCTTGAGAATGTCCATTAAAAGGGCAAATATTTATGTTGACAGAGGTTTGAAATGCACGTTGCTTCTAAATTCTTCAGTGCCCATAGGTTTCAATTTAACGATGGGATTTACAGCTCTAATATCAGAATCCTTAGGTGCCGCCTTGGTCTTCTCACACAAATTGTTATATGAGCAAAATCCCAGCTTAATCAATAATATCAAAGGATGAAATAAAGAGTCAAGTCTTTTTGGTGGTGCGGTCCGGCATGCCTAAGTAGCAATGAGTGTGTGCACAAGTGGTAGGCAAATGCGCCGTCGTTTAGAATGTGTGGTATGTATGAATGCGTTGTAGTTAGTTTGTTTGTTATATCAGATTAGAGCATTCTAATATGTTCGCTGCGCAATATGGAGACTATGGGTGGTCGGCTTTCCCTTTCAGGATTGATTTTGGCTAAATGTATGAACTAACATACCGCCGCATGAAACACGTGTGTAAATAATAAAAGTAGAACGCTTGGGCATGCCAGGATATCTTGATGAAAGTGCTTATGAAAGTTAGTCATGACCGGACAACGGGTTCATCACCAAGTTGATGCACTCTAAGGAGTTCCACTAAATAATAACCGTCGAATTATATCGAAGGATATATCGTCGAATTATAAATCCTTCGGTGAACTAGCCTTGAGTGAAAGAGTGTTGTCTTATCATTGAATTATTCGAATATTCAGTGCAGGAATTGCAAACCCCGAAAAACCGATCCAGGCTGATGCTCAAGCGAGGGAAATTGAGTTGCTTTGTTGGGAGAATTCACTTCTGAAGCGTGAACTGGCCTTGCGGAGCTCTACTCATTCCGCAACTACATCAGTCGATGCTGCGATGGCATCTTCAAGCCATAGTACTAGCGAACCCCCAGCGCTAAAAGTTAACACTGCGGAACTGTCCACGTTGGTACCTCTGTTTGACCCGGCCCTCAGGCTTACATGGTGCTGCTAGCTGGATCGAGAATTTAGATCGACTGGCGGAAGTGTTCTCTTGGAATGACCGCACCATTCTTTTATACGCGTAATTACGGCTCGTTGACGCTGCCAGATATTGGCATCAATCGCGGACAAATATTACGACGTGGCCAGAATTTAAGAAGGAGCTCGTCTACAGCTTCCCGACCACCAAAAATGAATCTGACATTCTTATGCAGATCATGCTTCCTAAAAAGAGGAACGAAGAATGTGTTGAAGAGTACCTCTATCACATTGCTGCTATGGCTAAAAGCATCAATCTCTCAGAAAGAGAAACAATAACATATATATTACCGGGGAAGGAAGACAAGGGCATGATAAATTTGCTAACCGCTGCTAATTATCAGAATATGCAGCAGCTGCTAGTCTTCATCAAAAAAGTGAACGCAATGAGGCAACAGGAAAGACATCGCCAGCTCCTTTTTAATCAAAGCAGTTACTCAATTCCCAAGAAAAGGAGCTATGGAAATGTCAATGAATCTTCAAACCGCAGGATGAATCGAAAACGGAAGATAAAGAGAAAAGATGGTTAAAGTGTTATAAGTGCGGTAAAATTGGGCATCGACACAGAGACTATCCACTCCGTACTACCAATTGTTTCAAGTGTCGTAAGCCCGGACATGTTGTGAAGAACTGTAATCAAATACAATGGCAATTAATGAACAACGTAGAACCAACATATAGAGACGAATATTACCCACTAATTTTAGTTGATGGAGTGCTAATAAGGTATTTTTTAGACTTAAGAAGTGCGTGTTCCACGGTTCAGCGCAAGTCATCGAAGACAATAAGTGGGAAACAGTACCTTGTGATGTTCAATTAACTGGGTTTGGTGGGGCAGTTACGTGTGCGAGACAAAAGACCACAAAAACCGTAAGTTTACAAGACATTAGTTTCGAAATCGAACTCTTAGCAATAGAAAGTGAGGCCCAAATGACACCTTAAAGACCTGGCAATGCTTTAAATTTTCCAAACCTCCGGGAAATAATTTTTTTTTCCTTCTTTTCCTTTTTCAGGATGATTTATTGGTCATTCCTATAACAGCATTGACCAGCGTTTGTCGTTCAAGGCCTCTTTGGGCTAGTGATATGGTTTTTTGGTCTCTGTTGGCCCTGATGATTGAAGAGTCTGACTTGCTCGCATTGATTTTGGGTTTAAGTATTTAAGGAATCTTAGTTGTTAGTGTTGATATGATGTTATGTGATTTTTTTTTATGGATGATGTTTATTTTGTTAGCATGGATGTGTTTTTTTTAATTTATTTATTTATTTGATAATATATAATTATAGCTCTGCTTTCGCTTCTTCTAAGAATTTGCCTAATTGCCAGAGGTGATTTTCATTACTTAAGTTGAAAAATTCATGTACAGGTCTGACTTTATTGAAAACATTAAATTTCTTTCTTATATTAATGAATTTTGTACAGCTCAGTATTTGGTGTTCTAGCACGTCATCATTGTCGCACCATCTGCATTTGTCTGTCGTCGTTATTTTTGCTTTCAGTAGTCTAGTTTTGTTGTAAGCTCTGTTCACAAGTACTCTATTTATTTGTTTTATTACATTGCCCGATATGTCTGAGTTGTGGAACCATGTCTTGTTTTTGTACACTAGATTTGTATAAAGCCATGGTGAGTATTTCAGGTTTGTGACCTTCTCTTTATATTGTTCCATCCACTCATTTTCTATTTGGTTGTTGATTTTTATGATGACATCATCCCATTCTTGAAAAGAGTGGGTGCTTTCTCCTGTTATTATTGCTTCTTTTGCTGTACTGTCTGTGAGATCAAGTATAGGCCACTTGCTATCTTTTGGTACCCAGTATAAGGTCAAAGATGTGTCTGGGTTTTTATTTAGGAATTTTCTGAAACGAGATGGGGTGAATTTGTAGGTGCTGTTTGAAATTATATCTCTGATGCTTTAAAGTGAGTCCGTGAATAGTGCCGTGTTCTTTGTGGGGTTAGAGCTGTTTTCAGTGATGGCTAGGAGGATTGCAGTGGTTTCAGCATTAGTGATGTTTATGTCCGAAGCAAGGGTGTATTGTTTTAGTTTATTGTTTTTGATATTAAACGTGGCACATCCTGTTCCAAAGAGGTTTTTGGACGCATCTGTACAAAGTATGTTGTGAGTTTTGGAAAGTTCTTTTGTTATTTGGTTTATTAGGTTATTAAGTTTGTTGTTGTAGTTTAGGCGTTTGATGTTATCTAGGATGTTGGTTTCTATATTACTGATTTGATAGAATAAGTTCTTGGGCTTGCAGTCTTTATCCGCATGACACGTGTTTTTGAATATCTCTGAATATTTTTTGTGTATGAAGGTGTAGTTCGATGCTACCTTATGGTCTAGGTACATTTCTCGGTGATTTTTATTGTGTAAAGTCTTTAACATTTCTTTGGCTAGAAATGATTTTGCTCGTAAGTGGGAGGGTATTTCTTTGGCTAAGGCAAATGTTATTGCATTGGGAGTGGACATGGGAACTCCAAAACATCTTTTGATCGCAAAGGCTTTATGTGCATCTATTTTATTGAAGACGTACTGGGGAGCAGTAGTCATATTTGGTAGGTTGGATTCTAAAAGGGGTCTTATCAGCTATTTGTACGTATGTAGTGCTTTTTGGAGGGATAGACCATGTTTGGGACTGCTAATTTTCATGATAATATTTCTTGCTGTGGTTGACTTTGTTTGTGACAGCATAAATTGTTCTTTCAAATGTCCTTTATTATTGATCACTCTTCCTAGAAATTTGAATGTCTTGACCCATCTGATGTTGGCGTTGTTTATTTTTATATTTATGTCAGGGTTTTTGTCGGCGTGGAATTTGATTGCGGCAGATTTACTGGGGTTTAGTTCCAACTGTAGATCTTTACATATATTGTAGAAAAGGTTGACCTTGCTTTGCAGGTTTGTGAAAGTTTCTCTGTTTTTTCCTTTACTTATTATGGATAAATCATCTGCAAATTGCAGTATGGTGGTATTTTCATCAGTTATGCTGTGTAGTCTGTTGGTGTATATGTTAAATAGTGTAGAGCTCAGAATATCTCCTTGTGGTAAGCCGTTTTTAATGATAGCCGAGTTTTCTCCTAAAGTTAGTATCCTGAGTCTAAGAAAGTTTTCTATCCAGTTAACGTAAAATGGTTCTACTTTAAATTCAGTTAAGGTTTGAATAAGTTTTTTTTTAAATCTACTCTTTCATATGCGTTGGAAATGTCACACATGACTGCCATCAGTGTGTAACTTTTCTTTTTTGCAGTAGCATGCAGCAGTTTGTTAATGCATTGTTTGCGGATTTCCCATTTCTGTATGCAAAGCTATTTTCATTTAGTTGGGATGTTTCTTCAATGTGGTTGTATATTTTTGTTTTGATTAAACTGATTATTATTTTAAGCGTTACGTTGAGAAGAGAAATTGGTAGCTATCTATTTGTTGTGGCGGTTTATCTTTTTTTTAAATTGGTACTACTCTAATCTTTCTTAGGTTGTGTGGTATGCGGTTTTTATGGATGTTTATGTTTATGGAGTTTAATAGAATGGTTTTATTTAGGGGAGATAATGAGTTTAACATGTTGTATTCAATCTTATCTGGACCTGGAGAAGTTTTGGTTCTATGATTTAGTAAAACATCATGTAAATCATTGAGGGTAAAATTGAAAGGAGGGGGAGTATTTACAGTAATGTTTGTTCTGTCTGCTGAGTTCGGATTAGTGTGTTTGTTTTTTATCACTTTTAGAAAATTACTGTTGTTTTTAGAGTCCCATTGGGATTTAGGTTTAGCTATTGTTTTATGTTTGATGTTTCTGATAAAGCTCCAGAAATCTTTTCGATTCTGTTTCTTGGATATTTCATGAATTTTGTTCTCCCATAATGATTTTTTTTCCTTTCTTACCGCTTCTTTCTAGATGTTATTGGCCTCATGATATTTGGTGTAATTAGTTGAACTTTTGAGTTTCAGAAAGTTTATCCAGGATTTCTCCTTTGCTCTCCATATTTTTTTAAAATCCTGATTCCACTAAGTCTTAGGGGAGAATTTGAATTTTTTATTATTTATTACATTGTATTTAATGATGTTGTGGATTTTAAGTTTATTGTTTTCAAGGTTGTCTGACAGTGTGATATTATTGAGTTCTTCTTTGATTTTTTTCCTGTTTATGGTTATTTGGTTTTGGATATTTATTTTTTGGTTTCCAATGTTGAAAGTAATGGTGGTGTGTTCACTGTTTGAAATTTTGATATTTTGATTTTTCCAGTTTACGTTTTCGCAGGGGAAATTTGAGATGGTAATGTCTGGGCAAGATTTTAATGTGTTACCGTTGGTAGTGAGTTTGTGAAACGTCGGGATGCCTGTGTTGAGAATATTCATGTTGTTTTTTGTTATAAAGTCTTTTAGGAGTTTTCCTTTAGTGGTGTTAAGACTGTCGCCCCACATATGATGTCTCGCGTTTAAGTCTCCTCCTATAATTATGTGTTTTGTGGTTTTTAATATGTTTGCATAGTGATTTGAAGTTTGATTGAAAATCATTGTTGTTGGTGTCTGGTGGTATGTATATGGATATAATTAAAAAGTTTGGTTTGAGGTTTGTGGGTTCTACAGCTACGGCTTCTATGTTATCATTTATGGGAAAGGTTTTATACTTGATTTTGTTGTGTATGACTATTGCAACTCCAACTCCTGTTTTGTTTTCCCTATGTTTGTAGATGATGTCGTAGTTGGTTACTTTGTAAACGTTTTTAATTGTAGAGGTCCAAGTTTCTTGGAGGAGTGCAATGTCTATATTTAGATTATTGAGTGCATATTCTAGATTTAATTTATTTTTAATTATGCTTTGTATGTTTAGTTGTAAGAATTTAATATTTGTGTTCTTTGTTGTTATTAGGGGTTGATTATGATTTGGAATTGGTTTCGTCATTTACTGGTCTTTTTATGAGAGTTATTAATTCCTTGATGCTTCCTATTAGGTTATGAAGGTTAGTTGTGTTTATGGAACACATATTGGTGGTACTGGGATTTTTTTTAATATCCATCATTAACTGATTTATCAGTTTCTCCAGTTCAGTTGTTTTCGTTGCGGACGCCGAGGGGTGGTTGTATATCGGTATCATTTTATGGTTATTTGTTATGTCTTGACTTGGAGTTTGTATATTTACTTGATTTTGGTGTGCATACTTCAACATTGTCTTTGCCGAGCTAAAAGAAAAATTGAAACAACAGGAGCACGTTACCACAAAAACGGAAGAAATGACGAATCGACGAGTTGAACTTATAAACAGTACCGTTCAATGTCAACAGAAACGTGCCGAACAATTTACCACATCGCATAGATCACCGAGGACGTATACAGTTGGGAACTTGGCATGCCTAAGTAGCAATGATTGTGTGAACAAGTGGTCGGCAAATGCGCCGTCATTTAGAATGTGTGGTTTGTGTGAATGCGTTGTAGTTAGTTTGTTTGTTATAGCAGATTAGAGCGTTCTAATATGTTCGCTGCGCAATATGAAGACTATGGGTGGTCGGCTTTCCCTTTCAGGATTGTTTTTGGCTAAATGCATGAACTACCATACCACCGCATGAAACGATACACGTGTGTAAATAATAAAAGTAGAACGCTTGGGCATGCCAGGACATGTTGATGAAAGTGCTTATGAAAGTTAGTCATGACCGGACAACGGGCGCATCACCAAGTTCATGCTCTCTAAAGAATAACCGTCGAATTATATTCTAGTATCCTTCGGTGAACTAGCCTTGAGTGAAAGAGTGTTGTCTTATCATTGAATTATTCGAATTATCCTTTGTGAAAGCCCCTTCAGTGCATTGTGTTAGAACAAAATTAAAACTGCTTTCTTTGGAGCAGGAAATACTACAGTGTTTTAGCCAAATATCAGGTCGGTAGTCCTGAGGTATTCGAAAATAGATCTATTATATATATATATATATATATATATATATATATATGAAATGAAATAACAAAGTGTTATCCAGAAAAGCTTTGGAGAGAAAAAAAATTCTATCTAGTCTCACAAAGAGTTATCTAGTCTCAACTGAATTATTTAAAACCTTAGAAATACATCAATTAAAAATTCAAATTAACAAGTGCTCGTTTTTGCAAAAAGACACATCAGTCTTAGGCCATATTGTCTGTTCCGCCGCGTTAAACCAAATCCACACAAAATCTTTGCAAATAAAAAGCTACATCTTCCAAAAAAGGAAAAGGAACTAAAAAGTTTCCTAGGAGCAAATGGGTATTATCGAAAATGTATTAGATACTATGCCAAGGTTGTACAACCTCTTAAAAATAGTGAAAATATAACAACAAATTAATTTTTCGCTTTGCGCAACACGCAATACGAACGGTTCTATCGCACAAAGAATATTATGTTTGTTTTGCATAACGGGCTCTGAACACCCACAAACAAAACTACTCAGTAACCGACCTAGAAATTCTTGAAATTCTTTCTTGAAATTATGTTGTTTATTAACTATCTTAAACCTTTCTTATACGGAAAGAAATTTATATTGTTGCGCTTTTCCAATTTGGCTGTAGCTTCGGAGATCTGCCTTTCCGACGCCGTGGGTTATATAGCCACACCAAGTCGTTCGGCTGGAATCCGGATGAGTTTGCCATTATGTCATATCTGGTCTTCATGCGATCAGTGGTCGCACCATTTGGTTGTATCTGATTCATCCGTTGCCTTAAGTCGCTTGTATATTCTGAAATGGGTTTGGGCTGCTCAGGGGGTGTCCCAACCTTTACATCAGCTGGTAGCCGAATTATTTTTCCAAAGATGACTTTCGCTGACGCTTCTCTGGTCGATGCATGTTCTGCAGTTCGGTACGCCATCAAAAATAATAGAATGCGTTGATCCCAATCTCTCTGATTTTCATCAACCATCTTGGCCAAATGTTTATTTAGCCTATCATTGAATCGTTCAACCATTCCATCGGACTGGGGGTGAAGTGGTGTCCGTGTTTTCTGTCTTGGTCTGAATTTAGTTCATGGGGTACGCCATATCTTCTAACCCACAGTGAAACAATTTGCTCCGCTACAGTAGTTGCCTCCTGGTTAGGAATTGGGTATACTTCTGGCCACTTACTGAAGTAATCGACTACAACGAGTAAACACCAATTTCAACGGTTTCAACAACGAGAAACCCCATTCAGACTCGGGAAAGGGTCCAGCGATGTCCACAGCTATTCATTCGAACGGTACACCCACGCTATAAATCTGCATTTGCCCTCTCGTTCGTCGATTTGGGCCTTTAACGGAAGCACATATTGTGCATTTACGACACCAGTCAACAACGTCGTCCCGAGCCTGGAGCCAGTAGAATCTTTCTCGCACCTTTGCCAGGGTCTTGTTCACCCCAAGGTGACCTCCCAATGTACCTTAATGCATCCCCTTTAGTACTCCTTTGACCCGACTCTTACGAAGAACTATTTGCATCTGATATGAAGTGCCGTCTCCAGTTTCCCATTTCCGTTTCAGAACTCCATCATCAACCTCAAGGGAGTTCCTTTGATCCCAATAGCTTTATAACACTGTGCCGCGTGCTGATATGTCCTTCCACTTGGGACGTCCTGTTGTCTCCTTCCATACCAACAATGGTCCAATACCATCGTCGGCTAGCTGGGCGTCCCGGATTTCGTGCTGCGTCCAACCCTCGTCGACTTCCGTTGTGATTACACGTATATCCACACCTTGTTCTTTTTCTTCATGGACATGGGCAACGGGATAAAGCGTCGGCATTTCCATCCACTCCTCCTCTCCCATGGGCGATTTCGTAATTATAGGACTGTAGCCTTTCGATCCATCTAGCAATTTGTCCTTCTGGGTTTTTGAAATGAAGCAGCCATCTCAGGGAAACATGATCTGTTCAAAGAACGAATTCTGACCATAAAGGTACTTGTGGAACTGCTTTGTTGCTTCAATTATAGCCAGTAGTTCTTTCCTGGTTACGCAGTAGTTCCTTTCAGTCTTTGACAGGACTCGGCTGTAGTATGAGATTACTCGCTCCTTACCGTCAACCTGCTGTGACAATACGGCCCCTATCCCGTTGTTACTCGCATCGGTATCTACCACGAACATTTTTCCTGGTTTGGGGTACGCTAGAACCGGTGATTCACAGAGCTTATTCTTCAACATCTCGAAGGCTTTTTCACACTGCTCGTTCCAGATAAAGTGAGCTGGTGGAGACATTTAGCTATTTGGCTATTTGGCGGCTGATTGACGGTTCGATTATTCCTTGTTTTTCCATTTCTGAGATCATTGCGCTCACTTCTCCCTGCTTGGCTAATGGAAGTCGTCTTGGCGCTTGTCGAATCGGCTTAGCGTTTTGTGTGTCTATAACGTGAGTCACCATACTCGTACGTCCTTGATCGTCGTGACCAGTTGAGAAAATATCGCGGTATTTATTCACCAATTCCGAGGCTTTCTTGAACTGCTCTGGTGATATCTTGGTTGGTTCTAAAAATGTTGACACTAACTCACGGGATTCCCCGGTATTTTGTTTCCTAGCTGGATGTTGGATATCTCCCACTTCCAAAGATGTTACAGTAGATACAAGCTGACAGCTCCCGATAATATCTCCAGCTTTGATGTGTGTGACTGAGTCCGAGGTGTTAAGGACTCTAACCGCCACACATCCATTCTTATTTGTTCTTACTAATGTCCGTCCTAAAATTAGATTACGCAGTGCCTTCGATCCTCCTAGCCAACCTCTGCCCAACGAAGTTGGCTTTTATGCGTTTCTCGACCCCTTGGTTTGAGGGGCCTTATTGCCAGGCTCTGTTCTTGGCCTTAATTTCCTTCTAGCGGAACACGCCGGGCAATAACTTAATTTCCTTTGCTGCTTGCAGTTTCGTTGTAGATGTCCTCATTCACCACAATTCCAGCATATAGGCGCACCATTCACCTGCGCTTCTTCACTCATGTCAACACGCTCACATCTACATTCTTCCGTTGCAAACTCCCGGATCCTGGCTGTGTTACGAGTGGTTGTTTTGGCGGCTTCAAAGTTTACACAATATGCAAGTGCGTCCTTTACTGAGCGTTTTTCGACTAGGCGGACAGCTTATTGCATTTCCCTGTCCTGCAACGCGCTAATAAAAGCCTCCGTTGCCACATCGTCCCGATGATCTGGATCGTAGGTAGGGTAAGCCAAAAGTGCAAGCCTTTCAGTATCCTGGGCCAACTGCTGTAGGGTTTCACCTGGTTTCTGCAACCGGTTGCGTAGCTGCGACTTGTAGATCTGCTTCAGGTGATTATCTCCATACCTCATGTCGAGTGCGTTCGTGATAGCGACGGAGCTTGACTGCAACTCGACAGGGACAGTTTGAAGTGTTTCCGCAGCTGGACCCCTCAGGGCAAGAATTAAGGCTGTTGCTCGCTCCTGGTCATTCCAGTGGTTCGTTTGAGCGGCAGCTTCAAACTGGGTTTTGTAAATGCTCCAAGCCATTTGTCCATCGAAAGTTGGTGCTTTTACATTCCTAGTTGAGATACTGGCTGTACTCGTTATCGGCTTGCTTTAAGTCTTCTCTTATTCTTTCAATCTCATCCCGCACCGTCTCCACTTTGCTCATCCTTACCTCCATTTTGTCCATCTTTTCTTCGAAACCTTTAATTTTAAGGTTAAGCTTTTGGCTTAGCTCACCTAAATCTGATCTTAAGTCGGTGGATTGCCGGTCAAGCTGGTTTAACGCTGTTGGTTGCCGCTCGAGCTTCTCGTTTAAGTCGGTTGATTGCCGGTCGAGCTTCTCGTTTAAGGCGGTTGACTGCCGGTCGAACTTCTCGTTTAAGTCGGTTGACTGCCGGTGGAGCTTCTCGTTCAACTCGGTTAATTGCTTTTGCATTACCATCAGCATCCGGTTCAGCCCTTTCGCAGTCAGAATTTGTTCCTCCTCCTCGCCTCCAGTGCAACTTTCAGCATGGGGAAACTCAAATGACTCTGGATCCATTCCTTCCGCTGCCAGCGCTTCGTTTAACCGGATGATTAGTCTAGCTTTGCTTCCTTCAGTGGAAATGTTCCGCTTTTCCAATTCCTCCTTTAGTTCCGGCGAAGTGAGTGCGTTTATTTTACGCGGCATTTTTCTGGCGAGTTGTTTTTAATGCAAAAGTTCACAAAAGTGTTCACTATAGTCCGCGTTTTTTTAAGTGTTTGATTTTGTTCACTTCACTATTGCAAGAATAATCCCACTTTCTGACACCAGTGTTGCGCCTTTCCAGGTGCGCGACCTGTTTGCTTCGCAAATGTTCGCAATAGTGAATTAAACATACTTGACTAATTTAAAATTGGTTGTTTGAAAAATTCTAAAAAATCACTAACACTTCACAATTATTTTCACTTATTCACTTTTATGGGTTATCACTTTTACATTAATTAATTAATCGCTTATGAGAATCACTTTTACTCCCTATTTAAAATTCGCATACGATTTTATTTCACTTTAAACACTTTTTGATCACGCGCACTGTCGCTTTGCGCTTACTTCGCGTCATCCACCAGACTCTCTTCGTCGCCCACTGTAGTCGCTTTTATACATGTACCAATCAATCCCGAATCTTCCATGTGGATCGTACTCGAGTTTACGCGCTGAGTCACTTACACACGTATTTGTTGTACTCAATGCAGCCAATGTGTTTATATTATGCCTTTTTATCTCTTCGAGAATTATCGATGTAGTGGTAATTGAAACTTCTTTACGACTTTTCTCTTTAGACGATTAGAGTGGCGTGTGACATTATTCGAACATGTCACAATATATACAGATGACAAGCCAACCAAATTTTTCCATGGCGTGGGGATAAATCTTCGCTTATAGATTTATCCCCACGCCTTCGGGAGCCTGACTTTAAAAGAAAGATTTGATATCAAATATTTAAATGGAAAGGAAAATAGAGTAGCTGATTACCTTAGTCGAAACAAGCATCTATAATTAAATGAAGAAAACTCCCAAAAGGATTGCAGTAATTTAGTGAAGTAATTTAAAGATAGGTACACAGACTATAAAATTCAATAGTAATTAGACCTTAAGCAATTAGACCCTAGGTAATTAGAACTTTGTGTAAGCTTAGTCATTTAGACCCCTCAAAAGGCCTTATAACATCAGAAAATAATTGACATTGAAGAAGCGAGCGAATTACTTACTTATTAAAGTATGTTTCATTATAATGAAAAATAGTTTTCAATACAATGAATTGCATAGTTTCTTAGCAATCAAAAATCAATTTTCTAAATGTAGAGCCAAATATTACTTTAGCGGTAGAAATCATACAACAATGAGATCATATTGCAAAATTCGACAAACCAAAGAAATCGTTGCAGGGAACGAGTTCAGTTCAAAGACTTCCTACAATTGGAAGACATTTACAAAATATCAATCATCCATCAATCCAAAACATCAACATTCAAAGTTGGAAAACGTTCACCTTTCACACATGAAAAAAGAAGTAAAATATGCAGACCAAACAAGGAAAATAGATAAATTCGATTGCGAGCTGGCAAACAATAAAAGATTCCATCGTAATGAAAATAAATTTTTTGACGAAATGTAAACTAGTCCTAGAATGCGCAATCAAAAATTATAATTTCAAAATATAATAATATAATACGAAGTGACAGTTTTTCATTAGAGGGAAAAATTCAAAATGGATAAATAAATAATTAATGATATGCTTTATGATAATAATTATTTATTTTAACCTCAAATTGAAAACGGACAATGTATACAACATAGCTCCGAAAACAATCGCGAAGTATGTGCCATGAATACCTTTTTCTACCCCGTTTATTAGAAGTGGGATAAAAGCGAGTACACACGTGGAATAGAAAAATTAATTTATTTTCGTTCGATATAATACGGATTCCGGTAAACTCCGGGATATGGCCGTTTTTAATATTTAAAAACAAAGCCATGAAATATTATGATTCATTCGGAACTCAAAACCAGGCAGTTCTAACAGCATTCAAATTTTGTATTGAGAGTCATTAAATAATCTGCAACATTTCTAAGATTCACGCGAACTTACAAAGAAACATTTTTCCGACCAATGGAAGTGATTGTAGAGAATTTAGCTATATGTTTGCTCGATATTTTAATAGCAACCAAAATTTAACTTCCCACAATCCAGTATGCCTTGTCATAGAAATAAACGATTGTCGAAATAACTCAAGCACAACTTTTGTAACTTATTTGTTGAACTTAAAAATTATATATATTTACATAAGAAAAACTCACAGGCCCTGATGCCAACATTTTGCTGCATCTTCATACTAATCCAGCTAACGATCGGGACTTGGATACTGAATCCAATAGTGACCAAAAACGGATACGCAACGATTACGATGGACAAACGGATATTGTAACGACAACTGTGGCAACATAAGTGTCAACAAAATTAAAAATGCAATACAGGCGACTGAAGAAGATTAAAACTTAGGAATTATAAACGACTCATTCATTCAAAATAACAAAGAAAACGATCACGCAAAATCATCAGCTATTGATCCCAAAGTCAGGCAGGGAAGTGGACTTAACCTTGTAGGGACAGCAGAAAATCCTCTTTTGTTACAATGAGCGGCGAAGATCACCAAGCAATTTTAAATAAAAAGAAGCGACGAAGGTCACCAAGCAATTTTAATATTTTGAGCAATCAAATTGGAATATCTTCCATTTTAAATGAACAAACTTAAAGCACAACAATGAATCAGACAGGAACAGGATAACTGAAACATATCAAGAAAGGACTGAAAACGGAAAAAATGTCATGCACCAACTGAAAGGTGACTAGATTCCTTAAATTGCAATTTTAAAGGAAAATTTAGACCAAATAGTAGATGTTGTATATAGTAGATAGTAGTAGACCAATAGTAGATGTAGTCTGTTGAAAGCAAGCGAAATCGGACAGACAAAAATTGACTTTCACAAATTAAAAAATTTGCAAACTCGTTTATCGAAACATGACGATGACACAATCATTTTTCCTATAAAAGTTTCCGATGTACATCATGAAGTCGAATTTAAAGTAATAAAAGCAATGCCTAATAAAAATAATTTTGAAACCTACCTTCAAGATCAGTACAAAGTTGAATTGGACTCTATTAAATACCTTTATAATGAAGAAAATGGGTTCTGAAATGAATTCAAACAATTGTATATCTAAAAATAATTATAAACTAATCAAAGGTAAAGAATACGAATTCAGGAAAATTGATGAAAACAAAATTGTATCAAGAAATTATAAACTTTTGTGATGATAGAGAAATCAAAGTAAATGGAAGCTACCTAATAAGTAGCTGCACAATAGGAGATAATTGACATCAGTAAGCGATCAGTTTGTGTGAAATGTGAAATGCTTCACGCACACTGGAAGTTTTGCTACTAATGAATCTAGGTATAAATCGGTCGAACGACGTTAGGTTGGAAATTTGTTCTTGATGTTTGTCAAATAGTTTACCCACGTTTTTTTTTTTTTGAATTCCAAATGGAGACAATGAGTACACAGAGCTGTCCAAAAACCTTTATTGCGAAGTTGCGACATTTTAAAAAAAAATTAAAAACTTATTATGAGTCTGCCTGAACTTTCTTGTCTTGTTTTTAAGAACAGACAGCTGTTTCAGTGTCGATATGGTCTCTTTTTCAGTGTCTATTTAGTTGGTTTCAAAAAAAAAACTAAACCTGAACTGGGAAACTCATAAGAATTTTTTTATTAACAGACATTACATTAAGTTTATTTCATTTGTTGTACTGATAGACAAACATCAATTGAAAATGAATAAATTACTTCGCATCTACTATATGTCTCTAATGAGTAAGCTTTTTCAAAAGCCTCTTTTACAACATCAGCGGCTAGAGCTAGCAGGAAATTATTTGCATTTAAAAATTTCTTAATTCTTGACCATCATGTGAATCTCATTTAACAGTAATTTGCTAACTTATTCAAAAAAGTTTTTTAGCAAAATACTTTTCGAATTCAGTCAACCTCTAGTTTTGTTTATAGCTCTGGCAAAGTTTTCATTTGCCAGTGTCAATATGCGATGGAGGGAGTATAACATCTTCAGATTTTTTTACCGCCAAGAGAACTAATAATTCTAAGACCTGAAATAATAACACGTATCTTACGTTTTCTTCATAGAAAGTTTTCTTGCCTTGACAACGCACAAAAACATGCCTTAATAAATGGAAAATCCGGAGGCATCGTTATACTTAATATATTAAACCAATGACTTAATATTTGCACATGATTCTTTAAAGTCAGTAGCATGAGTGACCGGCACGGAAAGGTTTTACCAAAGAATATAAAGCATAAAGAAGTCGAATCCCAAACTTTGCTGAGAAAACTGAGAGAGCTTTCGGTTAAAAGCTCATGTGTATATTTGTCGATATGATGAACGAATGCATGGCAACATTACAAGTTTGATTACAATTATCATCATTATCATTACAATTATCATAACTTAAATAAATTTAGCGATCAAAGTAACTGTGGAGATGACAGTGACCCATTACTTTCAATGTTTAGATGAAGGTAGACGACGAAGAAAATCAAGATAATCGCGCAGAAATTCAGCAAACAGAATTTTCAACACGGCATGAAACGGAAACAGAAACCATGCACACCGATTTGATAGCCGAGGATACATTTCAAAATCCAGAAATCCAGATTGAACTTCCCCCAATGTGGTATTTCATCGGGTATGTGGCATTCAAAGTTCTGACAAATATGAACTGTTAGATGTATGAGAGTATCACTAGGCAGACAGACGAAGTTTTTTCGTGCCATTCCAAGTTTTTTATATTTGCTAAAAATTAAAGCGCGGCCTTATCAGATTTCGGGAATTTGTTAGATCTATTTGATGAGTTATTTGGTGTCTGCAAGCATTACCTTTTTCGATGTAGTTTTCAAAAATAAACCAAAAATAAGAAATATTTAAGAAATAATTATGGCAAATTGCAAGCATGCCACTGGTTCCATGAAATGGATTCCTATTATTATCATAAAATTAAATTATTAGAGTTTATGATTTTAGTTTTGCTAGGGAAGAATTGTAACTGGACTGTTACGAAGAATGAAATAAATTCCAATAAAAAATTAAATAAAACTAAAGTTGAAAAGAAATTATGAATTTGAACAATTTAGGTAGACAGAACTGAACTCCTGTAGAACGGGTGTTGTACTTTATTACGATAAACTCAACAAACAATTCAATTATCTTTAAATTACTCAGTCAATTTCTTTTGCTAATCTAAATAAAACACATGTTAAATGAACAACTTAATGGAGATAATGAGTATTTCAATAGAATTTTATTCATCACTTCAAGCAACTTGAAATTTTCGTACATAAAAAATCTCAAGTTATCGGCAGCCTTTCTTTGTTAACAAGGTGAAGCAAAACCATTAATAGAAATGCGGAGTAGAAAGAATAAGAAACAATGCGGAGTGAGAGTTGCTTTTTACATTTGCATATTTACCAATCCTACATAACCCACTAACTGGACATAGTTGTTTTTTTTTTGTTTATGTCAGATTTGGTACAATCAGAGTGCTAGTACTATGGAAAGATTAAAGCTAAAATGACGAGGGTCAATATTTAATATTGAGACTTCTTCGAAATTATGTCGCAAGATCTGTAACTGTGAGTATAAATATTGCGACTGTCTCACTACTAACCTTGGTCCTCCAAAAGCGTTCATGTCTTTAGACATGAATCGATATGTTTTTGATTCTGACGGGGTTCCAATTGTATATCACATATATAGACGGGCCACCGATAAAAAGATGAAATATTCTTCGAATTTGAGTACACTAGACCAGCGATTTAAATGGAGATACTCATTTGCTAAATTCGTTGAGACTAGTCGCGCTGAGATGGAGCATTCTAGGTATTGGTATTGGTATTGAATGACACTGTCTAAATTATTCGTGTTTATTTTCCGTTTTTGTACTATTCGTTACTTGGCTTTTGAGTTTCAGCTCATGGTAGCTACATTTAGTGTTGTTGTTAGGGTAAAAATTAGAAAGAGGTTTCAATATTTAATATAGGTATATGTTATTATACTAGGCTTTAGATATGCAGTTTAACATTAAAGCTAAGAATATTGTTAGCATTACAATAGACAAAGACAAGTATTATAATATATTAGCCGTAGGATAACAGTTTTCTGTTGTATTAACATTATAATTGATTTTTGAATAATGTACGTTGTTTTTTCTCTCCTTCTTCTGTTGTACTGTTGATTTGTAAAGATTGGAAGCAACTCAAATTAAAATTAATTCTTTGCGTGAGGACACGCATCCTAAGGAGCGGCATGTCACCACCTCATCAACAAATTTTGGTTGCGATAATATTTTCTGAACGATCTCTATGCTACAGGGATAGTAAATCTTAAATGTAAACAAAATCATCTTCTGACCTTGTTTGCAATACACTAATGGGATATCAAGTTGACTAATTGATCAACTTAAATTAAGATAATGATAGAATTTATTCACACTTTGGATACTTGGCCAAAGATGCGAAATAGTTTAATATAAACAGTAATATTAAGTATAAAAAGGAAATGTAAATGAGGAATAAGAAGAGTCGTGAATTCATCAGAGTTCCTACAGTCGTATAAATTCCTACAAATCAATTAAAATAACAAAGCGTTATATCGAAATATCGCACGTGTTATTTCGTCACAATAATCATCAACCTTAAACGTCTAGGTTAATAAATGAATGATTATCCCCGCAAGCAAAATTGAAACCAAAATAGTATTTGCTCCAACAGAACAGACTCATCGACCTGCGACTACATGGCGTGGAGATGTAAAATCATCAATATGCAAGCAACACGAAAAACCTCTCTCACTGATCTTACCGCCTCTTCAAGGTTGCCCCCACATGCCCAGCAGTGATGAAATTTTCTGATGCAAAACTTTGATGAGCGATTCGACTTCTTTATGTTCTATATTCTTTGGTTGCATGAATCAAGAGCGTTCAATGTAGTTTTTGCAGTCATGTTATATATGTATATGAGGGGCTAAGGAGAAGGTTGAAGCTTGGCAGAAATAGAACATTGAAACTGCGAACGGCATATGGCGAAAATTTTTAGTACATTATGTAAAAAAAACAACTAAAACACTGGGCACAGCAAAAATTAGGAATCTAATCATTGGACAATCACACTATTCCGCCAAACAAATTAATACAACAGTTTTAGCCAATCGGAGTTCAACTGCGATGCTGACTTTTAAAAGTAAATTGACCGCAAATGCAACAAAATTCCTAAGATATTCTCCTAAGATATAATCACCACCAACCAAACCGTTTCAAATTCAAAGATTGGATCTGAATCAATTATTCCGGATTACGAAAATCATCATCAATACATTAGATGTTTAAAGATAACTGATAGGAATTTCTCAAAATAAATCATTTATTAGTTTGTTTACCAATTATTAATGCGCAAAGTGTAGAAAACTTCAACATATTTACTGTCCCAGGGTCCATATAAAAGTAAATATAAGGCAAATCTAAGAAAATTTTGTGCGTATTTTGGTAAACTACAATTTTTTCATGTTTTAGAAGTAATTGATACCTTCTGATAGGTTTGGAACGTGCGAAGTAATAACGAATTAAATTAATTCACGAATGTTGAAACTCATTGTGAAGCCACAATATTATAATCGATTAATGTAGAGCCATCATGCAAAGCAGTAGGTAGTGTAGAAGTCTGTGAAAATAGAAGCTTATTTCTTGGTTAATTATGGAACTGATTCGACGTTTAAAAGGATATTTACCTCTATTCTAATCGAACCACAGTACTTAAAACTACATTAAATTATTCCGATTTAAATCATTAGCCTTCAACTAGGTTTCAAATATTTTTAACCTTAAAAATTAAGTTCCAGAACTTCTTTCTGGAAATTAAACTATTAATAATAACTTACACAAGAAATTTTGGCGGCTTCTGTAATTTAATATATTTAATAATATCGTGATCAAGCTCGATATTTGCGCATGCAAAACGATCTCCGGAATTATTTGCTCCGAATATCACAATTGACCGTCCTATTGCACTGACTGGTCCTTCCAGAGGCAAATTTGTATCCGTGAAAACGACTCTTTTATCGCCAATATCTGTTGAACATGATTTTCTAGTTATTTCAACAACTTGAAATACAAAAATTTATTTTTTTTTACCTATTTGACCTACTCGTGCTGAAATATCTCCTACAAAACATCTAAGTGGATTGTCTGGTCCACATTCTTGGGAATATAATTCATTCTAGAAAATTATCAAGTATTAGTGAGTAAAGAGTTACGAATTTTAAATTTCCTCACATTTAAAGGGTCTGCCAGCTGGGTGTAAAATGGGTTCCAAACATAACCACCAGCAACGCATCGGGTGGTTGTTTGTTTGACGGCTGCATCGACTCCAACAGGATTCACGAAAATTTGCCAATGATGAGATCTTGTCTGCAAATTAACATTCAAATGTGTTTAAAAAAAATTGAGGTTCTTACAATATTTCGATCGTTTTTTCCAGGGTGACGTAACTTTATTTCTATGACTGTGTCGCTAGTACTTCCATCCACATATATCAGTTGTTGCATTCGAATATATCCGTAGGCGTATCCTGCGGGATGATGAAAAGACGCTATAGCACTAACTTGCCTGGCCTCATTTGGACTGTATCCCGACTCAATAGTACTACATGCCCATCGTTGATTGTTCTCCTTTTTATGAATCACAATAGATCTACCCACAATACTTGCGTATCCGAATAAAGATAAAGTTGTGTCATTATACCATTTCTTGTACCCTCGTAAACCATCAAGCGATCCGAATTTCCCGCTCAAATCACCAAACTTGTATTGATCGATACTGCCTTCAGAAGAATTTGGTGAAGATTTTGAGGTTAAATTACTTGGATTCCAAATGCCATATAAAGAAGATTTTTCGCAAGGGAACACCAAGTTGGCCTCAACCGATGTCTTCATAAGATGTTTGAGCATATTTATATATTTTAGAAAAATGTATATTCATACCATATGTATGTGGTAACCACTTGCATTAATCAATCCCTTGAATTCAACCTCCACATTGGTCAAATCGTATTCCGATTGCTGAAATATCTCCACTCTGCCCATAACTGATAAATCATTGCCGTTTGAATGCCAATCACGTGCTACCGCTTTTCGACTGTGATGCCCCATTATACTTAAAAAAGAAAGTTAATATACATGAAGAATCAGAAGTAAAATACCTTACAGTGAACAACCCATACGTTCACCTCTCGCTTTTGGGCCAAAATCATCATATATGACCAAAGATTTTCCCATAATCTGATCATACCCACTCAGTGGTATATTATCATTGAATAACTTGCGGCTTATACGGGATGCATTTATTTTACTTCCAGCTATCGAAATAGTTCCTAGTCGATTAGTCAAATCGCCTAATCGACAATGCGCGGAAGATTTGAATCTACAACTGTCCTCCGGGCGCAACTCTTGGTGAGTTATGTTGTAAGGATTATATATATCGCCAGTACTTACACATCGCTCACTCCAATTATAAAAATCTTTTCCTGGTGGATTTAAATGAATTGCCCAGCGATGAGAATGTGACGTATTTTGAGTAGAACCATCGGCATGTATCAAATATTCTACTAAGACCGATGTATCAGCCCAAGGTTCTTCTTTTGGTTGCCGGAAAACAATCTTACCAACTATAGGGTATCGAAAAAGCACCTGGGCTTTCAACATCGGCATCTGATAAAAACCATTTTGTTGGTATTGTGAAATTGTTCCACAGCCCCATATATCATCAACAATATGCAGTAGATCACTTCGATCGTATTTATATAAAACAAGGGCACGGTGAGCAATGCTATGCTTCCCCTGAAGTGGAAGGAATACATCCCAATAAATGCCGCTTAGTTCCGAACTGTTCCCCGGTAGTATAAAATTATGATAGTACATCTTGTTTCTACTCTGAAGTTTGCCGGAAAGATCGCCTATAGCATATTGATCCTGAGTTCCGAATCCAGGAGGTGGAAATAAATGTTCTTCTAAATTGTTTGGGTTAAATAATTGGCCAGTAGTTCCACAATAATCTTCTCCGAATGCTTGTTTTCTAAGAGGTGGCAACTCGTTTATTCGTGTTGCAGCAACATCTTTTGCGTACATTAAATTCGCTTCTGTCTTATTACTGGCTGATGATATCGTAAAATTTAATGCAGTGGGATTGAAAATTGATTGCTGCCTAAACATCACACTACCTTTAATTCCGGCATTATCTAAAAATGCTCTAATTAAGAGCAAAACTATTCAATAACATTTAAAAACAGAAAAAGTTATACTAACCTGAATACCAATGGTTGAATATGACGTATTTTTGCACATGCTATAAAATTATCAGGATTGGCTACATCGAATATAACCAAGTACAAAGTTCTATGCGGAATGTTTAAATTAGATGGTAGTAGAAGCTTACTGTCGTTAAATAGCGTTCGTTGCTCTTGCTCATGGATACTCGTTGCTACTTTAATTTTGCCTAATCGGGCATCCAAGTCCCCTAAAGCTTGCTTTTTACCATACCCTTGGGGATCAAACAACTCTTGTAAAAAATTGCAATTTTGCTCTGATCGATGATGATCATGTTTGAATATATCGGTAACGAAAATTTTCCACATGTGCTCAGTATACAATTTCAAGCCATGGCTTTGATGGATTTTATTGACATAGAACAGGTTTGAATAAATAAAAATATTCCACTGCTTTTCATGTTGCTTCGTTAACCATCGAAAATATACAGATCCCGATATGGTAGACTTGAATCTGGCTTCCGCAATACGCTCTCGGGATTGGTCTGCCGCTGTTATTGTGCTGCAGGCACGAATATTTTCTTCGTTTATGAAAACTATTGATTTTCCCCAAATTCCATCAGGACCTTAAATTGAAATTTTTTGCATCAAAGTAGGTTTTGTATAAATTTTGGCCTAAAGACTTTGTCTATGTTATATGAGGTAGGTATATACGGTTTATAAATTGACTGGACTGGAATTGACTGAATTAAGCTGGGTTGCTTTCGGATATTGAGTTTTAGGTTCTTATGTTGAGCAATCTATGTTAATAGGAATTGATGGATGTTGTATTGGTGGTGGAAATGGTAGCGACGTTGATGTCGATTTGACCTGCGTGGCGATGTCGGCTATTTTTGTGGTGATCTATGTTGCCAAAGTTTTCTAACTTGCGGGGATATAAGTCGTTTGCCCGAAAACTATTTTAAATGGTTGCACAAACAAGAAAAACATTGCGTAAACAACGAATAAACGTCGTTTATTTAATAAGGTTTAACGCCAACGACGTAACACAATTACTGAACGTACCAAATTAGCACATTCCTTCCGATTTGGTATCGTGCATGCCTTCCGAAATATTTGTTGATTCTAGCACGACAATTTCAACATCTAGTCTGATACTACAGCATACCTACTAACTAGCACTTATACTTCAAACAAAGTCTCAATCACGGATAAAGGCTTCAATTTTAGAGTTGCATGGGGATTTAAAGGTAAAATTGTTTGGAGCATAGCACAATTACAAACCAGCGCTAGCGCGTTGAAAATGCCAAAACTAACTAAACCAACAAAAAAACCTTTTGTATTTTGTATTTATAGCCAATGACACACACATACTATCACTCCGCAAAAATTATTTTCACATATACAGTCAAACCTGTGTAAGTGACAACTGAGTAAGCGAGAAAACTCTTTAAGTGAGAGAAATTGCCAGTAACCGTCATTTTTAGCCTCTGAAACCTCTGCATACGAGAAATTGAAACTTCTATAAGAGAGTCGGGGAGCCTCAGATATTCGTACATGGACCTCTATAACTGAGACTGTTAGTTATCTTTCTCTCTATAAGCGACAGTTGAGCATGTACGCACACGCAGGTAGCTCCTCGAAATTTTAGAAAACATAAAATCCTACCTAATTTACACCCTGTGTAAATTACTGAGACACTTGCCTATTAAATTACAAAGACACTGTTGTCTGCACACATTTGGCCCTTATTAAAGTTTATTAATATCAAAAACGAAGAAAGATTCAGTTCTACGTCATGTCTATTAAAAAAAATCAAAGTGTTATCTCTAAGCGAAAAACTTCAAATCGTGAATGCGTTTGAGTGTGGGAAATCACGTAATGAAATTCAAAGTGAGTTTGCTGTACCAGAATCCACCTATTATAAAATTATTACATCTCAGTGCTATGAGGAACATGGAAATATTAAGAGGGGTCGAGATTCCGAGTTTCCCGATATAGAAAACTGCTTTTTAGAATGGATCGAACAAACCCTTGATAAGAACATTCCCATTGATGGACCCTTGCTAAAAAAAATCGAAAGACTGCCAAAAAATTGCGAGTTCAAAACTTTTCGGCAAGCAATGGTTGGTTAGAGGGTTTTAAAAGGCGTCATGATATCGCTTTTAAGAAAGCCGTTGGAGACAGTAAATCTGTCGATCAAAGCGTGTGTAACCAATAGACTAAAAAAACTGCCAAGTCTCTTAAAGGGGTATGATCCAGATGGTATTTACAATGCGGATGATAATGGTTTGTTCTTCAAGTGTCTTCCAGATAAAACATTTACATTTAAGGGTTAAAAATGTCATGGGGGAAAATTAAGCAAGGAACGTCTAGCCATTCTTCAAAGCGTAAACATGACCGGTACTGATAAGCTCCCTCTTTTGATAATCGGGAAATCAAAAAAGCCTGGATGTTTTCAAGGTGTCAAGACTTTACCTGTTGATTATGTCAATAACACAAAACATTGGATGAAAAAGATATTATTTAAAGATTTGCTGAAAAAAGTTTACAAGAAAATGAAGATGAAACAAAAAAAATCTTGCTTTTCTTTGACAACTGTGCTGCCCATACGGAACTACCAACATTTTATAACGTAAAAGTCATGTTTTTGCCTGCCAATACCACCAGTAAACTTCAACCTTTAGCCCTGATATTAACGTACTTCTACATAGCCATGAAATTTGCAAGGAGGGCATGTTTCAAAGTAAGTGATGTTACTATCAAAAACTGTTTCAAGAAAGCGGGATTTTTTATCAGCACAGATAAACAAGAATTTCTACCAGAGAATAATATAGTTGAAGCTGAATCTAGCAATGAGGAATGGATCAAGCTTGTGTGTCACGAATCTACTAGTGATGTGTTAACGCCAACCTTTGAAGATTTCGTACAATTTGACGACGACCTGGCTACCGCTGGAGAATTTACCAATGACGATATCGTGCAGATTTTGGATACAGAAGTAAAGAAAATTCCAAAAAAGAAAGAAATTTTAAATGCACTACATAAGATACATAAGTTTTTTGAATATTCGGCAGTAGATGATAAGAAAATATTCGATAAAATTTTTTAAAAAAGGTATGAAGATTTATTGTTTCATTTTGTGTGTAAAATTTATGTAGTACACATACATACATATATGTATAACACATATGTACAATACATTTATTCACTGCATATTTGCTATATCATTTATTTAACCTCTTTGAGTGATAATGGTAATATCTGTACCTCTATAAGGTAGAAACTCGGGTTGGTGAGAAACCTCCATAAGGGAAAAAGAGATTGCCATCCCTTGAACTCTCACTTATTCAGGTTCGACTATATTTGAGCTGCGAAAACTAGCCATCGCCATCGCTCACACATCTATGTTAGTTAATTTATAAGTTATATATCTCGGAATTTGAATACATCGATCTATCTATCTATCAGGTATTTGAATCGATATTTGAGCGCTCTTTGCGGTTATACCTAGCAGCTTACTGTGAAGGCGAATTTGATTCGTAATGAGTAAACCAAAAAATTAACACAAGATGAATTCGACGTCAAACACAGCGGGTCTAAAGATTGTATACGACCTACACGATTTAAAATAAGAATAAATTAAATTAGCCAAACTGACCTCCGGATTGTTTGAACAGGTGTAGGTTAGGAAAATATTAATTATTGCGAATATTTTAGGAAACAAACAAATCTTTTTGTATATTTTTGAAATTATTTTTTATCTTATGAATTAAAAATTCATAAGATAAATGAAAGGAACGAATACAATGAAATTGATAGTGTAAACTGCTGAAGTCTTACGCTTTAACGTTAAGAAACAAGTGAAACAATTAAACAAGAAAGCTTGCATAATAACGAGTTGTTGAATCTTGCTGCTAAGCATGCAACAGCAAGGCGTCTGTGTAACACCGCCACAAGCGAACGAGATAATTTCGAATTTGGGTGATTGGAACGGCTAAAAATACGCTTCTTCATGTACGTTCACACTATGTGAGTACGGTATGATGCTGAGAAAACATTTATGAAGAAGGAATGTGCATGGCAAGTGCATTGATTGATAACTTCAACGAAACCTGTGTTGTAATCCACCTCTCAAGTGTGACAATTCTGGCAGGATGACACACTTGAGAGTTCTAAATAACACCTTTCACCTCGCAAGTGTGACAATGCCGGCAGACAACGGAGCACGTGGTGTGTAGGGAGTTTTTATTTTTGGGTGGGAGAACGGAACTTGGAAGATTAGCGGGGGAAGTTAGTTTGCATTTCGGGTCTCGCGAAGAAAGAGAAAAAGACATGCAGTGGAGAAGAAAAATTTGCTAGATTGGAATGCAGCCGGTCGGGTCGAACAGATTTTTTTTTTTCGTTCGCGAGGTCACAAAAAAATTTCTTGGAAGTGAAGATTTCTTGTGGGAAATGACGACAATCCGCAGTGGCTAAGTAAAAAAAACTGTGCGTCGAATGAGTGAATTTGCAGCTTAGAGAGTTGCCAATGTGAACAGTTATCAAAATCTACAAAAATATCAAAATCAAAATTACAAGTGACATTGGAATATCGTCGGTGAGTGACTTGTCCGCGTGATTGATTTCCGCAGGTCCACACATTTGCCGCGCGATAGCTGCATGCATGAGGAGAAGACAGTGTGAAGAAGAAGGTTGAAAGTAAAGAAGGTGAAGAAGGTTGTGTGAAGAAGGTGTGAAGTGAACAGCACAAAGCTTTCAGGAATTGTCCGAGGATTGTACGTATTGTGTACAGTTTATCTTACAGCATCTCCAATTGCACGGGGCCCGGGGCAGTGTGAATTGTTCAAAATTGTCTTCATCTGCAGGTGCCGCTCGACATGAAATCTTTAGAAAGAATGCTACAACGGATCCTTTGCTAAGAGTGCTCTCTATAAAGTTACAAGGGATGCAAATGATCACAGGAAAGTTATTTTGCCATTAATCTACCTATGCTGCAGTCAATTGTGTTTTCAATAACCTTTTATATTGTCGTATTCATTTCAATGAACCAAGAAGAAAGCTGATATTAGTGACATTTCCATTTGTTAAGTGATGGTATATCACGCTCACCAAACTTTGGGAAAGAGTTCACCAATTCCCTCACAACGAAAGGCGCTCGTTTAATCACCGTCTGATCACCCTAATATAAAAATTATAATGCTAAATGAGGTGATGGAAATTGGGACTCATGTCAAATGTTTTATTGGATAGAAATATAATTCTGTAGTTCATCACATTATAATGATCAATATATAAATTATGATCACAAACCGCTCTCAGGCTAAAAGCCTTCTGGCGTATCTACAGATAGCATTTAATCAATGCATTGATTATCAAGAATAATAGTTTATTTTTTTAAATCAAGTAATAGATACCTACAAAATGACATGGAGTTCAATTGTGAAATAAGAATATTAAAATTTATATGATGATACGAATAACATTAATTAAAATTTAAATTAAAATTAAGATTCATATATTATTTTAATTGATTTTAAATTAAATAAGAGAGATTAAGATAAATTTATTGATTAAAAACAAATGGATTACTCCATAATATTCTTTCCTTCCATCGGCAGTTAGTATTTTTCACAAGGAAGGTGATGGCGCACAGGTAAGTCTTCCAGTGATGTAGAGCTTAAGGTGTTTCGTCGGATAGGGTCCCGTATTTTTTTTTTGTGGTAGGGAGGTGAAGGCTGTTTACGCTCTGAGTGTGGGACTCCCAGACGCAAAATGCTTTTGGACTACCCACTAAACACCTCCCCTGTCAACCTGAGAACCTAGCCTGGAACCGTTTGACACATTACTTCGGGCTAGGCCTCGTGTTCCTACGCCTAGAGGCGCCTTCGGATTATGGGAATCTCTTCTCTAACGGGAAGGACGGGAGAGGAAGGAAGTGCTACAAAAGAGATCCATTCATCCCCGATGCCTCCCAGCACTGCCCGAGCATATTGCGCCACGCGATTCCAATTGTCAACTGTTTTCAGCATTACTCCGACGATAGTTTCCGGACAGAGCTCTCCAATTTCGCTGAGTAGGACCCCTCGCTGCTGACTCCACCTTTTGCAGTAGAAGAATGTGTGACAGGCGTCATCCGGTTCCGCTGCACAAAACACACAGGTAGGAGACCGTGCTCTGTCAATTTTGTACAGGTAGGACCGAAAACAACCGTGCCCGCTTAAGAGCTGGGTCAAGTAGAAATCAGTCTCACCATGCACTCGACTGAACCACGGCCTCAGGTCAGGGATCAGACGTGCATTCCACCTTCCTCTTGTTTCTTGCTCCCAGGACTGTTGCCAATCACTGAGAGAGCGACGTCTCTCTTCCCTGGTGATCTCTTCTCTTCTATCTTCGCCTCTGCGCAGGTAAATACTTCTGCGCTCTCTCGCAAGGAGGGTGATGGGTATCACCCCTGCGATTACCAGCACTGCCGCCCCGGAGATCGTTCGGTATGCGCATGCGATTCGCAGTGCTCCTTGTCTCTGCACCTGTGCCAACGGCTTCCGATGTAACTCCTTGCTGAGAGCGTCGCCCCACAGTTCTGATCCGTAGAGTAGAAGCGACTGCACAACGCTCATTAAGAGTCGTCTCCTTGATGTGGTGGGCCCCCCTTTGTTGGCCATTAATCGGGTGAGTGCCGTCACACGCGCTGCAGCTTTGTCAGCTACTGCCCTGATTTGTTGGGAAAAACTCATCTTCGAGTCTATCAGGACGCCCAGGTACTTTACTGCTGATTTCAATTCGACCAACTCGTCCCCTATACTGATAGGCCGTACTCTGGGGATTCTCTTCTTCGTTAGGATGACCACTTCGGTTTTTTCCAGTGCCAGCTTCAATCCGTGAGCGGTCATCCAGTCCTTTACCCTCCGCATTAACGTATTGAGTCTGAGTTGCGCATGGTCTAATGTGCACTCTGTAACGTGACTCATCCGGCAGTTCAAGCTGCAGGAGTCCATCGTAGGAGATGTTCCACAGGTTCGGGCCAGGGATAGAGCCCTGAGCGACACCTGAAGTAAGATTTGTACTTCGCCTACCCTCCTTCGAGTCGTAAAGTAGGCTGCGGTCCTTCAAATAGTTCCTGAGAATCCGCATCAGGTACACTGGTACTTGAAAACGATTTTCTAGCGCGTCCAGAATATCTTCCCATCTAGCGCTGTTAAATGCATTTCGGACATCCAGAATAACCAGCAGGACGACCCGTCGTGTGGAAATACTGTTCGACTCCGCACGTTGGACCGCGCTCACTACTTCTCCAATTGCATCGATGGTGGAGCGGCCTGCTCTAAAGCCATACTGCCGTGGAGATAGATCCCCGGCAATACGAATCACGTCAGCGAGTCTTCCCCTGATAAGTTTTTCAAAAACTTTTCCGGCCGTGTCAAGCATACACAGTGGGCGGTATGCAGCTGGCGACTCGGGATCCCCTTTTCTCTTCTTAAGGAGCACAGCACTCCAGCTTCCTTCCACTCGAGCTTCCAGCACTCTGGGAACAGCCCTTCGCGCAGGCATGCGTTGAACATGCGGAGGAGCAGGTCAGGGGAAAAGTGGAAGACCATTTGTAGCACCTCAGCTGGAATCCCATCTGGTCCTGGAGCCTTTCTGACCATCATAGACAAGACTGCTTTCTCCAATTACATCTTCGTGAAAAATGGAATTTCCGTTGGTGTTTCATAGTGTACAGCTTCAACGATGGCAGGATGGATGGGGAAGAGAGCCCGCACGATTTCGTCCATCTTTTTTGCCTCGTATGAGTGAGGTGACCTTTGGACACCGAGCTTCCGCATTACTATTTTGTGGCCCAGGCCCCGTGGGTCTCTGTTCACGTCGTCCACCAGGTTTTACCAGCAGCTGGCCTTGCTGCTGATGATACGTCTACGGAGGCATTTTCTAGATGACTTGTAAACAGCTATTCGGATACATGCCTCTTCCCGGGTTCGAGCTCGCTGTGTCCTGCGTCGTAGTTTATGACACTCCCTTCGTTTTTCGGCAATTTCAGGTGACCACCAGTATACTGGAGGCTTGCTGTACCAGGGTCTTCGTAGGGACATCGAAAACCTGCAGGCGGATGTAATGATTCTCATAGTTGTTTTAACGACATCTCTTGCCGCAAGTTCTCCGACCTTTAGCGTTGCTTCCGACGGCGGAGATCGTGCCATAAGCACTTCAACAAACTTCTCAATATCCGCTTTCTCAGTATTCCACCGGAGCGCAGAAGAACAAGCGCGTGATCTTCGGGAAGCACCGTGATGGATCTCCAGAGCTTTGTACTTGTGATCACTGGCCGAGTAATACTCTAGCACTCTTTAACTGATTGTGCTAGGCACTCTGAGGCGAATGTCACATCAGGTATGGTGCCGACGCAACCCCATCGACGGAAAGTAGGGGTGTGGCCTGTGTTCAGTACGACGAGCCCAGTTCGTGCTGCCATGTCCACGATCCGTTTGCTCCGAGCGTCTGACTGGGGCATTCCCCAATCGATTCCCTTTGCGTTGAAGTCACCTCCGACGATCACATGGCCCTCAATACTCGAAACAGCGTCCCCCAAAGCATTGAGCCTAAGTTAAAAGGACGACAACGATTCGTTCGGAGTTAGGTATACACTGAAGAGTGTAGTTCCAGAACACCGAACCCAAACGAAACCATCTCCTCGCCCCCGATCCTGCACTTGTAGGTGAGCACAGTTCCGAACCCAGGTGGCGTCTGTACCGGATTCGTCAGGATACCATGTTGGTGAGTTTCTGGTGTGGTGTTGCTCGCTCAGCAGTAGTAAGTCAGCTTGCTTGTCTCTCGCAAACTGTTCCAGTAGGTCTTGGGCGATGATGCTTCGATGTAGATTGATTTGAAGTATACGAATCATTGCAGAAGTGCTTTTGGCTTTGTTAGAGCTTCTTGGAAGAGCCGACACTTCCCTGTGCCCTGAATATGTTTCAAATCATCTGGTCTCGTGTTATACTCCTGGCAAAGAACACAGTGTGACTCGTCTGTGCATTCCTTCTTTTTATGCCTTGTCTTTCCGCAATTGTAGCCCAAGGAGCTTCGGTCAGTTCCATTACATGTCTGTGCGGTATGACCGTATCCGAGGCACTTGAAACACCGAAGGGGAATGGCCCTTCGCCGTATCCGACAAATAACCCACCCTATTCTTATTTTGCCCTGCTTCAAAAGCTGTTCTGCTTCCCTCTCTATGAGGTCGATTATGGCCATGCGTTGACCCCTGTTGTTCGGTTTGGCCAGCCTGACTTTCGTCTCGCCTAGTACGGGGAAGTCGCGTTTTAAGGCATCTTCTATTTCAGGTAGATCCGTAACGCAGTCAATGTCTCTAATTTCCAGTGTGGCCTTAGGCTCGAGTGAGGCTACAGTTGCCTTCTCTCCAAGGACTCTTTTGACTGCGTCACGGAACGCGTCTTTATTATTTGCATCTGATCCGAACTCAACAAGTATATCCCCCGAGCGAGTTAGCCGTACAGCTTTTATTGCAGTTTGTATGTTTTCGGGTCTTACCGCTCCCTTGATTTCTCGCAGAACATCCGCATAGGATCTACCGTCGGTGGGTTTAACCAGCAGTGCCTGCCCAATGGGTTTTCGACGCTTCTTCATCTTAGTTTCTTGGGTTATCTGCGATGATTCATTGCATTTCGGTTGCTGTGGAGGTTTATCGACTTTGAACTTTAGGGCCGCTTTTTTAGCTGCCTTTTTGGTAGCTTTGGATAGTGCCGTCTGAAAACCCTCCTCCATCGCGATTTGATCGTTCGGCGTCCTGTGCTCGTGCTTCCTCCGTTTATCCCGATCCCCTTTGATTGGGCTGCAGGCCAACCTTTTGGTGGCAGTAGAAATCGGGACGACTACTGCGCTGTCGAATGAATTAGCCTGTTGCTCTTCCTCTGCCTTTAGCCACCTGCGTCTATAATGACATATTCGGGTTAGGAGGTCTTCCAACTCCAGAACTCCATTTTTAACTTCTTTGCTAAGGTTCGTTTGTGCGTTGCATGTGGCAGTGATGCGTTTAATAACCCTTTCTGCTTTACGGTATAGCCGCTCTTCCTCTGCACGATCCATGATAATCGAAGTGCTCCGTGTCTGCCGAGCAGGGATTTCTTTGTTTGTGTCCCGTGCTTCAGTCGCTTCGGTGGTGATGGCAACAATCATAGGTTTCTCAACTGTTTCGCCTTTCTCTACCGTGTGTTCGTCTCTTCCAGGTTGCAAGAGGCTCTGTTCTTCTTTTTTTGGTCGCTCTGGTGTGCGCATGGTTTTCTTGCTGCGCCCAAAAAAATCTGTTAAATCTGCGCCCAAAAATAACTGTTAAAATCTCTGGTTGTACCAGATTTCCTACTTTCGTCCATCCGTTTTCGAATTTTTCTGATCTGACATTTTTTCTTTTGTGTATAATTTGTTTGTTATCATTTCTTATGGGTCCCCCCTTAGAGCCGCTATCTCCACTCGTGTGCGTAGTCGCCTTATTGGTCCCATGTTTATCTTTGCTAAGCAGGGAGGCCATGCGAGGGTTGGCACCAGCCCTTATGGGGACAGGTGCTCAGGGCCAGACCGGCGCTAATCAGGAGTTCGTCTCAACCGAACCTAGGGTCCCGTATTGCCGTAGTTTGTAATTCGGTCCGTAATCTGTTGTAGTATATGCGTAAAATTTGATTCTTTTCGCGGTAGTCTATTCTTTTCTTTATTTTCGGGCACTGCGGTATTCCGGTGGGCGCAGGTGCGATCAATTTTGTTGTTTCGATTTGTGAAAAATGTAAATGGTAAAGTAACGTTATACTTGCAACGTCACGTTCGGAAAATCGGGTTTTACGTAGGCTGGTTCATTAATGGAAACGGAGCGGATGTTCACTAGGGTCCGACCCACGTCCGCACATCTCGCCTCATGAGCTCATCCCCTGGCAGACATCAAAGATCGCGAACAACAAGCAGTTCAATGTCTTGAACTCATCATGAATCAACAAATTCTGCGCTCAATGGATAACGAAATTGGAAACGATAACTACGCCATATTGGCAATTGACATCTTCATAATATACTAATCACCAGTAATCGACTATTATATCACTATAAAACGGGTTTTGTGAAGATATACTGTGCTTCCCCATAAAAATAAAAAAAATATATAGAGTTAGACTGGAGAGGCTCAAATTGTTAATACCAAAGCTGACCACTGTCAGCCACGACAAAGCAAAGTACTACCGTCAACAACAAAATCAAAACCAGTTGGTGCCAAGACCTGGTGCCGGGCGTGAACAGCAATCAATGGGGAATGGACTATAAATTCGTGATTCGGAACCTCGGCTCCTCCACCTCGCATATAGCAGGTAGAAAAAATTGACCAAATTCTGCGGACCATTTTCTGCGTGAAAATGCGTTTTAAATCAACACAGGCGCTGAGGTTGACTCGTGCGTCATTCTATGTTGAAAGAGGCATAAACAATTACAAGTTTGCAATAGTCAATAAAATTATTCCCAAAAAAAATTATTTTTTAAATTTTGAGTTGTCAACAAAATTATTGCTTGCCTTTGCCGGGTCATTGGTTCAGGTAAGTAGGCTCGTGTAAATATTTACTGTGTGCAAAAATGGGCGGATCCATATATTGCGACAACTGTTAGCTGTCAACGTTCGAAAAGGTGTGTGCTAACTCCTCCCTCCTGAAAATCGGTGTCCCAAAAATAAAAACGATAATTTAATTCGGCCAGGATATGAGTAGGCTAGATCTGATTGCAACGTGTGCTTAGATCGCTTTGAGCGAAGAATGAAAACTGTAAGGATTATTGCCAAACTTATAATTATTGCGAGAGTGAAACTGTCTCATATGGAAATTCATAGATAGAGTACTGTCAAAGGATAAAACACTTAATTTTTTCACATTATCGAGATGCAATTTGTGCCGGTATGGGAAATCTAATTTCATTTTGTTAACGGTGATATTGTTATTTAGAATAGGGGTCAAGGGGTGAAATGATGTGGTATCTTTGCTATTGAGAAATCTAGTTGAATTTCCGCAATCAAGATTTCCTTAAAAATTTCTGAGATATAAGATATTACCACTGATGAGCACGATTATCGGCTTCTTGCAGAATTCGTAATCACAGGATGTATGTATACTTGGGAAAGGCACTCACTTGGGCCTAGTTTTTCCAATTGGTACGGTAGACGGTGACTCCTTGGATCTCGAAGCATTTATTTATGATGCCATGCTTCCTTTTGCGTTACAAACAGATTAAAGCAATTCAGATGAATTCTTATATTATTTATTATGGTAGCACGAACCAAAACATGATTGTAGTCTGTGGTTTCAGTTTCTGGTATGCAAATGACGTACCATAGAACATTACCTTTGACTAACATCATACGTTCTGCGTACTCCATCCCAGAATTTCGTTGTTAAAGGGAAAGGTTTTGACCTGAGAAAGTATTTTGTTGATTTCCGTATGACCTAGCAAGTTAGAATTTACTATACCATTTTTTGCAACTAAGGTTAGCTAAGTAGCTAAGGCTATTCCTTGAATTTCGTCTTTAGGGATTAGCATTTTATTAAAGAGAATCTCTTCAAATTCGTCATTATTTTGGGAGCTAATTTCAGAGACAATTCTATTGTAATTATCTACTTATTGCGCAGATACGCTTGTTACATATTCATTAATTTTGAAATGCTCTTTGTTGTTGTTGTTTACCATGTTGTTCTGGCTGTTTGTCCATCTGTAGCATCTGGGCTTTCTGCGATATATTTCCAGGCTGACCCTTCATGCATAATTTATAGACCGCTTAATTTTTCTTGGCTTCCTATCTCATAGCTGGTCAATGAGTCCTTTAATTACGGAGAATTGATGATGCAGTTGGGGTACCAAGATGCTTAATCTTTTGATTTTTTGTTGTATTATTGATTCGGTGTATGCAATTACTTGGTCGTATTTGTTGAGGTCAATAGCGTGGATGGTCTTGAAATTTCCATCAATTATTTTTCCCCACACCCTTCTGATAGGTTTGTTTTTCGATTTTATTTGTTTTGTGGTTCTTTTTTTGGTGTTGTTGTTCTGCAACCAGTTTTTTTGTTTGCGCGTGATTTCATGCTTTACGTCGCTATTCAGCTTGTCGCTAAAGTACAAGCGCTGTTCTCGCGCAAAAAAACATTTCGACGGGTTTCTTGCTGGTTACATAATTTATGGAGTTATTATATCTATCTCCGGAAAGGTCCGGATGTTAGCGTCGAAGACGTCTCACTATTTCGAGTATTGACGAGTGAAGTTCGATCGTACCATTCACTTCACTTTTTTGGGTTGGTGTGTAAACGTAGTTCAAAGTAGTAGTTCAAAATGATGGGACATATCAAACGACCTTCATTGTCTGAAACTAGGATTTGTGGAACAGAGAAGTAGTCTAATATTTCTATGATTTTGTCAAAAAGATATACTTCATTTGTTTTTTATACGGAAAAATTTTCCGAGTTTGCTAAATTTGTCAATACAGGATAAACATTTTTCACCAGAAATTTGAAAAATATTGAGGTGCAGAATTTCAGCTGGATAGTAAGGAATTGGAGTTTCCTGTAGATGTGGTTTTTGTGGATCACGGTCGTATTTATTTGAGTTGCATACATCACAATTCTCGGTATATTTCTGAATAAGTTTGGTCATTCCAGGAAAATAGTACTTTTCCAGAAATTCTTCTTTGTTTTCGAGATGGTTTCTATTTGCTGGACGATGTTCCTGTTGTTTCACCTGCAATTTATTATTTTCATCCGCAAAATCTTGAACAATTTTTGCGTGATTCGGATTCTGAAGTTTGAACAATGTTCGTTATAGACTTCTTGCACTAGTTGAATGTATTCCTCTGGGATTTTTATACGGAAATAACTATTTGATTCTTGAATACATTCAAAGGCGCTTTGCAATGTTCTATGAGATCTTAGCTATCTTCGTTTGCGCTATGGGCTGTTGCTGAGTCAGATGTTAGCACGTTTACCTCAATTGGGTCAACTGGTAGTCTACATGAAGCGTCAGCCACCACGTTAGTTTTGGTTTATATGCGAGTTAATAGTTAAACTCCTAAATCCGAGCCTTCCAACGCTTTAGCTTTGCATAGAGCAAAGGTGAGTGGTTGGTGATCCGTAAGGATTCTCACTTTTTCGCCCCGTAAAGGTATGTTCTAAGTTAATCCAGTGCCCAGACGATTGCAAACATTTCCTTCTCGTTTATAGCATAATTTTCTTCCGTTTTGTTTAACGAACGAGTAATGTAGGTAATTGGTTTATATTTTCCCATATCGCCTTAGGATAACACTGCTCCAATCGCTTGATTTGATGCGTCTATTGTTAAGATAAATGGTTTCTCGAAGTCTGGGAATGTTAACACTTCTGAGGATGTTAGTAGCTCTTTGATATCGTTGAATGCCTTCAGTTCCAGTTTGTTGTGCATTTTCACCTCTCGTCAGATTGGTCAAAGGTTTTGTGACCTTTGAAAAATCCCTTATAAAACTTCTATAGTAAAAAGCGAAACCAAGAAATGACTTTAACTCTTTTAAATTATTTGGCGGCTTGATGTTTTTACTTGCAGGAATTTTCTGAGGATCCGGCGAAATTCTTTCTTGGGAGATGACATATCCCAAAAATTTAATTTGCGCTTTCAAAAAGGTTGACTTAGCTAGGTTAACTTTCTAACTGTTAACTATTTCCAAGTGTTAGATATTCTTCTTCTTATGTTTCGCCCAGAATGCAAATCTTCCCAATGACTTGTTTCAGAACATCATCTAACATCCGTTGGAAGATAGCAGGGGCATTTTTGAGTTCGAATGGAACTCTTGTAAATTCGCGCTTCCTATTAGCTGTTGAAAATGCGATTTGGTAATATAACTTTCTATCATCTTTATCTGATGATATCCCGACTTCCCGAAACTTGCTAAAGTGTTTGTCATATGTGGGATTGGGTACGTATCAGACATTGTTACCGCATTCAGCTGCTGAAAATCGACTACGAGGCTATATTGCTTTTCACCTGCAGAGTTTGGTTTTTTTGGTACGACCCATATAAGACAAATATTAAGTTGTTCGAACTTCTTTGCTATGGTTAGTTTAAATAGCTAGTGAAAAACACACAATTTTCCTTTTAAGTCATAGAATTATTTATTTTGTTTTATACATATATCGATATTTCGAAAGCCAGTTACTTCCTTCCTCAGTGCTAACTGATTCATAACTTAGAAAACCAACCCTATATATATATGCCTATCCTAATTAAACTTCATTATCCCCTAATTAACAAAAGGAACCATTAACAAACCGGCCGTTGTAAATTATTTTTATTGGCAGTACACCTCTATCTAACTTATTTAGCCGAAAGGCTTAATCCCTCATAAGGTTATTTTTCTTTATTTTTGTGTGAATTTGAAGAGAGGTGAATAGGCGTTACCTTGGTCTTGATTCATCCTGCTGATTTTGAGTATTTTGAATATCTCCAGGCTTTCAATGACGTCTAATTTTTGGTACTGTCTTACCTGTTTGATCACTTTTAGATCCTCCGTCCTGATCTTGTGTCCCGTTTCCACAATATGTTTTGCCACCGTTGATTTGATTTCCTGTGTGCTTCTTTTCTTTTTCAACACGTTCTCTGCTTCGCTAAGGTGCTCCTTGCAGCGTATGATGGCTAGCCGTCGAGTTTGTCCTACGTAACATTTGTTGCAATCGGGGCAGGAGATTTTGTACACCCCACTTTGTTCTTCTAGGCGAAGTGGATCCTTGACTGACTTGACACGGCGTTTTATTTGGAGTTTTCTGCTCGTGGGTATTAACTCTATGCCTGTTGTACTCATTCGTTTTTTGAGTGCTCCTGTTGCTGGAGTGTGTCTGATCGCCGCTCTTCTTGTATTTCTTGTATTTTCGGCTTGTGTATTTTTCCCGAACAGTGTCGACAAACTGTGGAGTTCCATCTGTCTCTCCTTTTTCCCTATTATCCTTTTGATGGTATTCCTATTGTATCCGTTGATTTTTGATTTAGTTGATGATCTAGAGTACGCACATCATGTTTATCATAGTAATGAAGTGATAAGCACTTCTTAATACTAAAGCACTCATTATCGAATATATTATAAGAAATGAGAGCAGCATCTGCTGGGCCCCGTATCTTTCGGCGAATTTGTTGCAAAATCGCCCTAAAAATTGGTTTGTTACGCTTAATACTGTAGTCCTTTAAGATTCATTCAACATTATGAATCCAGGACACATATTGAACTGGATTCTTATCGAAAACCTGTAGGTCTCTTACAGAATCTGGGAGCTTTCTTATCTCATCCAGATCTTTGTCAGTTTGAGGGGACGCAAGTGGTTGTAATACCGAAGAAGAAGTATGAGACTGAGGAGTTGAATTTTGCTGTAACGAGAACACTCTAGCTTCTAATCTTTTGCTCAATTCAACACTCGCATTGACCTCACCCGTTAATAAAAGATCGCATTAATCAATTAAATTTTTCCCAAAGACAATTACTTGCTACATTTGAAGTTATCAATAGGCAATATAATAGGTGCAGGTAAGTAGGCGACTCAATATATTTCAAGAGATGTTAGCGGTCAACGTTCGGAAAGGTGAGTATGAAGGTGTGTTAACTTTGATACGTTCGTGTTAAACTGGGAAATCGCTCATGACGGAAGTACACAGACTCTTTTTACTAGTAAGAAAACAAACAGGATTCTATATGGGATTTTATGCTTTATCCACAGAAAATATTTAGTTTAGAGAAATTAATACTAGAAGAATCTGTTTTATTTTTTACTGCTCATAAATTATTGTATGATTTAAATCGTATAGTGTAAATCAATTGACATTTGAGTGGTACAATGAACAAAATCTACGAACATCTGTGCTAAACGTTGGATTTACGACAAATTTATAATATCGATATATAATATATTTATTATTTAGAAGATTATTAGATTTAGATTATTAGATATTAGAAGATTATTAGAATTATAGGAGTTGAAGTATTTATCTTCGGACTTGTTTATCAAAAGAATATATGATCTGTTTCCTAAAAAAATTGAAAATGATGAAGGTCTTCGATCTGGGCCAAAAGTAACACTTGGATTCGACACATTTTTCGCAAAAAAATTAAAACAATATGTTGGCTTACCGTTTCTGAGAAGTAGTATTCTAGCTATGTCTAGTTGCAAATTAATTTTTTGATTTTTGCATAAATAGTCGTATTTGTACTACCAACAATTCCCTCTTCAAGTAAAGGGAATGGCCTCTACAGACGTACATGCAAGGTAAGATTGCGAATAGCGACGGAGATGCTTGATGTATGCTATAAACTCAACCTCGTCAAACAGCTCCGTGGCACAGTGGATTGGCGGTGATCTGTGGACCCCAAGACGCTGGGTTCAATTCGATCGTGGAAACATCGATCGTGGTTATCGGAAATGATATATATATATATATGTATAACCTATACAAAGGTCGAGACAGCAAGTTAAATACTTCAGCGAGTAAGCGAGTGACAAGTATCGAGGTGAATCCAGGCAATTGGATTTTTTTATTGAAATTAAAGTAACGAATAGTTTGGTTTAACGTAGTAATAATTTATGCCTGTAAACCGTACCCGTTCGGGTTAGGTGTTGATTTAATCTAGTTTTATTTATTTTTTATCATAATTTTTTCATCTTTAAGGCTAAGTAGACTCCATTTTCTTTTCTTTTTTACGCTCAATTATATTTATTATTCTCTAATTTTTCTGTTTTTTGTATCTGAATTATAATTTTTTTATAATATGAAAAACATCTAAAATAAAACTGGCTTTCTTTTCTTGACGCATCCCTCCTTCGTATCCGCTCCCTTTTCACAATATGTAAATTATATGTTTTTCTTTTGATTAAGGTGGCTAAGCAGGGGCAGTGATCTTCCCCGCAGAACCCCGCCAGACTGATCGCAACCGGCCACAGAGAGCCATCTAGGGGACCAAAAGATTACTGCCACATAAATGTCTGCGACTGTGGCCGCCGTGGTTCGCAACTGATTGGCGCCCAAACTTGAGGGAAGTTGGCCTTTACGCCTTAGATTTGCTCTGCTCTGCGCCTTAGATTATCCAAAATAAAACTAATATTAAAGTAAAGTCAATTTTTCACGCTAGTCAAAAGTAAATTTAATGTTGCGGGCGGATATCTTGAAGTGTTCGACTTGAGTAGTGGCTTTCACATTTCAAATGTTTAATTTTTTTCCTTTCCTCTGAAATTAAAGATTCATTGATAAAATAAACAATAAGTTTAGTTCGATTTGAGTTATTATGGTCGGTGCTTGTCGCTGTCGCAGTGGCAACCCACCGTGATGGAATTTATGTAACTGCCTTCCCGGCTATGACAGCTAGTGGAAGTGGTGTTGGGAACGATCAAGTTTTAAGCCGTTGGCCACATCTCCCTGTACGGGATAGTTGAACTTTTATTGAATTGGTCAACGCTCTCGATCCTTGCATCATTTTTTCTGATTGACCATGAACCTTTTGCGTTTCTTGTCCGAGCTATGAGCCGTAGAGGTTCTTGATAGTCTCGTAGTCGATTTATGCGTGCTCACTTCTTGCGCGGAGTACGCAGCAAGGGTGCATGACTAGGCAAGGAACTAGCTTATTATCACTGCTTTGGTGTTTTGTTTAATTATATCCTTGTAATTTCATCCTAAACTATGTTTTCCCTTCCCTAGTTTTCTCATTAAGAAAGGAGGAATGCTGAGAGAAATGAAATGACGATTTGTTGCTTTTGGCTGTTTTTACACTCCAATTTATTACGGTTGACTTTATTTTTTATGCTTTTTTTCTTACTCGAGATTAGATTATTTTAGTAAATTTTATTTTTCTGTATAGTTCTTTGATTAATAACTTATTCACAAAACCATGTGAAATCCTAAATGTTCCGCAGACGAACTGTAAGTTGGGATCCCAGCTACACCCAACTAGCCCGGGAACTGGAACGTCTCAGTCTTTCTACCAGCACCTATGGGGCGATGGAAGGACTAGCAGAGAAACCAGGTCCTTCGCGATTCCCATCAATTTCTCATCACCAAACACCTGTAGTGGCCTCATCAGACACGAGAACAACAGGGGCCGCTATGGAACCTCGGGATCTAGCTACCAATGTGGACCCCGAATTGTGCCGTTCCTCTTGACCCATTTATGATGGCTCCCTACGTTGACCTTGTCCCTTAAACGCAACCACCAATGCTAGTCTTCACCTTGGCAGTGTGCTCACCGGAGACTGTCCTGATTCACTTGCTCCCATTAAATTGCGACCTTTTAGGAATCACTTCAATCGATCCTGGAAGTACTTCCTGACTAGGCTTCTGTTGAAGCGTGCTTGCGATTGTCACAGCAGCTGCCACAATAGACCTCGCGAAGAATTTTTCATCAAGGGTCGTAAATTCATTGGCTTGCTCGATAGCGGGGCCAGCGTGAGCATCTTTGGAGCCGTAGCTTTGGACTTTTCATTCAATGCACGCCCAAGTCCAGACCGCTTCAGGACTCAAAAATACGATTCTATGATATGTCACGACGTCCATGAGGTTCAACAACACCACCAAATTGATGTGGTTTCTAGTCGCTCCAACCCTGACACATTCGGTGTACCTTGGTATGGATTTCTGGGACATCTTTAGATCGCACCCATGCAAATCAACGCTTTAGAGCATGCCAAAGACCTTCACAAATCCGGAGACTTATCTGTTGTCTCCGCAGCATCAGCAGCAACTTGATTTTGCCAAACAATAGTTTCCCTCATACAACATGAGTGACTTCGGTAGAACCGTGTCACACCATATCGACACTGGATCCGCTCAACCGATTAAGCAGCGACATTACGCTGTCTCTCCGGTAGTACAGAAACTGTTGTATGCATAAATCGACCGTATGCTGTCTTTGGGGGTTAAGTGTCTCAAAGACGCAAATTTAACCATCAACGTTGAGAAGAGCAAGTTCCTTTGACGGCAAATCAAATACCTTGGCTACGTGGTGAGTGATAGTATCTTGCGCACCGATCCGGAGAAGGTTTCTGGAATAGTTGCTTATCCAGTGCCCCGAAGGGCCAAGGACGTGAGACGGTTCATTTGAATGGGTGGGTGGTACCGACGTTTTATACTAAACTTCGCCGCTGTTACTGCCCCACTGACGGATTTGCTGAAAGGTAAGCGTACCTTCTAATGGACTGGTGAAGCCGATGCAGCCTTCAAAGAAGTTAATCGCTTACTTAAAGCGGAATCGGTTGTGCGTTCTCTGGAACGAGAGATCTTTTTGATGTTTGGAGTCCCTGACTACGTCCATTCAGACAATGGCGTACAGCTCGTCTACAAAGTATTCGCCAAACGATTAAATGATTATGGGGTGCAGCACTGTTTCACGCCTTATTATTCTCCTCCAGCGAATGCTTCGGATCTACTCTAAATGCAATCCGAGCCTATATAGGTGCCGATCATTGTAGGTGGGACGAGTCTTCCAGAGTCGTGTTACGCTTTTCATAAAGTGATTCATGTGTCCACGAGGTTCTACTTCCTTATGTTCGGGTATCACCCCAGACAGCATGTCTCTGAGTACGCCCTCCTCCGCCAAATAAATACTTTTGAAGATGGAGAGGTGCAACTTAATGCGAATAGTGATAGGCAGCGCGCTGTACAGGACCAAGTGAAACGTAAATTGAAAGAAGCCTATCTGAAGAGAGCACAGCGGTACAACCTTCGGACCATGATCGGGAGCTGGTTCAGGGTCAAAAGGCCTTCGTTCGGAATTTCGCTATAAGTAGTGCAGCAGATCGTTTCGCCGCAAAACTTTCTCCACGATTTATGCCGGCAATTGTCAGACGCCGAATAGGTTAAGTGTCGTATGAGTTAGAGGACGTAACTGGAAAGTTGATCGGAGTGTTCCATGCAAAAGATATCCGTGATTCTCTATGAAAGACCCTCCTTTCCCCGCTGGATGAGACACTCAGGTCTGCGTCGTCCCCACGATTGAATGGGTATCAACCAGCTTTATGTTATCGGGAATTTTCCAATCACATTGATTTCTCTCCATGGCTGTTTGGATATAAAGTGGCGAAGCACATATTCCATCACTCTTCTAAATTTACTGGTCTGCAATTTTAACAGCATTTAACTCTCGTTGCCAACGCCAAGTAATTTGAGATGATTGAAATTTTTTGTAAATTGAGGCGTTTCTCGAAACTCGTTTCGAAACTTTATAGAAACTTTATATGAGATCCTGACTCCAAAACAGCTCTGCCGGTAGGATTGGTGCCATTATTCCCTTAGATAGTAACTGCCACTGTACTGAGCATCAGTACAGTACCGTACTGTATTTCTTGTGTGGTTTTATTATACCTATTGTTAAAGACGATGCTGCACATTACTAAACTTCGTTGCCCATTCGCTGCCAAGGACGAGTATAGTCCTTGAGGGGGTGGCTTGGCTAGGTTGCCCATCATCCACTAAAAGTACTCATTAAACAAAATGATGATTGAAGAGAAAAAGTATAAACTAGGGCTGGGGATATACACCCCGACGTGAGGGAGCTTCGACCTCATGCGGGCTTCTCTCCAGCAATCTGGCCGGGGATAAGTCGCCAGGTCATCTTTCAGTGATGGAACGCTTGGTCACTGAAGAATCAAAAGTTACAATTGAAAAGACCACCGAGGCAAGCGCCCGGAGGCCGTTACGGACTCCGTCTCAAAGAGTATAAAAGCCTAACAAGAGTGCCGCTTCTCCGGAGGTTGATGAAAGTCCCAAACGGAATGCTCAGTAGGTACGAGACCCTCTTGATGAGACCACGACTTGATCACGAAAATAGCCGTCGACGGAAGTGAAGAAGAGCGGCTAACAAGAAACATAAGCGCAATCTTAAATGTGATCAGAAAAGCGGCGAACGTCCAAAAAATGTCAATAAGGACATTAAAAACGGGAGTGGAGGACTGGAGAACCTCGTTGATATAATTCGCAACTACAGGCGCACGTGGCTACGGGCAGAGAGCGAGCTGAAAGTGCTTAAGAAAGTTTCTGAAAATAAAACCCCCTTCACCGAAAATACTACTCCTTTTGTAAAAGGCAAAAGGACGGCATGTGGCCCACTAAAACCAGATCGCACAAGGGTAAAGGGGCTGGCACCAGTCAAGGGAAGATGTGAGAAGAGAGAGGTGCTGATTTTCAATCGGTGCGCACCAAATCGAAACAGAAGGCTGCAAAGAACACAGATTTGAAACAGACGCCCGAAAAGCGCGAAAGCACAAAATACAGCGCGATACCTAAAAAGACCAGGTGCAAGCAGCGTAGGGATGCTTTAATGATCAAGCCTGCAGACGGGAGGACTTACGCCGAGGTCGTCAAAGAGATAAGGAAAAATAAGGAACCTGAAAAAAAACTCGTATGTCTTCATACGAACCTCAAGTGCGATCAAAACAGGCGGTGTTCTTGTAGAACTCGGGACGGAATTAACCGAAAAGAGCCTGTTTGAGACTGCCGTCAAGGACCTCCTTGGCTCTAAAGCTGTTATCTCGACATTACAGCCAGTGGCCTCTTTAGAAAAAAAAGAGATTGATTGTGTTGCGAATGCCAAAGATGTAGAAGAGTCCATTAGGCAAACTCTTCCTTCATTAGGCAGACAGCCTTAGGGTAAGGCTGACGCCTACCAATCCTAGAGGGCAAAGGGTCGCAATGGTAGCCATCCCAGAGTAAGACGCTGTGCAACTCCTGGTCAAGGAGAAATTTCAAATCGGCTGGGTTGTGTGCAGGATAAGTTGAAGGGTAGTCTTAGCTAAGTGTGGCACTCCCGGCCAGAAGGCGAAAGAGTGCCCAAATGAACCTTGTTGCATCTTGTGCAAAGCTAAGGGACTGAAGCCTGAAGATCTGGCCCATATTCTAGGAAGTGGTCGGTGCTAGGACGTCAAAGAGGCACGTAGCAAAAGAAAAGCGAAGTCATGATCCAGGTCCTGCAGATCAACCTACACCGTAGCTTAACCGCACAAGACTTACTCGACCAAAAAAGCAGACTTGTTGCTGACATCTGAGCAACACCACAACAAGGAGGCTGGATGGTGTTGTGATCGATCTGACATTTCAGACATGCATAAGACATATCATTGAAGCTTATTCAGACATGTCTGGACATTCATAAGTGCCTATTTCACGCCGAATGAATCAATTTCATGTTTTCGGAGCAGGGAGGAAGCTGCTTCGAGCACAGAACGCCTTCTATGTGGGTGGCGACTTTAATGCCAAGGTGATAGAATGGGGAATGCCTCATCCAGATCCAAGAGGAAAACGAATCCTATGAAGGCTAGGAGGGAACTGATCATCATGAACGTTGGGACCACACCAATCTTTCGACGGAGAGGTTGCTTGGAAACCATTCCGGATGTGACATTTGCTTCGGAGTCCTTAGTGCCCAGGATACACAAATGGACTACGCCGCGAGCGATCACCAGTATATTGCTTTCGAAGTTGGCGAGCGTGCTACTCGATGCGTAGCACTCCAACCTTCAACTGTAGGTTAGAACATTTCTAAAATAGATATTGACGCGTTCGCCGCAGTTCTTATGAGCGGTGAAACTATGACGGGGACGAGGGGAGTCTCAGCTGAAAACATAGTGAACTCCATCATGAGGCTCATCAAGACGTGCGACTGCTCTGTTCCCAGGCGACGGCCTCGACACGATAAGTCTGCTGTGTACTGGGGGTCAACAAAAATCGCTGAAAACCGAAAAGAATGTCACAGACTTCGCCGCATAGCCCAACGATCAAGAGATCGAGACGAGTGACATTCCCGAACGCTGGCAACTGCATCAGCAAAAATAAATTATAAATTCCATGATCAATGTTGTAATCGTTTCAGTAAAACTGTAGAAAGTATGTAATAAACTTTAATTTTTTTTAAACAAACTTTACCCAAGTTATTCATTGGCGCCCAAAGTGGGGCAGGGTTGTAATATTGTTAGTGTCACTTTGAGGAAATTATAAAGTAAAATTTTTTTCCCTAAAACAAGTGATTTTAGCCATGGTAAAAGGATCGAGCACTAACCAAGTGAAATGAAACTGGATCTAATCACCGTGGATGGTGGTAATCAGACCACTGAAAAATAATATCAAATCTAAGGAAGCCCTAAGTAGCCGGAAGTAAAATGTTCTAGCAAAAAGGATACGCTACGATGATTATCAACGCTGTCACACGAATCCACGCAGCAATGGAAATAGTAAAAAGCTTCATTGTTCTGTAAGTTATTTTGTAAACCATAACTTTCGAATATTTTTGAAAATTTTTACCAAACATATTTATTTTTACCAATCATATTTATCTTATACATATAAATAAAGTGAAAAAGATATGAAAGTGTAATCTGTGGAATATACAAAATATTGTACAGTGAATATTTAAAAAAAAAGGTATTTTTGTGAATCCATATTATTTTGAATTGTTGTGCAAAATCCTTGTTGGCGGATCTTATGATTTATGTACGAAATTGAATCAATTGTGAATATTTGATTTTGATTTGTGGCTTTGTTTCGATTATTTCATTTTGTGTGGAACCCATCCTCAAATTGAGTTGACGAATTTTGTGAAAATTTACCAAATCATTGTTTATTTGGTAAATTGATTTTGATTTGTGGTATTGTTTTCGATTATTTGATTTTGCTAATATTTTGTGTGGAAATCATCGTTAAATTGAATTGATGAATTTTGTGGAAAGTTACCGAATCATTTTTATTTGGTAAATTAATTGCGTTCTCGGTGGATTGGTGATCGTTTCATTTCTCTTCTACTCGTGCCAATTGCGAACGTTTTGACGTTGAATTGGTGCATATTTGTGACTTGACTTGTGTGTATAAAGAAACGGAAATCCTTGCGTGTTTGCTATATTTTGGAAGTTTTGTGGATTTTTTACTCCTTGTGTTTCCTTAAAAGAAAGATGTCAAATCCAAATAATCTTTTAAGGAAACCAATTCTGGAGGTTCCTAACCGACAACCCCCAGAAAACGAAAATCCTTTAAACGAGCAAATTATGCAGCACATTGCGCGGTTAGTGAGTGCGACCGTTAAAAGTGAAAGTAGGAGAATATTCAATTCCTTACTAAATCCTGCCTCTGACATTAACAACGACGTTGATGTGGTCATCAACAATGAAAATATTCGGGATTTGTCTGAGTTGGATAAAATCCCGGATGTTGTAAAAAGTCTCAGAGAATTTTCTGGGAATACAGGAGAATTTAACTCCTGGAAAAAGAGTGTAGATAGGATTTTGAAAATTTACGACAGCACCAAAGGAACACCCAAATATTACGGGATATTATCGGTTATACGCAATAAAATAGTAGGACATGCGGATATTGCGCTTGAATCCTACAGTACTCCACTTAATTGGGAAAAGATTGCGAAATGCCTCACGCTTCATTACGCGGAAAAAGGTGATTTGGGAACCTTAGAATACCAGATGACAACTCTTGTACAGGGAGCAAACAGCATTCCCGAATTTTACCAAGCGGTCTATCAACATCTTTCCTTAATACTTAACAAAATTGGTTCAATGGAATTGACCCAGGATTCATTAAATATCATGACTCGATCATACAGGGAAAAAGCTCTCGATACTTGAGGATGAATTACGTGGACTTAAGGGTGAATTACCAAAACTCTTGAGCATCCGAGAGCCTAAAGATTAAAGAAATTACAAAATGTTGATTACAGAATTCACTATGCTAACTGTTCTCAGACTGGAAACCGAAAATCATTCCCAGACACTGCACCTCCCATCTCACCTCGAAGAAATATACACCATTCTCAACCTTCACCAATACCAGCTCCTAGACGACAAATCTATCCTCAACTTCTTCACAACCCCCAGGCTATACAACCTTTTAGGCAGAACCCGAATCAACAACCAGGTTTCCCACGTAAATTTCAGAATGCCTGGCAACTACACTCTAAACCACAACCTAGGCCAGGACCAATGGACGTCGATCCTTCAATGAGATCAAAAAATATCAATTATATGAATCGACCACGCAACCCTGTACATCTTCAAAAGCGATTACCTTCTCAACAGGTTCATGTTCCTAATAAAATACAGAGAATTTTCTGTACAGAAACAGCTGACGACAATGACAAGACGATAGAAGAATACACGGAGGACATTAATCACGAAGACCAAAACTACGAACAACCACTAGATGAGTACATAGAATCGAACGACAATTCTGAACCTGAGTATTCGGAACAATTGGAACACATTTATTTTTTAGACTAAAACATTCTTCGCTTCCTTATTTCGAGCATACATCCCGAAGCGGAGAGCTACTAAAATTTCTCATAGATACCGGCTCAAACAATAACTATGTTCAACCTCGTCATATAAGAAACCCTATTCCAAATGAAAAACATTTCTTTGCAAATTCTGTAGGAGGAAATATTCGTATAACGCATCATTCCTTCATACAAACTTTTGGAACACTTACGGATAAACTTAAATTTTACATACTTCCTAGTTTAATATCTTTTGATGGTATTATAGGAAACGATACTCTAAAAAAACTTAAAGCAATTTTACATACCAATGATAACTATATAATTTTATCAAATATTCAAATTCCACTCAAGCATCACATGTCCTGCAGGGTTAACAACATCGACATAAGAACCTCGCATTTGAACAAAGAACAGACTAATAAACTCGTAACTGTAATTAAAAGGCACCCAAAACTTCTCTCTGAACCGGACGAGAAGTTAACATACACCACGAGGGTGAAAGGTGAAATTCGCACAACCACCAACGAACCAATCTATTCTAAATCATATCCCTATCCGATGGCCCTTATGGGTGAAGTCCAAAAGCAGATAGCCAGGCTACTACAAGATGGAATTATAAGACCCTCTAAATCACCAATCACCACTCCAAATCACCTCTAAATCACCATTGGGTAGTCCCCAAGAAGGATGACGCTTCTGGTGAAAAGAAATATCGGCTAGTAATAGATTACTGAAAACTTAATACAGTCACAATTTCAGATACATATCCAATCCCTGAAATCAATAGTGTTCTTGCGAATCTAGGAGAAAATAAGATATTTTGTATCTTAGATTTAAAAAGCGGTTTGCATCAAATTCCTCTTAGGGAAATTGACATCGAGAAAACTGCGTTCTCCATAAATAATGGGAAATTTGAGTTCGTTCGCCTTCCATTTGGCCTTAAAAATGGACCAGCTATTTTTCAACGAGCTTTAGATGACATTTTGCGCGAAGTTATTGGAGAATGTTGCTATATCTAGATTGACGATATTATTATATTTGATTAAAATGAGGAAGAACATCTGCAAAATCTCGACAAAGTGTTAAAATCCTAGAAAATGCCAATCTAAAAATACAGCTAGATAAATGCGAGTTTTTCAAAGAAGAAATTGAATTTTTAGGCTATGTCGTCACCAAAGATGACATTAAAACAAACCCCAAAAAGGTAAAGGCTATTATCGATTTTCCTCCACCGAAGACACTCAAAGATTTACGTTCCTTTTTAGGAATGTCAGGGTACTATCGCCGTTTCATAAGAGACTATGCGAAAATTGCAAGGCCCCTGACATCCCTTTTAAGAGGGGAAGATGGACATGTGTCCAAAAATCTTTCCAAAACTCTTAAAATTGAGTTAGATGAGGATGCAATGAAAGCATTCAACAATTTGAAAAGTTCCCTAATATCAAAGGAAGTCATACTATCTCACCCTGACTTCAAAAAGGAGATCGAATTAACAACTGACGCTTTGAACTATGCCATAGGAGCTGTCCTGTCCTAGGCCAATAAGCCAACAACGTTTCTGTGAAGAACACTCTCAAAAACAGAAGAAAGCTATGCCACCAACGAAAAAGAAATGTTGGCTATATGGGCATTGCCATCTTTAAGAAATTATTTATATGGCTCACGGAAAGCAAAGATATTTACAGATCATCAACCGCTTACATTTGCCTTAAGCAACAAAAATACTAATACGAAGCTGAAAAGGTGGAAAGGCATTTTAGAAGAATACGATTATGAGTTAAGGTACAAACCTGGCAAGGCAAATGTAGTCGCAGACGCCTTGTCAAGACTTCCTTGTACTTCTCAGGTACATGCTATGACCAGCACACAACACAATGCTGATAGTTCATCCGAAAACCTCATTCCATCAGTTGAAATCCCAATCAATGTCTTCCGCAACCAACTTTTATTGAAAACCGGTGAAGAAACTAGATATCAAATTGTTAACCCGTTCGAAAATTATAGAAGACATATTTTTATTCAGCCACAATATACAGAAACTGAAATTATTAATGCGTTTAAAAGGTACCTCGATCCTAATACTATAAACGGACTATTAACCGACGAAACGACTATGGGACTGATACAGGAAATTTATCCACTCCATTTTTCGAGCTATAGAATACGGTTCACTCAGAAAATCGTAGAAGATATAACTAACGAAGTAGAGCAAGAAGAAAGGATAATAGCGACCCACAAAAGAGCTCACCGCAATGCGGAGAATAGGCTACAGCTTCTTGAACATTTTTACTTCCCTAAAATAGCCGCTAAGATCAAAAGTTTCGTGAATAAGTGTACCGTCTGCAAGGGAAATAAGTACGATCGCCACCCAAATAAATCGTTCTTAAAGCCAACACCAATTCCTAATTACCCTGGACATACTTTTCATTTAGATATATTTCTCACTGAAAAGAACCGTATCTTAACGGCAATAGATAAATTCAGCAAATTCGCGAAAGACAAAATACTTCTTTCTCGATCGATTGAAGATATGAGAGGACTTTTGACGGACATCCTCTTTGCCTTTTGCGTTCCCGAAAATGTCGTCATAGACAACGAGGGTGCACTAAGATCTGCATCACTGGCATCCTTGGTGAAGGACGATCTCAAGATTAAGGTTTATCGTACACTCCCCTACAAAAGTGAATTAATGGCCAAGTAGAACGATGGCACTCTACCCTTATAGAAATTATGAGGTGTTTGAGAGAAGAAGATCCTCAAAAGTCTTTTTAGGAAGTTTTGGAAAGAGCCGTAAACGAGTATAACTTCACGATACATTCTGTTACAGGAAAGAAACCCGTAGAACTGTATTTTGGGAGAAATCCTCAAATAAATCCCTAAGACCTAGAGAGAGCTCGAATGAACAATATTGAAAGGCTGAAACTAAAACAGTACAAAGACATAAAATATCACAACAAGAATCGACAACAAACAAAAGGTTACCAACCAGGACAGGTAATATATGTCAAGCAAAACAAGCGCAAAGGTTCCAAACTAACAGCTAGGTATAAACAAGAACTCGTGAAAGAAAATAACACCTCCACTATAGTTACTGAATCAGGCAAGATTTTGCACAAGGACAGAATTAAAAATTGGCTTCCTTTCAGATGTATTGTTCACGCCGCTTCCTCAAACATCCAAATTCTGGACTTCTCCAATTCGCAAGTGATAACATTTGACTTAGGACCACGCAAATTATAGGACGGAAATTTCAAAATGATCCACGTAATTAGCATGGACCAATATGACAGACTCGCATCAGATATCCACACGATCGCCAATCTCCCATCGATACAACATCATACTCTTGCGCGTTACATTTCACATGAGCTCGAGCAAATACAACCCCTGATCAAAAACCTAAAACCACACCAAGTAAAAAGATTCTTAAATTTTATCGGTACAGCGTGGAAGTGGGTAGCAGGAAACCCAGACCACGAGGATTTTGTCACAATTAAAGAAAAAATTACAGATGTTTTAAAAAATAACAATAAACAGGTTGTAATAAATCAGCTTAAATAATATTACTCAGGTTACCAATGAGATTCAAAAATTGTTAAAAGAAAATAGTGTAATAAATAATAATTTAGTACAAGAAGTTGAATATAAATTAAAGATCATGAAAGAAGAACTTACTAATTTAAATCATGCAATCCATTGGGCCAAATTAGGAATTGTAAATTCACTCATATTATCCAAAACAGATGTAAAAACAGCCACAGATATTTTAGACAAAGAAAATTTACATTATCCAAATATTGAAGAAGCTCTTGATTTTTCGGAAGTTAAAGTTATCGCAAATCATAAAACAATTTTACAACGCAAAACAATAATATTACAACTGAAAAAATTTATCAGAGAAATTCCATTTGCTAGAATACTTAAACAAAAAGATGAAATTTATGGTATCTCCAAAGAATGTAAATTTGTACTCTACTCAGAAGTACCAGCGCAACGTGCAACCATATCAATAACCAACATGTGGAAACGATCGATGAAGTTTCATCAGCCGTCGTTTTCCTGAACCAATTCAACGGCACACTTGAGACCCCGGAGTCTAACCATGTCCTAAATGGGTCCTATCTAGTAAAGTTCCAGAATCTGACGATCAAAATTAATGGGCAATCATTCACATCAAAAGAAGCCACTTCTGTAGAAGTACTACCCGCAATTCTTCAACCAAACACTATGGGTCACGAATATCATGAACTACTATCCTTGTAAATGATGAAGGAGCTTCATCTAAACAATACTAGCGAAATCAAGATGCTAAAACACAAAACCATCATGCAACTCTCCAGTGCGTATGGGCTCAGCATCATCACAATTGCTCTTTTGATAATTCTTGTGATTCGAAAATATTGCAAAATTAAAAAGGAAAATATCACAGTAGTAGCAAACCCCACCACGTATCCAATAGTTCCAACACCAACAATGGAACCACCACCTTTCATTCCTACGCAGCCACGTTTCAACGACCTTCCCTATTTTTAATAACGATTGCGGACACTCGTCCTAAGTGGGGAAGAGTTAACAACAATTCCAATAATGTATAGCAAAAAATACTACACGCGCAAAGGCGTCAGCAAAATTAATCGATTGGAGCGGAAATTCGAAATATGCAATAATTACACGCGCAGCTTCCGCCAGGTAACTGCATCAGCAAAAATAAATTATAAATTCCATGATCAATATTGTAATCGTTTCAGTAAAACTGTAGAAAGTATGTAATAAACTTTAATTTTTTTTTAAACAAACTTTACCCGAGTAATTAATTTGCATCCTGTTGGATGGAGACGAGCTGCCTCCGAAGGCCGTCGACCGAAGTGAAGAAGAGCGGCTTATAGAATCTCAAGCTTGCTTCTGAAAATTTAAATTAAATATAAATAAGGACATCAAAAAGAGGATCCGCGAACTTGAGGACAAGCGGTAGAAAGTGATCTCAAAAGACTCGCTACTGAAAATATTACTCCATGCCTAAAGGGCAAAAGGTAAACATGTAGCCGATAGCAGACGAATACATCTGAATCACAAGAATAAGGTAAAGCGGTCCGATGCAACCGATACCGGTCAAGGTGAAGAGATCTTTGCTGACTCTCAATAGGGATTTTCCAAAGCGCAAAAGACGGCTTCGAAGATATCACAGCGTGTGATGGCTGAAGAAACTATCAAACGCAAGCCCGGGAAGCACGAGGCTGCAGAACTCAGCGTGGAACCTAAAATTACGAGGCACAAGTAGCGTAGCGATACTCTATTGATTAAAACGGAAGGGCTTGCGCCGGTGATCTCGAAGAAAGAAGGTGAAATGCATAACCTGAAATAACTGGAGTCTGCATACATACGGTACCACCGACTTAAACAGGAGACCAGTGGCGAGGGCTTCTTCGAGAGTAAAGCTTTTATCTCATCATTGCAGCCAGATTGTACTGCGAACGTCAAAGATGCAGAAGAGTTCATTACGCAAACTCATTCAACGGCAAACAGCTTTAGAGTAAGTTTGAAACCTACCGATCCTAGAGGGCAAAAGATCGCAATAGTAGACATATCAGAGAAAAACAGTGTCAGTTCTGGTCGAAGAGAAAATCAAAATCAACTGGGTGCAGATTTCTCCGAAGGCTTCGGACAAATCTTTTTGAATTGTAAGGGGAATGATCTAAGCAACCTGTGCTACAAGTGTGGTCACCCGACCATAAGACGAGAGAGTGGACGAATAAACCAAGTTACATTTCGTGCAAAGCCAATGACCTGGAGCTTGAAGATCTGGCCATTGGCTTTGATTCCCCGAAGTGGAAGGTGCCAGGAGTTTAAAGAGGAACTTAGCAAGACATAATTCAACTCCTACAGATCAACCAACAATGTAGTGCTGACAGGCTCAGGCACTTCTCGACCAGGTTACGAGGCAGAAAAATGCCTGCTAATGATATCTTATGCTGACTAGGTGTCCAGTTATGGAATATATAAGCTTCTTTCTCACGGGAACAACCGGGGTCCATGAGGCTTGTCATGCGAAATTTTGGGGCCTCACGGATGCCCTGTGTGCTTGAAACGAAAAAAAATTAATGAGGTTGTTCGGTGAAAAAAAAGCGGCGAAAGCTTTAAAAACGAAAAAAGCCACGGGGCCAGACGGTATTTCAGCGTAAGTCGTACAGCTTGCACATCAACTTTGCCCTGACATGTTGATCACACTTTCAACGCCTACCTACAGCAGGGTGTATTCCCAAGTTGCTGGAAAGAGGCGAGGCTTGTGCTGATCAGCAAGGGGAAGGGGAATGCGGAGAAAACATCTTCATATCGGCCCCTATGTATGTTGAATGCCGCTTGGAAAGTGCTCGAGAAAACTCACCAAAGAGAGACTAGGGGAGGCCATCCGAATTGCTGGGGATCTTACTCCTCAGCAATACGGCTTCAGGGCTGGCCGATCCACGATCGGTGCAATAGCAGAGGTGGCGAATGCGGTCCAGCGGGCAGACGCCCACAATCACCACTCAAGGCGAATAGTACTGCTGTGTAAGACTGAAGTCTTACCTGTATAAGATAGGAAAGTCTCCGTCCCCAGCTTGCTTGATCTGCCCGGGGATGATAGATGATGCCTGCCACACGTTATTTGTATGTGGAAGATGAAAACAAACAAGGCGACCTCTCGCCAGAAAACGTAACGAGAAAGATGATGTAATCAAAAGGCAATTGGGACTGCGGGTCGCATTACATACGGACGGTTATTCTTTTAAAGAAGGGCATCATGGATCGCTTGGCGGCGCAGAGGGCAGGGGGATCTCTCTGGATGCAATCATTTTCCTTCCATCCATCCGTGCAGAAAGAGTGATTTCAAGTGTGAAGTGTGAGTGAATCTTTCAGGGGAATCTGAAAACATAATAAAACAGTTGTCACTCTATCCAATGATTCTGGAGCATGGCAAATTCTTAAGAAACGCCATGAAAATCCGAGATTAATTGCAAATTGTCAAATCATTTCACAATCAAATTCTTTGATCACCAACGACTTTCAATAAAATTTGCTGCATCATAAATATCGACCGGCGGTTTGTTTTATATAAGGCATTTGTAGGTTTATATATTCTAATTTTTGAAATCTCGATGTTCAAAGTTCATGAGGTCATAGAACTGAAAATTGTAGTCGAAAAGTTTTCTGGTAAATTTCACCAAATTATAGTAGATGGAACTATGATTTTTGAAATTAAGAGCAGCTTAGCTTTATCTGTAAAATTCTGACCAACTCATAAAAAATAAATCGACTATTGTAGGTTGAATGCATTAATCCCCGTGTCTTTCCACAATGTAAATGCCCATTGCGAAAAGACACTTCTAAATTAAAAAAGAAAACAAATTGCCAGGGGTCCCGCTTTCTGCCTAAGATATTGTACGAGAAGACTGTATCGAGGACATACATTCCCACTATAGATACGGAATTGTATAATACTTCATTCAAAGAAACGAGCACAAAAGTAATGTCAAATTCATAATATGATGACGATTGAAAAACACTACAGAAGCTTTCTTACAAAAAACTTATCGTCCAGTGCAAGAAGTACACAACTTGAAAAATTTTATTGTTTCTATCGATCAATTGAAATGTCTTTGAAGATCCCATTATAAATTTGATTTTTCACAGGCCTTGTAAGGCAATATTTCTGACATTTCAGGCGAAAAGACAAGAAGATTTAGTTGAAAAAATTCAAAGTATCATAAATCTACGTAGTTCCATAATTTTAAAGCTGATTGCTAGTGCCTTCTCTCTGAATGACTTAAGAAGTATCGGAAGCTATAATACACTTTTTTTAAAATCAGGTATACCTTCAAATCGCTGGTACAATATGAGTTCAAATTGACTGATCGGAAATAATTTCCAAATTAAGAAAATCACTAAGTTACTAGTATTGACAGTTACTAGTTATCATAAATTTCTCACCTGTAAGACTCATGTTCTTGTACCACGACGATGAGCTATTTCCTGGTAGTACAAGAAATCCAAAGTCATCATCAAATTCAACGACAAAATTTCCAACTTTAGCAGAAGTGCACCTTTCATTCGGATCGATGTCAGTATAGTCAACGGGAAATTGTGCGACGCCCCAACTCCAAACTTGTTCGGGAAACTGCAAAGTCGTCTCGAGCTCTGTTTTAACTTGAACCGTGGTAGCATTGTGTTGTACAAAATGAACTTCACCGTGGAGTCCAGATTGTGATATGTAGGCAACAAGGTTTGAATCCGTAACTAGAATAGAAAAAACCCTCTTAAAACACTTTACTTTTTAAAGTAAACGGACTTTAAATAATCTTATAATTAAAAGTATAAATCAAACCTTGCCATGATAATAAGCATAATAGAAGGAAAATATATTTTTGCACCATGTTAAATTAAAATCGGGTGACGCTCAGCAAAGTACAATTCGCCTTTCCCACATACGAACAACAACGGCTCGGATCACACACAGAATTAACAGAAGTAGCAAATATTGCTCACCAAGATCAATGTTAAACTTGTAACGAAAACTTTCACTAAATGATTCAACGTGGAATAAAGTTCTCTATTTCTCGGCTTGCTTGGGGAAAGTGCAAAGCTTCAGTTTACGTTTTTCAAAAGCTAGCGATTGATATGCAAAGCTCTTGCATAAATTGGTTTGGGTTAAACCAAATTGGTTTGTTAAATTGGGTTCTCATCGATAGTGTCGCATTGTGTTTCTAGCCATGGGCATAGCGTAACAACAAACAGCGCTAACACTCGGAACAAACGACCGATCTAACGGTATTCAAAAAATTCTGCAGAGTTGCATTGGTGTTCATAAAAATGTTTATTTTTCTCTATTTTGTCTATCTATTTACATTTGGCTTGTAAACACAACGAGCAAAAAATAAAAATTTTTACCAACACTAATAAAATTCTGCAAAATCCGTTAGATTGGTCGATGGTCGGAGTGTTATCGCTGCTTGTTTTTACGCTATGCCATGGGTGTCTCGTGGTGCACACTGATTGGCGGGATACATTATGATTATTTATAATTCTCCTTTTAATAAAGCGAAAAAAACAAAGATTCTTGTGATAGAACTTTTTATTTCCGCAAACTTTTGGTTGCATCTCGATCAAAATCTGTAAAACATTGCATGATATACTTAATACGTATTTTAATTTTTAATTTGGAAATTTGATACTTGTTAACGCATTTCACCATAGCATCTTTTAGTTTATGTTAATTTGTTTTCCTTATCTGGCGTATGACCTTCTACTCTTAAGATTCTGGGGTACGGGCTGGTATAGGATTCTTGTGTGAGGTATTAAGGATTCTGGGTTTTTGTGAATACATTATTGTGAATTTAATGACTTTGTGTTTATTTAAAATTGAAAAGCTTTTGATATATTGCATATAGCCAGTTATTATTATGTTTATTTACTGCATATTTTACAATTGTATGGTTTTCAAAGCATTGTTTGTTTGAATTTATAATACAAAAGAAGCTTCGTATTTATGGTTTGGAATTAGAAATTATTAGATTACTTTGAATATTGGCTCTTGTTTGGTTCTTTTCTTGTGATAGACTACAAATATCCAAAATTTTCCTCTCGGCAAATGGAAATGGCAATGTTGAATAATGACCGCAGTTTCCTTTAAAAAAAATTGTTTAATCAAAATTACAGCAACGTTGCATTTTCCGACTTGAGCTTGCAAATCATGAAATGTTTGTGACTAATGTGTGAGAAAGAGAAAATTGAGTGGGTGGACGAATTCATTCAGCCAGCATGGCGCCGCTTCAACTCGTCATTTCCGTCGTGAGAATGGAATACTGAATGAAAATGTTTGCATGCTTATAGTAATTGAGTTTGTTTGAGACGAAAATAAAACAGATTTATGATCGAGTTGTAAGTCAATTTTAGTACACATGATTTTGCAACTAAATGTTTGCAACTTTATTAATTACCAAGTGGTTGGGAATACTATGATAGGAATTATTCATATTGTAGCATTAGAATAAAACCGATTTATTCTTATTGACCATTAGTATTCAATTGAAATAAAGAGTATTTCCGGGAGTGTTTAGTTAAGGGCATGTAGAATTATACTACCGACCATAATTAGAAACTTCCTTATATTGAACGAAATTCAATTTTCTTCTTATACACTCAATTATTGAGATTAAATACAACATATTTCGACTGTGACACATTATTTTTAGGGAAAGTTGCACTTGATAGTGAATATTACTAATCTTGCACCAAGTTCACTACTTTTCATGTTGTGGGGGTTGAATAAAAATTGGAAGCCAGGAGTAGGCTAAGTTAATAGCAGATCCGATGGAGGTTCTCTGTTTGCTTAATACAAATGACCAAAACTAAGGTCCTTTCAGTTGGCTTTTACTTTGTTGGAGATGTTTGCGGCCAGGTCTCAGTACATCAACGTTCATTCAGTCAAATTAGATCTTCCACGGAAACCCGTTGAAGTAAATGTTTAAACAATAATATTAATTATGGTACTCCTATCTTTTCAAAGGCGTTAGAAATATTCTTTTTTTTTGCAGTGAAATTAATTATGATGTTAAAAGTGTGAAATTTTACGTGTCTAAAGATGAGTAAAGTTTTCGATATTTTGAACAGCGCCACAAAATTTTAGAAAAATCCAAGCAGAAGAACAATCTCCAAAGGGGCACCACACGTGCTAGAACATCTACATTTATATAAGAATTGCATTTCGAAATAGACTTCTTCGCGGTGAATCAACGGGTCCTACTGCTTCGATGGACTGATCCCCAACATAAATGCTATCAACATGTGGTCGAAAGATATAATGACCATTCCGCAGTACTAATCGCGCTCAAAAATTAATAAAGGCCTGATTTAAAATATGAATTCAATGTTTCGAACGAAAGGAATCCATCCGCCTATATGTTGTATAAAAACTTGAAACAAATAGTGTTTCAAAATGCCCGATTCTACAACCTACGCCAATAGCAAATTTGAAAACTTATTGTGTTTCTTTCCTAGTTCTGAGTCTTTTTTGACGATGAATCTATTCCTCCCCAGGCAGAATAGCAGAACTGACTGAGGAAGGGGAACATGTTGTCTACTTATATAATTCAAATAGCTTATATATGATAAATAAAGCTCCATTTAATAATCAAAGAAATGCTATAATAAAATTTGGCAGTTTCCTTGGAGCTTTAGCTCTTTAGCTCGTGAAAAATTTGTAAAGGTATTTGGGCTACAATCATCAGACTATCTTTGCAGAATAAACTTTTCAATATTATGTCACCCTAAGTAGGCTGGCAGTGTCAATGCAATCACGACATAACCACTTCTACAATTAGAATTTTCATTTAATGATACTACAATTCTTATTGTATTTACTTTCCATTCTTAAAGAGAACAAGTTCTTTTCTGAATTTAGACATGGAAAGACATAATTTATATTTGCAACCAATCGTTGATCTACAAGAATAAACCCAAAAGTTCGATAATTTTACAAATATTCTTTTCGCACACGATGCTTTGATTTACAAAGCTGTTTCTAAACTTCCTTTTATTGTTTCCAACTTATAGTGTTGTCCTTGTAGTGTAAAGTCCATTTCGTGAATCAGGTCGCTTGATTTTCATAATTTTCATTTTTCCTACAACAAATTTCTCCATGGTCTGCAAATGCTGCCAGAGCCTGATGTCCGACAGCAAAACTCGGCCTCTAGAAATTTCAACTCATTCCTCCTCATATATTTACAACAACCATACCATAATCATGCGTTCTACATAAAACCCGTTTTATAATAAAAATAAAAGACATATTGTATTTATTAATGTGAATTAGGTGGTTTCTGTATCGCGGATCACCGAAGATTAAGTCTACTTTCCATGATTTTCTTCTTACAAGATTTGCTTTTTCATTGTCATCAATTTGGTCCGTATGCGAATTTTAACTTCTGAAATTTTATTATTCATAATCGATTTTTTCAGAAAAATTTGAAATTTTTTTCCGGCGGAGCGGCTTGAAAGAGATTGTTTGTTTCGAAACTCAAAGAGAGTATCGAATATCAATATTTGTTTAAAGGTGTATTCGAAACTGTTTTATGGCCCAAATGATAGGTAAAAGTTCCTTTTATATTGTTGCATAATTGAGTTCATGTGCATTAAGCGTTCGTGAAATATACCACACAGGATGATCATTTTGTGAAAGAGGTGATCCAATTGCGAAGTTGGAAGTATCGGTGGTAACCGTAAAAGTAAATTCATCATTGGCATACGCCAAGACAGGAGCTGTTGTTAAACAATTTTTCAGTTTATTGAAAGCTGATCTATATGACTGCAGACTGGATTTTTGCACCTTTTTAAAAAATATCCTTAAAAGTAGTGCTTTCTGAGCATAATTTGGTATAAATTGCCTGTAGTATTCTGTCAATCCAAGAAAGCTTTTAACTTGTTTGACCGTTTAGGGTATTTGTATATTCAAGATATTTTCAATTAGTTGGCTATTTGGTGTTGAACTATGGCCTAAATATTCAGCTATATTTCGAAAGAAATCACACTTATCCGGTTGTAACTTGGAACCGTATTACTAAATACGCTCAAAAACATTTCGAAGATGATTTATGTGATTATCGAATGTGTTGCAAAAAATCAACATATCGTCTAGATATTTATACAGAATATTTCGTTTATCATTCTTTAGAAAGTGGCTGGCACGTTTTTCAAATTCATAATGCCCTGTTGGAGTGGAGAAGGCGGTTTTCTTCCTACCGGGCTCAGCGAAAGGTACTTGGTGAAAGCTCTTTGCTAAGCCAATGTTGAAAAATACATTGTCTTGCTCAATGATGAAAGTCTATTTTCAATGTTTGGGATTGGAAACTTATCATCCTCTGTAATGGAATTAAGTGTTCTATAATCCGCAACGAGATGCCACTTTTTGACACCGGAAACGTCTAATTTGTTTGGACGATCCACAAAGTTCTATGGACTTTTGGGTTTTTGAATAGTTCCGTCGTTAAGCATCTGTTCGATTTGTTTGTTAACTTCTATTCTATTCATGTACTTTTGACTATGAATAGATTTAAAAAAATATTGGTTTTTCGTCCCTTGTATATATTTGATGTTATGTGACAATTTAGATATTTGTTGGATTTCCCTCGATATAGAAATTGACCTGTTATTTGATAAGTAAATCATACGCTTTTCGTTTCTGACTTTCATTGAGGTTGCTGAAATGTAGAGGAATCTTTTCAAGAGAGGAATATTTGCTAATTTCTTTTGAGGTAATTTAATCATGATCAATATTGGATGGCGAATCTGATTGATGAGCCTTGGAAGTTCTTTTTTCTTAGAGCAATTATTAACGAAGTACAAATTACTACAGCTCGGACGTTTTTCTTGCGGATTTTTATAGGTTGAGTCAACATTTTCAATTAATTTTAATTTGTTTTACGTTTGGATTCGACTTTAAATCCGTATTTTTAATGTTTTCAGCCACTAGGGCTAGTTTGAATAACTGAATTTAGTTGTTTCTCCATTAATAATGTTGAATCCCTAATAGGAGTAGAGTTCGCCTTTCATTGGAATTAGAATATTTTGTCCAATTATTCCTTTAAATGATTTTTTACTGAAATCTTGCATATACCATTTCATTTAAGATTTCTGAACATAACACTCTGAAGGAGCGGGAGTTATGGTTGTTTCATTGATATTTACTTCACCTACTATAACGCTAACTTGAATCATATTACCAAGTACGGTTCGTTTTTGATGAGGAGAACACCTATAAACCAAACTTGATACATACTGTTGCACTTGAATCAATTAAAATAGGAATCTTCTCATTTTAAAGTAGAGGGAATATTGTCCGAGTTCTTAAAAATTTTGTTCTGATTTTGATTTGTATCCGTTTACGTTTTTAACTCTACCATTTTCTTTCAATTTTGATTGTGGTTTATGTACAGGTTTATTCCTACTTTTATTTTCAGTTTTTTAATTCATCAAATTTGGATTCTAAACCCAAATTTCGGATCTTTGGATGTGGCCAAACTATGAAAGCTTGAATCCACAGTACAAACTTCTCTTAGAGATACCAACAACGCACCTTGAACTGCTATTGACAAGCTATATGGAAGTACGCCAATAAATGCGTCCTCAATCATTAATTTCTTATTTATTGAATGGTACGAATTCGGTTTATCATCATCCAGTTGATATTTTTCATTGATTGCGTTTATTTAATTATTAAGATTATTATATGTGGTTCGTAATTCAATAAATCTTACCCTAAGTATCCTTGCTGCAATGAGAAGTCATACGCAGAGACTTCTCTTGAGAAAAATGCAAAATCAAGGTGTCTTTAATCGCTTTATATTCGTAGATGCTCGTTACCTTATTAAGGACTACGTGCACATTTTCCTTTAGTTAGCTAATTATGATCTGCATGATTCTCCTTGTTGCACCTTGGTGCATAGTTTCAACTCTTGCAACCACTTGCTTGATCCAAGAGCTTAAGGATGTATTTTTTTCGTTCGATGCGATGTAATGAGTATCTTATATCGCTGAAATATCCTGCATGTGTTTCATCAAAAGTTGCAAAATTACGCGTCGTTGAATGAGCGGGCATCGATGTTTCGCCTGCTGTATTTTACTCGTTATTGTTTGCCATTGTGATTGCTTTTTAATTTTCGTAATTGATTTCATCTTCGCAAAATATTTCTGAAAAATAAATGAAAAAAGAAATAACTTCCTTTTAATTCTGCGTTTTAAATTTTTTATTTATCATAATCGATTTTCGACCATTATCGTTCGGTCTTCTTCAGCGATTGTTTTACTTAAGCTAGAAATTCTACTTATATACTAAGTCCTTAATTACCTTGAGGGGTGTTTCAACAAGAAGGTAATTAAAATTTACTTTGTTGGAATTCTTATTCTTATTACATTTGGGGAAATTACTTAACTAATTAACTTAAAGAGCCAGGATTTGCAATTACCTGCGTCGTTGTTCATTAGCACGGCTTTTTCTCTGAAAATGGCGAGACTTTCCATTGCACCCAATTCTCTCATATCTCTTGCTTCTTGTATTGGCGTTACGTCTTCCATTGTGATTTGGTGACCTTTAGTTATGATATATTCCGCTACTGCTGAGCGAAAGTTATTCTTCTTTTCTTTCGTCTTCGCTGTATTTGCTTCGCTTAAATGATCTTAAATGTATCCAATGATACAATGATGATGAAATGTAAATCTTAAATGATACCAATGTGTCCAGGAAAGCCAAGTTTCCATCTTTTTCTTCCTCCACCGTGAAATTGATGTTATTGTGCGCATTGTTCAGTTCCACCAGGATTTGTGACAGATCTCCTTTCTTGACGTAAGCGAAAATATCACTCACATACCTAATCCAGCATCTCCGTGATTGGTGCTTTGCTTTAAGTCCATCCTCCAGTCGTGTCATGAACATTTCACTAAAAAATGGTGATAGTGGATTTCCCATAGCTGCTCTTCCTTTAGTTTTATAAAATTTTCCTTTGAACGTAAAATAGCTCTCTGTCATACACAGCTTTGCTAACTGGAGGTACTGTCTCGTTTTTGCCTTCCATGCCATAGAATTGTCCTGTTTGAGTAAACACTCCTCGATGTACCCAAGTGTTTGCATCACTGGTATGCTGAGAAAGAGAGCTTTCACGTCAAACGATATTATCAGTTCGTCTTCTGCTGGCGGGCCGTATGTTAACAGCTTTTCCGTGAATTCTTGGGTGTTTTTGACGGAATTGCTTTCTACCGGTTGCATCTGTATAAATTCCTCAACTAGCCATCTTGCTAGTTTTGTGTTGGAGCGTTCACAGCTGATATGATTTCTCGCATCTCATTTCCCTCCTTGTGAATCTTGGGCAAACATTAGATCCTTGATATGGTCGGGTTCGTTACTCTCACTTTCGTCAGTTCCCCGATTAGTGACTCGCAGCTCTTGATCGTTCTCTCAAATCGTTTGATAGAGTCCTCCAAAGGGTTTCGGCGAAGTTCGAAAAAATTGCCATCGTTTAGTTTTTGAGTAACCGCTTCCTCGTATTTGTGTTTGTCCATAATAACAACTGTGTTTCCTTAGTCCGCTTTGATGAAATAAACTGGTTTTTTCTTCAATTCAAGGGCTATGGCTGCTTCCGGGTTCGTTGTTGACTTTTGGGCTCCCACTATTGCTGTTGCTATCTCCTATCTGCCATCCAGTTTGCTAATGGCTGCTTCCATCTCCACGATTATGTCTTCCTTCGGGACCCTTGTTGGCTTAATCGCATAGTTGAGACCCATGTTCAGTAGCCGCATTTCATCTTCCTTGAATGTCACCGTAGATTTGTTGACCACTAGTCCAGGAAACTCTTGCACTTCGAAAACTTTGGAGAACTTCGGGGTAGCTTCTTCTAAGTTTTTCAATTTCTGCAAATGAGTTATTCTTTTCTTCTCTTTCTCACATTGGTATGCTCTATCAGCCTTCTCTAATGAATCTCCCATATGACCTTTGCCGCAATGCTCTGATTGTCTCATTAACTCTAGGTGACTCTGATAAGCTCTAAACGATGCTTCATTCAGCTTGCTGTACAATTGATGCTCATTTTGATGAGATTCCTTTCCGTAATTTTCGCTTGTCCCGTCGCATGTTTGAGGCCGCAATGCAACTTTACAGTATGGCTTTTCGGGGTAACTCTTCGCTCAAGGCATGTTTTTAGGAATTCGATATATGCTCTAATCTTTGCTAACGTTTTCTTATATTGAACATACTTAAAAAATACAAGTTGATGCCTGGTCGCCACTTCAATGTTCATAATTGATTTCATCTTCGCAAAATATTTCTGAAAATAAATGAAAACGAAAGAACTTCCTTTCAATTTTGCGTTTTAAATTTTTTATTTATCGTACTCGATTTTTGACCGTTATCATTCGGTCTTCCTCAGCGATTGTTTTACTTAACCCAGAAATTCTACTTATATACCATTTTTCATTGCTTTGTATTCACTGATAATTTTTAATTGTTTAATTTTAATTTTTCACTGTTCAATATATTTTTAAACGAGAACGTAGTTTGATTTTATCAGGGGCAAAGATACACAACTTTGACGGTCATTGTTTGCAAATATATACTACACCACTTTCAACCATTGACGGTTGTTTTGAATGATTTAATTAAATGAATCATGCGTTCGCGGTATTATAAATTTGCGAGTAGCCCGCGTTGAAATAGTAATTTTAGTTTGCCCGATTCAAAACTTTTGTTCGTACATTCGGCTACGCCAATTATATATTCTAAATAAAACATGTTTTATAATAAAAATAAAACATATATTTATTTATAAACGCGAATTAGATTTTATGTGTAACGCGGGTCATCGAAGACTAACTCTACTCCACATGATTTTGTTCTTACAAGATTTGCTTCTTCATTGTTATCAATTTGCCCCGTATGCGAATTTTAACTTCTGAAATTTTATTATTTGTAATCGATTTTTTGGAACATTTTTGGAAAATTTTCTCGGCGAAAAGATCATTTGAAATTTCATCTGAATGAAATAAAAGAGATTGTTTGTTTTGAAACTCAAAGAGAGTATCGAATTTGTTTATTATATATGAGTTTATATATGAGTATATACAAACACTTATACAAATATAAATCAATTAATAAATAAAGATGTTTCAATACTAGCCTGACAACCTGCTTTCTAGAATTCTCCCACTTAAATGCTACACCATGCGAGTTACGTTGTAACCAATACCCAAAAGAAATGCGACGCCACGAATTCTATCGTGAACGCATCAATAAATTCAAACAAAGAACTTTTGAACAAAACGCTTTATTCCTTTTAACGTAGAGTTATATCAAAACACGATAATAAAATCCGAAAACTAATCACACCTTTAAAACTACAACCTTTTATTGCCTTTCATTTTTCACACTCTAGATTCGATATCCTTTTTTTATTACATGCAATTTTGCATCCCATACACGTCCTTTTTCCGTTTTTTAATTCTAATTGTTTTATGAGGTTGTCGGTATCTGATTTTATGAGGATAATACAAATCGCATTGTACATCCATCAACTTCAACTCGTCATCGTTCTCACGAATTGAACATTTCACGCACCTCCCTGAGGAGAATTTTGCATAAAGACCTCGGTATGAAGGCTTACAAAGTTCAATTAGTCCAAGAACTTAAGCATAATGACCATCCGTTGCGTTTTCGGTTCGCCCAATGGGCAGAAGATCGTTTGGCCGAAGATGAGCATTTTCACTGAAAAATCGTCTTTTCAGATGAAGCCCATTTTCACCTCGGAGGCTATGTCAATAAGCAAAATTGTCGCATCTGGGGCTCGTAAAATCCACACGTCACCATTGAGAAGCCAATGCACCCACAAAGAGTTACGGTTTGGTGTGGGTTTTGGTCCGGTGGCATCATTGGGCCATTTTTCTTCGAAAATGAGCAAGGAGCCGCCGTTACGGTCAATGGCAAGTGTCAATACCGTGCCATGCTCAACGAATTTTTGTTTCCAAAAGTTGAAGAGTATGACATGGACGACATTTGGTTTCAACAGGGTGGCGCAACATGCCAGACAGCCAACATGACAGTCGAACTTTTGCGCACCGTTTTCGAAAATCGAATAATCAGCCGAAATTCTGAAGTCAATTGGCCGCCTCGGAGCTGCGATTTAACCCCGTTGGACTATTTTTTGTGGGGAGCTGTCAAGGACAAGTGTTACGCTAATCATCCAGAGACGATTGATGCCTTGAAACACGAAATCGAAGTTGCCATTAATGAAATTCGAGCCGAAACAATCGAAAAAGTGCTTGAAAATTGGGTTGACCGAATGGCGTACTGTAAAGCCAGTCGTGGCAGTTATATGAACGATATCGTTTGTCATTCATAAATAACAAAGTTCAAGCTTTCCAATAAAAAAAAAGTTTGGAAGAATAACCATTAATCTTTTTTTTATAGCCGATTCAAAATGCAAACGGTATATGGCCCACCCTGTAGTAAAAGCAGTAGAGAAACAAAAACAACTAAGTCCGATTTAAAGACGTGTTTTTTTTCTGAAACTAGAATTTTAGTAACAAGTTTCATTTTTCGGTTTAAATTAATTTGACTTCAGTGAAAACTGAGTTCTGAAGAACTAAGTTCGAAGTTATTTTTCTGATATAAAATTAAATTAAATAACTTGCGCATTTACAAAACATTGTGGGAGCCACATTTCCCACGTGCGAAGCCCGAGGATTTTCCCGTTGCTTGAGCTCAAAGTCTTTCTGCATCGGGGGACTCCCTCGCGACTCGGAATGCAGTTGGCGGGAGCAATGCGCCACACATCGCACGAGACGAGTCAAGGCCGGGTACAATACTCCGAGACTGCGATACAAAATCGCGACGAGAGTCTCGCAGCAAATGTCAACCCGTTTTCGTAACATGCATTTGTATATGACATCGTCAATGATTGCGATGCGTCGATGAGAGGCGAGAAATATTCGGAAAATCGAAAAATCCTCGCAACAAGGTGTGTTGACGTTTGTCAGTTGCTATAACTTGACGATAGCGCTTAAATGAAATTTGAAAGTCAAACGCCTTAATTACTTTTTAAGTACTAGGGTTATTCTGATTGAGTTTTGAATAAAAATTTCGTGCATTGAGGCTATTATTTGCCAAACGAAGGAAAATTCCAAACTTAAAAAAGATCAAAAACAATTGCAAGCAAACTTCATTTTAAATGCCACCAATTTGGTATCTGTCATATGAACATTATTCTTCCTCGCATTGCGTGCATTGTGTATTGAATGCGTTGCGCGACGACCAGCGAGAATCGCATCGCGTTCACGCATCGCAGTCACACAGTATTGTGTCTGGGCCTTAAGTCGATCGAAGTGAGTTCCCGACGACGGCGCAGTCAATAAGTTGTCCTCACGTGCCTTCCGCGATGAAGTATTAGATAAAGTGTGTGTATTATCTTATATAGTTTGGTCAAAATAAAAACAAACTCAGGTTATTTGAGTGCAAACACCCACAAACTGGTGACTCCAACTGGATAAAAAAAACTGCTCAACGAATAGTGGTGTACAGTGTCTGTGCTATAAATGAGTTTGATTAGAGGAAAGAAGAAAATACTGGAATTACGTCACATGTCCTGCACGTGATGAATACTTCCATAATCCCTCTAGGCTAGACGCTCAGGCGTACAATTGACCCTCATCAAACGAGGATGTAGATCTGGTTAATTTCAAAACTGGAAGATACAAATAACATTTGTATCTTTCAAATGTTACAAATAACATTCAATCATAAACCCCCTTAATAAGGATTAAGCCAGACATGTTATCCTTTAGAACCACAAAATATGTAGGTAATAATGCATATAAATAGGTAGATTTAAGTGATGATGTAAGTAAGTCGTAACTGAGAAGTAAATAAACACACATTGAAACGAAATTTCAATCTTCGAAGGATCTTCCTATTTTTCCACTAAGTATTTGAAACACGACACACACACACATATATATACATAATTCTGGAAAGTGGCTTAAGCCGTTCTTCGTTCTTCTTTGGGGAATTTCAATAACTTGTAAATAACAATAACTAATATGTTGTCCTTTTACAATTATCAGGAAAACGGTTAAACAAATGTCTGACAAGTATTGTTCTGTGGAATAGGGTTTTGAAATTGTTTTTGTTTCACAAATAGTTTTTTGTTACTTACGTTATGGTTAGGTTTAATAATAAAAGGCCTGTCATGTCTTTTCTCTTTGGATTTGTTTTTAATGCATTTAGTAATGGGATCCTCATTTTTCCTGTCTTTGTTTTTGTTCTTCAGAGTTTGTTCCTGATTTTTGAGTATTCTGCTTCTGATGTTCGGTAGATGGTATAAGTCTACTATTTACTTCTATCGGTCTCTTATTTTTGTAAAATGGTAATGTGTTTTTGTGTTATTATTGTGTTATCTAATCTTTCGATATCGGGATTGCCAGTTTTAATTCCGGGAGTTGTGAAGTGTAAAGTTACGCCTTCGTGTTGAAGAAAATTTTCTAAGTTGCTTGTCAGAACACTTTCATTAACTATTATTATGTGGTTAGGGTTTCCACAAGCTGCAAAATGTTGATTAAGGGCTGAATTATTTTCTATTTGATATATAAAAATATCTTATCGCTGTTTGATAAAAATTCTCAATATGATGAAATTAGTTCCATGTTTACCCTATTTGGAATTGGTGTGATATATAGTATTTCTTTGAACTAAATTTTGTTTTATTTGTTATATTATTAATATTGTTTTAGTTTTTTATGCCACTGGTATCTTGATGTTCTGCGAACTTTCCATATTTATTTTGTATGTAATCGATTGTAAGGATATCTTTGCTGAAAACTTCTAGTTTTGACAGCAATACTACTTTCTAAATTTCCATTACAGGAATTCCCACGGTAATTCCTTTGCAGATCGGAGATGCGACTGTTGAGTCTAAACATCGGTGGGCTCACACCGAGCAAACGCCGACTTCTAATGAGTGCTGTACAGTCAGTGCTACTGTACGGCTCTGAGGTTTGGGCCGGAGCTCTCAGTAAGGAGCTGTACCGAAAGCGCTTGGCCCAGGTACAGAGACGAGGAGCTTTGCGGGTTGCGTCTGCATACCGCACTGTCTCTGAGTCGGCGGTGCTGGTGACCGCAGGAGTGATACCCATCGCCCTCCTTGCTAGAGAGCGACGGAGAATTTATGACCGAAAAGTGGAGGGCTCAAGATATGCTGTCAACCGAGAGGAGAGGCAGCGCACAATACTTGAGTGGCAACAGTCCTGGGAAGGCGACTCTAATGGCCGCTGGACTGCCCGTCTTATAGGGGACGTGGCTAAATCGAAGGCACGGTGAGACTGATTGTTACCTTACTCAGCTTCTTAGCGGGCATGGGTATTTTCAGTCCAACTTGCACGAGATTGGTAAATCACGGTCCCCAGACTGCATTTTCTGCCCCGGGGAAAGGGACGACGCATGTCACACCTTCTTCAATTGTAGAAGGTGCAACAGGATGCGGCAGGACTTGTGGGAGGTGATGGGAGAGCTTTCTATAGACAATCTGGTCGGAGAAATGCTGAAAAGTTTCGACAAATGGACCTGTGTGGCACATTACTCTCGGGCAATACTTACTGCCAAAAAATTTACAATGGATAACCTTTGTCGCGGGGTCTGGGGGTCTCCTTTCCAGCAGTCCTCCTCCGTCCTGCCCCCTCCCGCTGGGGGGAGATTTCTCTAGACTGACGGCGCCCTAGGGCGAAGTAAAAAGAGGCCTAGCCCGAAGTAATGTGTCAAACGGTTCCAGGCTGGAGTCTCTTGACAGGGGGGGGGGGGGTGTTTAGTGGGTAGTCTGGTAGCATGCGCTGCTAGGAGTCCCACACTCCGGGCATAAATTGCCTTCACCCCCCAACCCAAGAAAAAAAAAAAATTACAGTATTCAAAAGTGCTTCCAAATTTTCTTCAATTGGAATACATGTTTCAAACTCTATCAACCGTTGTTCTAAATACTTTTGCACGTTAATTTGAGAAATCACAATTTCTTGTTGGTTGTTAATGTTTTTGGTTAGAGTTTTAATCAATTTCAGAAGTTTTTGGTAGAACAATTTTTCCAGTTTCACTTACAACATTGTAAGTGATTTATACCCTTCCTAAGCTAACTCAGCGAAGACTCATGGGTGCGGAAGTTCTGATCAAATTTGTCGAATATCTCGAAAGTGAATTAATGTTAAGAAAGGTGGAAAGAGCTCAAGCTGGTTTCGAACACGCGTCCCTGCCGCTTCTCGTCAGGTGCCAACTCACAGGCCGGGACGCACTACCAGCTTTACGTCGATGTCGACTGGTTATTTTTACTAGTTATGAATATTGCTCTCAGCTTGAACTTGTTCTATTTGTCCAAATTGCCTTTGGTCTGGCTTTATCAATTTCAGAAGTTTTTGGTAGATCAATTTTTCCATTTTCACTTACAATATTGTAAGTGATTTGTACCCTTCCTAAGCTAACTCAGCGAAGACTCATGGGTGCGGAAGTTCTGATCAAATTTGTCGAATATCTCGAAAGTGAATTAATGTTAAGAAAGATGGAAAGAGCTCAAGCTGGTTTCGAACACGCGTCCTTGCCGCTTCTCGTCAGGTGCCAACTCACAGGCCAGGACGCATTGATTGGTAATACCAGCTTAGGTGGATGTCGACTGGTTATTTTTACTAGTTATGAATATTGCTCTCAGCTTGAACTTGTCCTATTTTTCCAAATTGCCTTTGGTCTGGCTTTATCAATTTCAGAAGTTTTTGGTAGATCAATTTTTCCATTTTCACTTACAACATTGTAAGTGATTTATACCCTTGCTCAGCTAACTGTTGTAAGTGTAAATGTTGTAGTTTAGTGTGAGGACCTTTCAATTTCAAGTTTTCGCGTTGAAATAAGGTGTATAATGCAAAATTGGGGATATAAACAGTAAATAGTCTTTTTCTAGGGGTATGATGATTTAAGATTTCTAACTTTGTCAAAAAATCGTTCTTTCTTTATTCTATTTTCTCTGCTTGGTGTAAGAATAACAAATGCTCAGTCAATGAGGTACTAATGATTATGATTTTTCTGATATATTCGTGTAGAATGGCATTCATTAGGCGCTGAAACGTGGTAGGGGTATTTTTTAAACAAAAAACATTCTAGTCAATTCATAGTGACCTTTATCTGTTGAAAATGCTGTCACTTTCATTAATTTCCATCTGATGAAAATCCTTGGCTAAATCTAGCGTTGTGAAGTACATGCATTTTCCGAGTTTATCTAAAATGTCGTCGACCCAGGTATTAGGGAATTTGTCATCAATAGTGACATTATTTAATTTCCGATCATCGACTACTATTCGCCATTTTGGCTGTCCTAAGCGTCAGATTTTTTTTTCAGATCAGATTTTTTGTTAACGGTGGTTTTAATTTCGTGCTAAATTCCATGAATGAAAGTCAAGTTTCCGCTTTCTTGTAAAAATATGTTATTAACATTTTTTAGTAAATTTTTATATTTTTCTTTCTCTTTTCTATTTAAATGTTCTACTCTTCGCTTCGCGATTTAAATGTTCTATTCTTAGGGGCTATACTATAAAGGGGATTGTTTTCTTTTTACATATTCATCCAATTTTTATTCGACGAAATGCAATTTCCTTGAAGGGCTTGATTTCAACCATATGTGAAAATTGTTTTGTTAAATTTAAGGTGTGGTATTAAAGCTTTTATTAGGGATCCTTAATTTTGGGCTTCAGTGGTTTGGGTCTATTATACTGAAAGGTGCATCTGTATCGATTGGGAATCTGAGCGGGTTGCCGTACGAACTTATTCTAATATAGGGTACGTTGAAGGGTTAATTTCCGAGGCATGTTCTAGAAAATTTTCAGGTTTAATAGTATGGCTAACTTGTTTAGAATCATCTTCTTCCATTGGTTGGGGTAGGCCAAATCTTTGGATTAGATTTCGAACTGAATCCTGCTGGTAATAATTTTGGTTTTAATAGTTGCAGTTTCTAAAATTTTGATTCTTAAAATTATTATTAAAATTTTGTTTTTGTAATTTGGTTTTTGATAATTATGCTTCTGAGAATTCGGTTTTAGTAGTTTTGTTTTTCATAAGTATGATTTGTATTTTTGTTTCCAAATTAATTATTAATATTATTGTCTCTCTTGATATAAAAATGAACATGCTTTTAAACGTATCCCATTTAAAAGTAGACCATGCTTCTAAAGTATTAGGGTTTCGACAAAAAATTTCGAGAATATTTTCCTTGAATTATATTTATCTAGTCTAGGATTCAAACTCTAAATTCAGTGGTTCTAAGGTCACTCAACAATTGTGTATTATAACGTTGATCGGAGAAATTTGCGTACAAAGTATTTTTAATGTCCTCCCAGGCAACAATATGAGAATTTGCGTCTAATGTTCATTTTGTCCCATCAATTATTTTGCTTCTGATGATACTTTTTGGGGTCAAGAGCCAAACTGAATTTAGTGCCAATGCTATTACCTGATTCCTGTGCCGTTTTGTCTGTTGTTACTGGATTGTTGTCTTCCTGGTTTTTATTACCGGTTCATTTACTTCTGGGTAAATCGCCTTTTTTAAATTACTTGTCTTAACACAGATTTGACCGAACACAATTCTCGCTTATATTCACTGAAACAAATCCGTTAAATAAAGTCAGTTTTTTCGATAGAATCGTTAAAACTTAAAACCCAAGTGTGAATCACTTAATTTTTCTTTTAAGCGAATACGGAATTTTCGTCTCTGAACTAGACATAGCAGCCCGCACTAATAGTAAAACTTCTCTTGAAGCTTTTCGTTAATTAGTATCTACACGCTCGACGCTATCCCACCGCCTGCACCGATTATGATGTCTAAAAATATTTTTTCTTTATAATTTCACCAAGACAAAAGAATCAAACTTCTGTTTTATCCACCACCGAGATTTAATGTTACACTTACCCAAATCAAATTAATAAAAACGAAGTAGGCATTGATTTTGAATTCAATTGAATTAAAACAAAGTAGACATTGATATTTTGAATTGAATGAAATCAAATCAAGTAGGCGACGAGTAGTATAAATAGAAGTGGAATTGTCTCGAAGAGTTAGTTCTTCGCGTCGAAAGGTACGGACAAGCCTCTATCTCCTTTCACCCAATGTGAGGCTGCATTGGGGTGCCTTTTCGAATACCGGTTCAATAAGAATTGTATACCGGGATTATAGTAAATAAGAGTTAGAGTTATTTTCTCTCGCTTCGAAAGGTACGGACAAGCCTCTATCTCCTTTCACCCAATGTGAGGCTGCATTGGGGTGCCTTTTCGAATAACCGGTTCATGTATACAATAAGAATTGTATACCGGGATTATAGTAAATAAAGTTGGTGTTATAAAATAAAACAAGAGTTTTATTTATCCGTCGAAGAAATATAAATGGCGCAGTCGGTAGGATACGCTTAGTGAAAGTTCGCGTGATTTTTTAAAATCTTTACGGCGTATCGACGTCGCGTCCGTGAAAATAAAACGTGGATAAGAATCCATTTTTTTTTGTATCGTCGACGCAAAGAAAGTTGTTTCTAAGAAGAAACAGCCTCTAGACGGAGCACCAAAATCCCGGAAACAAGCAGTGTCCTTTAAATACAAAAGTGAATAAAAGAAATATATAAATTGTAAAAAAAGGGAAAAATAAGAAAAGAAAATACGACCTACAAATCGAAACCCGGCAGTGCCCTACAAAATTAAAAGTGAACAAAAGAAATATATAAATAGTGAAAAACAAAAAAGGGAGAAGTAACAAAAGAAAATACGACCTACAAATCGAAACCCGACAGTGTCCTATAAAAACAAAAGTGAACAAAAAAAATATATAAATAGTGAAAAACAAAAACAAACAAAAAAAGAAGAAATAACAAAGGAAATATGGCCTACACATCTAAACCCGGCAGTGTCCTATGAAAACAAAAAGCGAATAAAGTGTCACGATAGTGAAAATAATAATTGTGAAAAAGAAAGAAACAGTGGAAAACCAAAACAGTGCGGAGAAAATAGCAGAAATTTTTTTTCATCGATCGCAGAATCCAGGACGAGCAAAGCAAGTAACAAGGAGAAGAACAAATTTTCAAATATTTCCTTTTCTATTTAATTATATTTAATTATATTTAAAACATTATTATATCTTATATTCACACACATAATCTTAAAACCTGCCCCATTATTTTTGCTTTTTTAAATTTTGAAAACTTCTTTGTAAGGGTGATTCGGAATCAGGGATTGCATAAATTTTTTTCAAGATGCCGAACGATGAAGCTCCTGCCATACAAATTGACCCTCTTAAATATTTAAACAGCCTCCCCGAATTTGACGGCAAGCTCGAAAACTTGCAAACTTTTATTAATTTAGTGGACACAGTTAGCCCCGTACTACAAGCTTATAACGAAGCATCTCAACTCTTATTTAGCGGCATAATCAAAAGTAAATTAAAAGGCAGAGCAAAAGAAACCGTTGAAATAAACTGCCATGCTACCCTTTGGCGAGAATTAAGTTTTGCAGTACTCAAGAAGATAAAAAATATAATTAATTTATTCATTCTTTTATTACAAACTTGAGTTTTAGCCTGGTTGGTGTCCCAGTAACAAAAAGGTGACTTGGCTTAAGTTACAGTTTCTTTTATAATCTTTTCTTAGTCACTATGCTTAATTCCTATTGGTTAATTATATCGCTGTAATGCGGTCTGGTGATAACCATATTTGGTCATGAAATTGGATCTCGTATCTGAAAATGTCATGGTAATGCCGTGTGCATAAAATGGGTACTTAACTCTGGTGATAACCATATTTGGTCATGAAATTGGATCTCGTATCTGAAAATGTCATGGTAGTGCCGTGGGTACTTAACTCGAGACGTAAGACAGATCCTCCAAAACAACTTTGGAGACCGCCTAAACATAGACGAACTGTACGACAACTTACGAAGTGTAACTTTCCAAACCAATACCCTTGAATTCTACAACGACATCAAAAGTAAACTAAGAAGACTCAACAATAAGACGCAAATAGTTTTAGGTGCAGGGAACGCGTCTAACGAATGTACACGGAACAACATGAAGACCGCTCTCAATATTTTTAAAAACAAACTCCCAGAGCCCATGAAAACTATTCTATTCTGTAGAGATCCCGAATCTCTCGAATCGGCTATGGATATTCTCTTTACAGCTGGCTATGCCTATTATGGCTCGAATGGCCAAATCTACCAAACAAAAAACAGACAAAACGACAACAAAACCCGCAATAATAATAATAACAATAATAATATTAGAAGTCTAAATAATTATAATAATTACGACAGTAATATTAATAATAACTATCACAATAACAATAGTAGATTTAATAATAATTATAATGACAACAGCAGGTCAAATAGTAAAAATAACAATAATAATAGTAACAATAACAATAATAGTAACAAGTTTAATAATAATAACAACAAAAGACTTAATAACAATTACAATAGAAGTAATATTAATAGATTTAATGTTAACAACCAACAAAACGAACGACGAAATAGACCTCACGAACCAAGTTACAGACTTAACACAAATGAAGGTCAAAATCCCTATAACTTCGATGCATCCGCAAATCTTTGGTATCCGGAACGGCAACCACCACCAGAACCCATGGATATAAATAAAAACGAGATGGCAGAACATTTTCCTTGACAAGCCTCGGACGAAGACTACCATATATAGTCTTTAAAACAAAAACCAAGCCCCTAAAGTTTATCGTAGATACAGGAGATACAGACTCAATCATTAATTCTGGCATTTGCCATCCTAAGTGGAAAATTAACACCCCAAAAATAAGTCTGAAGACCCTTCAACATACAGTTGATCTTTGCGAGAAAGTAAGGATCCCCCTCTTTGAGGAATTAGGCGACAGAACTCACGAAATTGAATTATTTGTCTGCCAGTTTCATGACTTTTACGACGGAATATTAGGAAACAATATATTGAGACAACTCGATATAATTATAGACTATAAGAAACGAGTATTACATACCGGTGAAAAAACTATTCCCATCCTCTTCGAAGATGAAGAAGATAATCAACATTGTCTATTTAATAAGGCCGGATGCTATGAAGTAGCCGTGCCTGTAGATCAAGAAAATGGCCTGGTACACTTCCCCGGGAAGTCTTCCAAAGATGAGAAGATCAAACTCGAGGAAGGTATCTATAATGTAGTGAATTCTAAAATGCTCGCTCAAGTAAAGATACTAGCTGACCGCCCTGTTAAAGTAAAATTCACAATCCAAAAAACTACTCCCGTCACTATCGAGAACTTCAATATCATAGAAAACAAACCAATGGAACATTTCTCCATCTCCAGTCAAATTAGAATAAATCATCTTAACGATAAAGAAAGACAAAAATTAATGCCACTTTTAAAACACTTTTCACATATATTTTATAGCGAAGAATCGGACTTATCTTTCACAAATGCCATTAAACACGAAATCAGAACTACCAATAATATTCCGATTGTGGCAAAAACATACAGATATCCGTACGTTCATAAGGAGGAAGTACGTAGACAAATTAAGGAGATGTTACAAAACAACATAATAAGACCTAGCAAATCCCCTTATTCGGCACCAGTTTGGCTAGTACCAAAAAAAATGGATGCGAGTGGGAAACCCAAGTGGAGACTCGTCATCGACTATCGAAAACTCAATGAAGTTACGATTGGTGACAAATACCCAATCCCTAATATTGACGAAATCCTAGAGAAGCTCGGAAGAAGTCAATATTTCACTACACTAGACTTAGCTAAAGGCTTCTATCAAATAGAGATTACTGAAAAGGACATCTATAAAACTGCGTTCAGTGTAGAAGGTGGACACTACGAGTTCCTGCTATTTGGACCTAAGACAATGCCATTTGGACTTAAGACAGCCCCCGCTACATTTCAGCGCCTTATGAATAGCATCCTCTCTGACTATATCAACAAAATCTGTTTGGTTTACCTTGACGATGTTATAATCTTTTCCACTTCCTTACAGGAACACATAGAATCCTTACAAAAGATCTTCAAAAGATTCAGAGAAACCAACTTGAAAGTTCAGTTGGACAAGTCTGAATTCTTTAAACGAGAAACTGCTTTTCTTGGGCATATAGTCACCGGAGATAGAATAAAGCCGAATCCAGAGAAAGTAGAGTGCGTCCAGAAATTTCCGATCCCAAAAACCCCAAAACAAATAAAGCAATTTCTCGGACTCGCTGGATATTACCGAAAATTCATTAAGGACTATTCGAAAATAATAAAGCCTATGACTAAAAACTTAAAAAAGGACGCAAAGCTAGATATAACTGACCCCGAATATACCCACGCATTCGAAACAATTAAAACCCTCCTAACTAATGAGCCAATTCTAACTTATCCCGATTTTAACAAAACATTCGTTCTAACAACAGATGCGAGTAAATACGCCCTCGGCGCAGTCCTCTCACAAGAAGGACGCCCTATCAGCTACGCAAGCTGCACACTTAATGAGCATGGGATCAACTATAGTGTTATCGAAAAGGAACTCTTAGCGATAGTATGGGCTACAAAGTATTTCCGACCATACCTCTTCGGAAGGAAATTCATCATTGAAACCGACCATAGACCTTTAACTTGGCTCTTTTCCATTAAAGAACCCAACTCCAAACTAGTCAGATGGAGACTAAAACTTTCTGAATTTGACTATACGATAAAATATAAAGAAGGAGCAAAAAACATAAATGCTGACACCCTGTCTAGGATACCCAAACCTGAAGTAAACTTACTCCAAAATCATACTACGAGCAGTTCATGCATTAAGATCTTTAAAACCCAAATAATTATTAATAAATCAAATTCAGGATCACTCAGAATAAAAAAGGAAAAAATTTTTGATAAAAATAGGACCATAATCAATACTAAACAACTAGATGAACAAGATGCCATTACATTATTGAAGAACCACTTCAATCCAAACGGTTTAAATGCTATTCTCATTGAAAATGAAAACTTCTTTCAAACTTTATACTCCGCGTTTAGTAATAACTTCATTACTAACGATAAATTTAAAATCACTAGATGTAGCGTCCTCCTAGAAGATGTAATAGATGAGGAAAAATTAGCTAAGATTATAGAAGAAGAGCATCTAAAGAATAATCATCGAGGAATCGAAGAAGTGACTAAAGAATTGAAACTAAAGTACTACTGCCCAAAACTAGCAGACAGAGTCACAAACTTCATAAATAATTGCGAAATCTGTAACTACGAGAAACACGCTCGAAACCCTCCTAAGTGTCTATTTAAAATAACAGAAACCCCACAAAAGCCCGGAGAAATTATTCATGTAGATGTGTTTTACACGCTTGAAAAACTCCTATTTTTAACTATAATCGATAAATTTTCTAAACATGCATGTGCGATTAAAATCATCGGAAGAACTTGGACTGAGTTCAGAAGAGCACTTGCATATTATTTTAGTCAGTTCGGCACGGTAAAGAAAATCGTAGTCGATAATGAGCTAGGACTTAAAGCAATTCCTTTGAGAAAATTCCTCTCAGACGAAAATGTCGAGATCCACTACACGTCTAACAGTAATCATACGTCCAATGCAGATGTGGAAATATTCCACAATACGATTAACGAACATATTCGTCTTCTGAAACATTATTCCATTAATAATCAGGGCACTGTTGAAGAAAAAATTCTGAAGATAATTTCGTTTTACAACAATACCATACATTCTTCTACGAACAGGAAACACATTGATTTCGTTAACGGAAATATCCATCAAAATGAATATCCTGCAAAACATACAATGTTGCATCAAAAGAAAGAAAAAATTATTAATAAACTTAACCAAAATCGGAAAAATTTTGAAATCGAAACAGGACCAAATTTTATCAGGGAAATTAGAGGAGGTAAAAATCATTCTAAATTTAGAAAAATCAATTCTGAAAGGTTGGATGAAGATCATATCATAGACTTAGATAACCAAAACAAATACTTTCGAACCCATGTGAAAACTAAAAAGAAATACCAGAATTTAGATCACCCAACAAGAAAATCAAAATTTAATAAGAAAAAGAATAAAAATCGTCCATCAACCTCTCAACCCCTTGCCAGTAACTAAATCTTTACAAACTTCACAGGAAAATGTCACCACTATCGATAATAGCCTTTTGGCTCATACAAAAGCTCAGACGATAGACATCCAGGACCTCAACGTAAACAACGGATATATCCCTATCAAAACAGGCGATGATGTCTTACACATCATCAACACAACAGAATACGAACGAACAATAGAACTTATTCGACGAAATATCGATACCCTATCAGCCTCTACAACAGAATCTAAAAGTATATTACAAACTGTTAATAGAAATTTTGAATTATTAGAAACAAAAATAAATAACCTTACTCCTCATCCGAAATGCAAACGCGGACTGATAAACATTTTAGGCAAAGGACTAAAATACATTGCTGGGACCATGGACAACGATGACAGAACAAACATTGAAAACTCAATAAGTAAAATTTCTGGAAACGAAGGGAAACTTGCTGAGAAATTCAAGGAAACCATAATAACTAATAACTTCCTTTCGACTCAGATTAAAAACATAACAAGGCATATAAATACTCAACAAATCATAATAACTAACTATCTAAATAAGTTTAAAGAACTAAATCAAAACAGCATAGCAACCCTCAGAGACGAGCTCAACTTCCTTCAGCAAGTCTACCAAATCGACAATGACATCTCCCTATTACGAAATCACATAACGGACATTGAACAAACAATATCATCAAGCAGGATAGGACTGATTACTCGAAGTATACTTACTAAGACAGAACTCGAACTCATAGACGACTTTGAACAGTACCTAAACATAAAAACAGCTGTTTCATCGCATAACAACATTATTACTATCATTTTGGCAATACCGAAATATTCTAACGAATCTTTAGCAAAAATAATTCTTGAACCGATTCCAAACATCCAAAATAGGTCTTTGTTATTAATACCAATACAATAATAATAATAAGCCCATACAATCAAATTTATAATGTAAATGTTAAAAACAATTTAGAGGAAATTAAACATAAACATATCAGAAGCATTATAGAACCCAGTACGAAAATATTCAATTACCAATAAATTAAGCAAATTGTACCTGGCATTTTAATCAATTAAAACTTTTATGAAGAAATAGAACATAATTGTAATAATGATAACGTAACAATCCATGGAAAATTTATGATTAAATTTGGGAATTGGAAAATTGAAACATTAAATAAAACCTATTCGAACGTTAACTTCGAAATATTCGATAAAGTAGTTCTGCCAAAATTGATTTATTCCATTAAAAAAGAATAAAACTATGCCTGATGCCCAAATCAAAGAATTATACCTGAAAGATTTAAATAACGTAAAATATATAAATAAACATAAGTTCTGATGTTATAATTATTATTATAGTAATATTGAATAAATATATAATAAATATATTGAATATATATAAATAAATATAAATAATATAGTAATAAATTGATTATTATGTACGTATACATGAACCGTAAACACCGTAAAGTTTTCATTTCGTCGGAGCCTCAATCTAACGGTGGGGGTGTTACACTTACCCAAATCAAATTAATAAAAACGAAGTGGGCATTGATTTTTTGAATTGAATGAAATCAAATCAAGTAGGCGACGAGTAGTATAAATAGAAGTGGAATTGTCTCGAAGAGTTAGTTCTTCACGTCGAAAGGTCCGGACAAGCCTCTATCTCCTTTCACCCAATGTGAGGCTGCATTGGGGTGCCTTTTCGAATACCGGTTCAATAAGAATTGTATACCGGGATTATAGTAAATAAAGTTGGTGTTATAAAATAAAACAAGAGTTTTATTTATCCGTCGAAGAAATATAAATATTTAACCCTTTGATCTAATTTATACTCTAACTTTATCTACATGTAATTTGATATTTTTGCGAATGATTACATTTATAAATTTCATTGTTTTGATTTTGCTCATTTTGATATTTAATTTGAATTGAATTTTGCGAACTCGAATTGAATCTGAAGGCGAATATTAGAGGTTGTTATTATGACGGAACGGATTGAAAAGTGGTGAGAATCGCAAATTTTCTTTGGAAAAAAGCGTATCTTGTTTTGTTACGGAATTTTTTAGTGGTGATATCATCGGCACCTCAGAGGAAATGACTGCATTCTGAACCCTTTATAAAAAAATTAAAATCTATAAAGAACTGTGCTTACCATAAAAACCATGGAAGAGATTGTAGCCAAAGTAGAGAGTGGACAGAAGATGGCTGATGTTGCCAGACAGAATGATTTGAACAAGTCTACAGTATGCACAGTCTCAGCTCAAAAAGATCTGGTCTGGAATTAAACATGTATTAATCCATGGTGAGTCTGCTAATGCAGATAAAGAAAAAGCTGAGAAGTCATTGAAACAGAAGGGTGTCGTCCACAATAAAAAATTAATTTTGATGAAACTGGGTTGTTTTGGAAGGGCATGCCGAAGCGTACGTAAACCATGAAAGATGAGAAATGAATTCCTGGCCATAAATCCATGAAAAACAATAATATGTGCAAAAAACGGTGGAGGTTTCTTTTGTGATTTCTCACCGCTCTTTCTTCAGTGTTTGTTATTGATATGTTTTGCATTACTTTTGGGAGCTTACGCAAGTGGTGATATGAAACTTATCCATTTCTCGATTGCCGAAAAGTGGTTTAAGTTTCATGTCACATTGAGAGCCCTAGAGCATTAAAAACATTCACTAATGAAGAGAAGATTGCCAGTAATGTGAAGATCGAATCAGAGGGCATGGGTCACACAGGCTCTTTTCAAACAATTGCTGCTTAAGGTTTTTACACTGAGCATCAAGGACTAATATGATACCAATGATTTGCTATTGAAAGCATTGCTCCTATTGGACAATGCACCAGGACAACCACAGGACTTTAAAGATAATTTGATGACAGTCTTTTCCTGACTGACAGTTCAGTTTCTATCTCCGAATACGACTTCCTGATTCAGTCGATGGATCAGGAGGTTATAACAAGTTTCAAGAAATTGTTTACTCGCACGACTTACGTATTTAACGGTTAACCGTTTCAAAAAAAAAAAAAACAACAAAGGATATTGCAGTTTACCAAGACTTTATTACTTACATTCAGTGCATTCCTTGAAAGGCATTTACAATTTTTCCCTTTCATTACTTACAATTTTCTTTCGAAAATTCGATTGATTCATTAAAATGTTCATAAATTTTCATCTGCTGATTTATTGTCTGAATTTAGTTTCGACTACTTTCTTCTACAACCTGCAAATTTTCTAAAATTTCTTCCCTATCAGTATTATCCATAGTACCAAAAAGCCATTTCTGTGTGGTACCGACAATATTTAACAACCCTCGCTTTTGCCTGGTACTAGGAATAATAGAGTTTACCTTTGCCTTTAATGTTTTTATTTTCTGTTCTACTATTTCTAGATTATTTGCATGGTTCCTAGCGCCGTTCGTGTCATCATCAACATTATGATCAGTATCGTACACAAATTTATATTGTGTTTTTACATTGCTTGAATGCACATTATCCAATGTTTTAATCTTATGTTTAATCTTTTCTTTGTGTCGGACATGTTTATAGTTTTTTATAGGACCTTCATGTCTTCGTTTTACATAACTGTCTCGCTTCTCATTAAGTTTGATAATCTTTTTTTCTCTTGCCTCCTGAACTAACCTACTCAGTGTTCTTTCTTCTATCTCCCTATTTCCTTTTCTAGGCGATGTTTGAATGGTTGAATGATACCTATCATTATAATTGCCCACAACTAACTGGACTTTCGCGTGAACCGATAGATTTTTATCCTCTATTCCTGTGATTTTTTGTAGAATTGTAGAATACAACCTTTCAACATCCGCATTACCCGTATGGTTATTAGGTTTGGTCCAATGCACCTCAATATCACTTTTACTAAGAAATTATTGAATTTGCTCTGATTTAAATTCATTGTCCATTATTATCCTTTTGGGTTTCCCAAACTTAGAGAAGTGTTCTACTAAAATTGTTTTTTTAGCTAACTAGTTTCTGTCGCTCATAGTATAAGCTACTGCAAATTTTGTCAGTTTGTTTATAGTAGTCACGAATGATCTTTTTTGTAAATGAAAAATGTCTAGATGGATTATCTAGATGGATTATCTAGACATAAGTTTAGATTAGGTGTTTCTGTGATATTAAATTTTGGTTTGATAGGGTTTTTATCGTATTTCATCTCCTTACACTTATTGCAATTGTTACTTACTAATTGGATGTGATTCTGAAGATCAGGAAAGTATATTTTGGAATTAAGTGTATAGTAAGTTTCATTGATCCCACTGTGCATTGATTCCTGACTTTGATAAAGTGAAATCGGTTTATGGACGTCCTCTTTAGTTCCTACTTCATTAGCTCTGTTTGAACATCTTATAAATTTCACTCCTCTATCATGCGAAAATAGCTTTATAATGACTTGCTGAACTCGGTTATAGTCATGATCCTCAACTTCTGAAAATAGTCCCGTTATACCCTTTTTAATAAATCTAATTAATAAATATTTAATTTTATCAATTCCTTCGAGTGAATTCAAGTAAATTATTATTCTTCTATGTAAAATCTCTATCTCATCCCGAATACTACATGTTAATATAAGTTGTGTTCGATATTTATTAACGATTTAACTTAACACCTATATGGACCAATTGCTATATGGTCAATAGGGTCATCTGTTGAATGAACAGTAGCAGTTAAAGCTAAATTAGAATCACCATAGTCATCATTTTTGATTTTTGGTGTGTTTTCCAACCTACTAAGGAAGTCTGCCACAACATTCTCCTTCCCCTTTCATATACTCAATCTCAAAATTGTATTCCTGCCGGCTCAAAATCCATCTCTGGTCTCGCTGAGAAAACTCTTTCACCTTATATTTACTATTCAAATATTTGATTGGCATATGTTCAGTAACGATTTTAAACTTATTTCCGTACAATTCCGGGCGGAAATACGTCACTGAATAAACAATTGCTAAAAATTCTTTATCCGTGACACTATAATTTTGCTCATGTTTGTTAAGAGTCTGAGAAACAAAGCATACTGGAAGACCATTTTATGACAAAACGGTTCCAATCGCATAATTACTCGCATCCGTTAACACAAATGGCTTATCAACCTCTGGATATTTTAAAATTGGATGAGCTGTTATTAATCTTTTGAGAGTCTCAAATGCAGAAATGTACTGAGGACCTGGTATATTAATTTCTTCATCTTTCTTTAAATATCTTATCATTGGATATGCTAACTTTGCATAATCCCTGATAAACTTCATATAAAACCCTGTTATCCCTAAAAATCCTATCAACGGCTTCTCCGTCTTCGGCAAAGACAATTCTTCAATTTCCTTGATCTTATTCGGGTTTGGACTAATTCCCTCTTCTAAAAATTTCGTATGTCGTTTCATAAAACTGCACTGATCAGCCAACTTTCGATGGACAAATGGCTTGGAGCATTTACAAAATCCAGTTTGAAGCTGCCGCTCAAACGAATCACTGGAATGACCAGGAGCGAGCAACAGCCTCAATTCTTGCCCTAGGAGGTCCGGCTGCGGAAATACTCCATCGCTATTATGAACGCACTCGACATGAGGTAAGGAGATAATCACCTGAAGCAGATCTACAGGTCACAGCTGCGCAACCGGTTGCAGAAACCAGGTGAAACCCTACAGCAGTAAGCCCAGGATACTGAAAGGCTTGCACTTTTGCCTTACTCTGCATACGACCCCGATCATCGGGACGATGTGGCAATGGAGGCTTTTATTAGCGCGTTGCAAGACAGAGAAATGCAATAAGCTGTCCGCCTAGCCGAAAAACGCTCACTAAAGGACGCACTGGCATATTGTGTAAAGTTCGAAGCTGCCAAAACAACCACTCGTAACATAGCCAGGATCCGGCAGGTTATAACGGAAGAATGTAGATGTGAGCGTGTTGACATGAGTGAAGAAGCGCAGGTGAATGTTGCGCCTATATGCTGGAATTGTGGTGAACGAGGACATCTGCAACGAAACTGCAAGCAGCAAAGGAAAATAAGCTATTGCCAGGCATGTGCCGTTAGAAAGAGATTAAGACCAAAAACAGAGCCTGGTAATAAGGCCCCTCAATCCAAGAGGTCGGGAAACGCGTATGAGCCAACTTCGTGGGGCAGAGGTTGGCTAGGAGGATCGAAGTCCCCAGCACCACCATCATAGTGTCTAGGCTAATTCGGGGAGAGGCAGACTTATGTGTTCGTGGACAAGTCGACGGTGAATCTTTCACCCTCACTATTGATACTGGTGCAACAAGGTCAATATTGCGACCAGATTTACGGCACCCGTGTATTAGCACCCGTATACGGCGAGATCAAACTCCAAGTACAAGTATGGGATATACTGTTTCAACACGAGTTTCTCGTTGCCGATATAATGGACGACTGCATCCTGGGAATGGATTTCCTGACCACATGGGTTCACGTTGAATTTGGATAGACGGGTCTTGAGATGGCGGAATGTTGAGATCTTGATGGAAAGTCATAACGACAACATCTCAACACAGAAAGTGGTCGTAAGTGCCGACACTGACGTACCAAAATCCTCCGAGAGCATTGTATGGGCAAAATTTGAAGGTGATCCTGGAGACCATAGATCCTACCTTATTGAGCCAACAAAAACACCAGCACTGCGTAATCTAATTTTGGGACGGACACTCGTAACAACAAATAAGAGTGGATGTGTGGCGGTTAGAGTCCTTAACACCTCGGACTCAGTTACTCACATTAAAGCTGGAGACATTATTGGGAGCTGTCAGCTTGTCTCTACTGTAATATCTATCGAAGTAGGAGATAGCCAATGTCCAGCTAGGAAACAAAATACCGGGGAATCCCGTGAGTTAGTGTCAACATCATTAGAACCAACCAAGATATCACCAGAGCAGTTCAAGAAAGCCTCGGAATTGGTGAATAAATATCGCGATATTTTCTCAACTGGTCACGACGATCAAGGACGTACGAGTATGGTGACTCACGTTATAGACACACAAAACGCTAAGCCGATTCGAGAAGCGCCAAGACGACTTCCATTAGCCAAGCAGGGAGAAGTGAGCGCAATGGCCTCAGAAATGGAAAAACAAGGAGTAATCGAACCGTCAATCAGCCGCTGGGCCTCGTCTGTAGTCCTGGTAAAGAAAAAGGATGGAAGTACTAAGTTTTGTGTCGACTACAGGCAGCTCAACGATGTCACGAAGAAAGACAGCTACCCACTTCCGCGCATCGACGACATTATGGATACAATGGCGGATTCGAAGTGGTTTTCTACTCTCGACTTAAAGAGTAGATACTGGCAGGTTGAAATCGACAGGAAAGACAGAGAGAAGACTGCAATTTAAGTGGGTAATGGATTGTGGCAATTTGTAGTGATGCCATTTGGGCTTTGCAATGCTCTAGCAACATTCGAACGGCTCATGGAATGTGTACTCCGCGGGTTAAGCTGGAAAATGTGCTTGGTATATCTGGATGACATCATTGTAATAGGGAGGACGTTTGACGAACATGTGCGCAACTTGGAAGAGGTGTTCTCAAGGCGACGACGGGCTAACTTGCAGCTGAGTCCAAAGAAGTGCACACTTTTCGCAGCTGAAGTAAAGTACCGAGGACATGTTGTATCAGCAAAAGGTGTGAAAACGGACCCTGAGAAAATAGAAGCTGTGAGAAGTTGGCCGAAACCTAATAATAAACGACAACTTCGAAGTTTCCTTGGACTGGCGACCTATTATCGCCGATTCGTTAAAGACTTTGCAAAAATAGCGAAGTGCTCACGGAAAAGAATCGCCCCTTTATCTGCAACGAGCAGTGTGACAAAGCCTTCGAGATGTTGAAGAATAAACTCTGTGAATCACCGGTTCTAGCATATCCCAAACCTGGAAGAATGTTTGTAGTAGAGTATTCTCGTAGTAGTATTGTCACAGCAGGTCGACGGTGAGGAGCGAGTAATCTCTGACAGCCGAGTTCTGTCAAAGAGTGAAAGGAACTACTATTAGGAAAGCACTACTGGCTATAATTGAAGCAACAAAGCAGTTCCACAAGTACTTTTATGGTCAGGAATTCGTTCTTCGAACAGATCATGCTTCCCTGAGATGGCTGCTTCATTTCAAAAACCCAGAAGGACAAATTGCTAGATGAATCGAAAGGCTACAGTCCTATAATTACGAAATCGCCCATGGGAGAGGAGGAGTGGATAGAAATGCCGACGCTTTATCCCGTTGCCCATGTCCAGCGGCTTGTAAACATTGCCGACGGTCTGAAGAAAAAGAACAAGGTGTGGATATACGTGTAATCACAACGGAAGTCGACGAGGGTTGGACGCAGCACGAAATCCGGGACGCCCAGCTAGCCGACGATGATATTGGACCATTGTTGGTATGGAAGGAGAGAACAGGACGTCCCGAGTGGAAGGACATATAAGCACGCGGCACAGTGTTATAAAGCTATTGGGATCAAAGGAACTCCCTTGAGGTTGATGATGGAGTTCTGAAACGGAAATGGGAAACTGGAGACGGCACTTCATATCAGATGCAAATAGTTCTTCGAAAGAGTCGGGTCAAAGGAGTACTAAAGGGGATGCATGAAGGTACATCGGGAAGTCACCTTGGGGTGAACAAGACCCTGGCAAAGGTGCGAGAAAGATTCTACTGGCTCCAGGCTCGGGACGACGTTGTTGACTGGTGTCGTAAATGCACAATATGTGCTTCCATTAAAGGCCCAAATCGACGAACGAGAGGGCAAATGCAGATTTATAACGTGGGTGTACCGTTCGAATGAATAGCTGTGGACATCGCTGGACCCTTTCCCGAGTCTGAATGGGGTTTCTCGTTGTTGAAACCGTTGAAATTGGTGTTTACTCGTTGTAGTCGATTACTTCAGTAAGTGGCCAGAAGTATACCCAATTCCTAACCAGGAGGCAACTACTGTAGCGGAGCAAATTGTTTCACAGTGGGTTAGAAGATATGGCGTACCCCATGAACTAAATTCAGACTAAGGCAGAAAGTTCGAGTCGTAAGTTTTTGCCGAAATGTGTGAACTGCTGGGAATACGGAAAACACGGACAACCCCACTTCACCCCCAGTCCGATGAAATGGTTGAATGATTCAATGACAGGCTAAATAAACATTTGGCCAAGATGGTTGATGAAAATCAGAGAGATTGGGATTAACGCATTCTATTATTTTTGATGGCATACCGAACTGCAGAACATGCATCGACCAGAGAAGCGCCTGCGAAAGTCATCTTTGGAAAAATGATTCGGCTACCAGCTGATGTAAAGGTTGGGACACCCCCTGAGCAACCCCAACCCATTTCGGAGTATACAAGCGACTTAAGACAACGGCTGATTCAGATATACAAAATAGTGCGGAAGTAAATAGAGTCTACCACTTATCCCATGAAAACCAGATACAATTTAATGGCAAACTCATCTGGATTCCAGCCGGACGACTTGGTGTGGCTATATAACCCTCGGCATCGGAAAGGCAGATCTCCGGAGCTACAGCCAAATTGGGAAGGACCCTACAGAATCATCACGCGAATCAAAGATGTGGTATACCGGATACAGGAACACCAGAAACTCAGGGCAAAAATGAAAATTGTGCACCTGGACCGCCTTGCCCCATATTATCAGCAGGAAGACGCGGAGATAGCTGATGGGACACTTTTTGGGGGCGAAAAAGATATAAGGCGGGGATAGTGTAAGGTGTTCGGGAAAAAAGGCTACGCACCACTGTAGTCGTCTTAAGAGAAAAGTCGTAGACAAGTTTCAATTACCAATACATCGATAAATCTCGAAAGCATAAAATAAACATGTTGCGTGCAATGAGTACAACATATACGTGTGCAATTGTCTCAGCGCGTAAACACGAGAACAATCCTCATGGAAGATTCTGGGTTGATTGGTAGTTGTATAAAAACGACTACAGCGAGCGGCGACGAGAGTCTTGTGAATGAAGCAAAGAAGCGAGCGACAGTGCGCTTTAAAATTAGTGCGGGTATAGTGTTGTAAAATAAAATCGTATTCGAATATTAAGTAGCAAGTAAAAGTGATTACGTTTATTAAGTGATTATGAAAGTGAATGATTAATTAATGTAAAAGTGAACTCATAAAAGTGAATAAGTGAAATAGTGATTTAGTGAAATAATTGTAAAGTGTTAGTGATTTTTAAGAATAAAATTTCAAGCACCTAATTTTAAAATAATCGGGTGTGTTTCACTCACTATTGCTAATATTTGCGAAGAGCAAACAGGTCGCGCACCCGGCAAAGCGCAACAATATCATCCAGATAAATGACGCAAATCACATTTATCTGCTTCCGCAAAACATCAAACATCATCCTTTGGATTGTACGAGGAGCATTATTTAAACCGAATTGCATCCTTATATATTCAAATAAAGGTGTAAAAACAGGTGTTTTCTCAATATCTTCTTCTGCGATAAGGATCTGGTGGTATCCTTTTGCTAAATCCAATGTACTAATATAGTGCGCTTACCCTAACTTATCCCATATTTCTTCGATATTTAGCAACGGATGCTGGTCATCAACTGTTACTTCATTCAAATCTCGATAGTCCACTACTATCCTGTATTTTTGAACTCCCGAATTATCCTGTTTCTTTGGAACCACAATTATAGGTGAACTATAGCGACTATTACTTATGCTTGGCATTCCATCTCTTCAATTTGTCTTTTCACATCAACTTCATGTTTACGTGGATACCTGTTTAGCTTCGCATTAATATTTGTTTAAAAGAAGTCATATTCCTTATCGAGTGCACTTTTTATCCATCTGATTCTAGCATTACTTGGGTGTTGGAGCTTAAATGGACACTTTGTTTTAACCTGTTCTGTAAAATTTTGAAGAATACCTTTAATTGTATTGGCTTCGACTCAATTTTATCGTACAACTGGTATGGTACTCTATTAGTATTTAATGAATTAATTGTTGACCCCGTATGTATCATTGCTACGAAATCATTACTTTTAAACGATTCTAATAAGAACTTTTCTATTATCCGAGGCTAGTTTATAAAAAACTCTTAAGATATGAACTGATTCACTTCTTCTTTGTTGATATTATCAACATCTGTAGGTTGGCCCTCATTTCGCTCTATTCTCCTCTGCCAAGAATTTCTATTGTCCTTAAGCGGTTGTCTTCCTTGAAAGGTTTGATTTGAAAAATTTTGTCTACCGGAGTGGAATAATTTCTTCTCACTTGACTCGAGTCACTTTTCCTAAACTGCCCTGATTGATTTAGCCTCAACTCCTCTATTTTTCACAGCATTACTTGATACATTTTTTTCATACTGTCCTGAGTTATTGAAATTTGTGAGTTTATGAGTCATCTTTCTATCGACATTTAAATTAAATTTGTCCTGGTCAATGTACCCATGCAAAATCGTTCTGATTGCGGGAAGCGAAAACTGATTGCGGATTTCTGCTGCTAATGAACCGGCTGTGATTTCTTTTATTTTCAAAATGAATGCGCTACTTAAACACATCACAATTTCTTCTCTTTTATGATTAAATGTTATATTTCTAATTGTTGTATTCCATTTAATAATTCATAAATTGTAAATACCTTGAGATAACTTATTTCCTTGGCTGTCGTTATGTGATCCCTCGTTGGTCTTTAATGGACACGTAATTTCTGTTTGCACTTTTCGCACGATCGAGGTAGCTCCGTAGCAACATAATTCTTAGCGTCTCCGATAATCTTCATGTTATAGATCATCTCATAGGCTATACCAGCTTGCTCGCCGAACTCCTCGAGAATGCGATCCATTTTTGCCGCAAACGATGCTTATGTTTCCGGCTCACCCTTGAAGCACTGGATACGCTTGATCAGCTTTTCTACTGCAGCCCAAATGCTAACTGGTTGATTCTGCCTTAGCAAAAGGTCCGTCAGTGTTACCAGGCACTGTTCAATCTGCGGTTGATTAGCAATTCTGATGTTCTGATCAAAGCCGACGCTGTCGTCTATCCGTTATTGATGTAGCTTGTGTCTTCGTATAGTGGTAAATGTTTCTTCACTACACTTCGTTTTCCACTTTTCACGCCAAAAGACACTTCGAACACTTTCCTCTTACAATTTGTATCTTGATATTTAACGGTTAACCGTTAAAAAAAAAAGAAACAAAGGTATACTACAACAGTATATGCATATAACAGTATATACAACCATATGCAGTATACTGCAACTTTATTACTTACATTCAGTGCAGACCAACAATTGATTTCTTACTTTCTATCAACTTTAATGTTGGTTCGGTTCTTATTGATTTATCGACAGTATTCATTGTCGATATTGCACTAGCGTGAATTTTGTGCTACGGCCTAGATAAATGTTTGTTGTCGCCGCAGGAGTTTACACCATACGATATTGCACCAAGAGCTGAATCTACTTGAACTCTATATATGTTATTCTCATTTGACTGTGAATAACCTTTATTTGAACTTTGATTGATTGATTTATTGGTTTCAACCCAGCTCTAATTGGGGCATTATTATATGTTACTCGCGCTGTTTCTTAGGGGTTTTGAAGCATGCATTGGAAATCCTGGAAGCTATTCGTATCATGCAAAAGGCGTGGTCAGTAGTCACCATGCGCCAATTGATTTGTGCTTGACGAAAGCTGTGTCCATCCTTCGTTCAAGGAAACGGAGATGATCAGGAAGACATCGCTGAAATTATGAACGATATTTAGTTATATTCATGCACGCCAATCGTGTATGAATGTCCTTTTTCTCTAAATAAAAAGACAAAAGATTCAATTTTAAATTGTTTAGTTTCCTTAAAAAAACGTCTGTTCCCATTGACGGAGGTATACTTACTAACTATTTACATAGATGTCTTACCTATTTATACTATCTTAAGTTTCATTTTCGTTTGTTCTGTATTTTCCTATGTATTTACATAACAATAATTTTTCTTAGAACTGTTAATATGTTCTAACATTTAAATGTTTCTTACCCTCTATAAACTATTAACTAGGCAATAAACATAAGATGGCCTTTTCACCATCTGGCCCATTCCTCTCAAAACCCTTAAAACCGATAATATTTTCAGTTGTTATAAAACAATAAAAGAAGGGATCGCTCATCTTAATGAAGATGGTCGGCTGAGTCAAAGGATGACGTAACTGTTGTGACAACTGCTAGAGATCTTAGTTGGGGTTGAACGAGGAACGATTTTCTAATTTATTTTTTAGAGTCTGCGGAACGAATTAATCGATTTCGCATAAAATCTACAGTAAATTAATTATGGGTTAACACACAATTCGGATAATGAATATAGTCTTACGACAGAATATGTTAATTATCCGATAACGCGCTGTATTAATGTGTATTTTTTTGGTAATCCTCGGCTACCTTAAATTTTAAATTTGACAGTGAGACAACACTACAGTTAGAAAAGCTATTATATAGAGCTTATATAGAGGAATGGTTACACTTTTCATTTGAATGTTGAAATTATCAGATTTGATATCAAACTGAAGACTGCATTTTCTTATGTTTATTCGGCTCTGGCGAATCATACGGAAGTATGTCAATTAACTTTAGTCACAATTGTATGAAATTCGCGGGCTGAATAATTCAAGAAATAATGTTTCGTGCGAATTTAACATTCCCGTTAAGTTGATTCTCCTCTATCCATGGGCAGCTAAAATTTGTTGATGTTGACCCACTTAATGTAAAGATATTTTTCCGTAATTTTATTATGAGTATTTGAATACGCCATGCAAATCAAAATATAACATGTGAAGACCACTCCTAGTAAATATTGTAATGGTTGTTATCATACTACCTATGAGTATTTTTAATAAGTATTGGTGAATTTGTGTTAATATGCGTAAACTTGGGGGATCGCGAACAAAAATTTGGGCTCTCTTTATCTTGTAGCTCTATCAGTTTCATTCAACGTTGACTGATGGCCATAGAAAAGCATATTACTGGACAAATTTGTAATAGCCTTCTGTTACTTTTTCAATCACGATTATTATTATTTACACATTGCAGAGCTGGAATATATAGAACATTGTAGCATTCCTAGCTCAAGATGTGGAAAGTTTCAATTTATATGTGAAGACCACTCCTGCAACTTTAATACTAATACTTATGGAGGCTATTATGTTTGCTTTTTAGGTGACCCCTAAACTCCAACCTTCTACCGAATCGTTAGGGGAGTGTTGTTAGAGTTCGCAAGAACGCGACCTGAAAATCCACTTACCGTCCGTGCTGCTCATAATTCACCTGCTGAGGAGAAACTCGTGACAAATTGTTCTGTAAACTTTATTTCAAATAAACTTCTCTTGTATTTTACCCTACCTGTAATACAAACGCAACTAGTTAAACCCAAAGATAATTTTAATTTAAGTGGTTTTCGGCTACTCCGGGGGACGAAAATCTGTCTGCTTTCGCTTGTGGGACGGTGGCCACCTTCGCGGTCCTCGTCTGTGCTTCGAGCAACCGTAAACTTAAGTTCTCCGCCAACTGTACCGAATCACCTTTCCAATAGTAGAGGGCTCACCTTCCTTCACACTTGCACTTGTCTACTAGTGCTTCCAGCTATCTACTCTCGCTGCGATTGTCTTCGCGAAAATCTTCAAGGCCGAAATACAATCTCTAACTCGTTACCTTTTGCCTAAGCGTCGAACGTCTGTGCTTCGCCCGGTCTTGCCGGTCAACGGCAACAATAGAAGTGGAACGTTACTATCGCACTTGCGATTTTTCACCACCGTCTATTTTCAAATCACAATTGAAGTTCGCAGTTCACAACTTTTTGCCGATCTTAGTCAACCACACGATTCGGTTATTCACTAACTAATTGCAGGTTTTAGCCACACCAGACGGAACACCAGGCGGTTTTTCGCCCGTCACTGGTGGAAATGCTGGCCCGGTCCACGCAATTAAGCTTAGTTAAGGTTTTTATTGCAGGACCACTGCTTCAATAAATTTTATTCCTTCATTATATTTACAGACAACCGGTAGTTTAGCATCGCACGCACTACTTCCCGTCAATAAGTTGATTTCATCTTTTCATACACTTGCATGTGAAAAAAACAGTCCGTAGTTTTCTATCGAGTTACTAACGCACATTCACCAATTTCATTCAAAATTGCCCGTCGTAGAATCTTAATTTTCGCTTAATTAAGAAATTAAATCTTAATTTAACTACTACTACGTCATCTAGGTACACGGACACAAATGGCTCTAACTCCGGTCCACAAAACGCTGGCCATGTCGCCGGAGCATTGTGTATTCCAAACTGTAGGCGTAAAAAGCTTTGAAATTCTTACACGACTCTGCCATAGGGATCTGATTTGTCCAGCACGGAGGCGATGTATGGCAATGGATAGGCGTCCAGTTAAAAAAAACACCTTTTTTTCTTATTAATAGAATGGGTGACGACCATGGACTTCCGGAAGGTTCCACCACTTCTCCTTCGAACAATAACACTGCCGATCTGAATAATTGCGACTACGATACGCCCTTAGCCTGCTGAATTCTTCTACCCTTAAATGGAAATGGCTGACCGAACTAGATTGGTCTCCCGTGAAGCGTATCCCCCAGTTCGTCACATCTTGTTGCTTCCCAAAAGGCTCCACGATACGAGGAGTTGGTTCCGCTCCTAGTACAGCCCCATCTCCCATCTCACTAGTGGATTGTTCCAATTATTCTCAATCCAGTTCGCCTTCCGCCTTACCGTGCAGTTCCCCCACTGCCATCATCAAAGCGGACCTCAGCCTTATGAACTCCTTCGACCCCACCGCCTTAAATCAAAATTAACCTTGGCTTTGATCTTGAAGAAATCCGCAATGTCGGCGTTCCCTTTAAAGCCTTTAACCAAAGTTGTTATCTCCTCCAGCTTTTCCTTCACCGCTTCGACGTCTTCCACCTTCCTTCCACCATCGACCGATCCGTTACTCGCTCACCTCGTAGCGCTGTCCGAAGCCTAATCCACATCTCGTTGACTACACCCGGATCCTGGTTTCTGATCTGCAGCTCGTAACAAAGCTCATCCTTGCTGAGCCTGTCAACGAAAAATTTGCCAGAAGACGCCATTTTAACATAAATATTATTTTAAAATTACAATCACACTTAATATTAACTAAAACCACCTTAGTACTACTTACTATAATCAATATATTTATTTTTACCAAATATGCAAGAATATATCCGTACTTATAACGAATAATGTGTGCTAATCCAAAATATTTGTCGAATGTATTGTATACGCGATAGACTTCAAAATTTCTCCGTGCACACACCGCATATCGTTGAGGGAAAAATCACAAAAGAAACCCCCACCGTTTTTTTCCACTTCCTTTTGAAACTACCCATCTAGCGGATTGATGATCCTCCCGCTGCGACCGTTCACCCTTCGGACGATGGCCCATCCGAGACTTGACCCACTCTTAGTGAACCGCTGTAATTGCTGTATGGTGAGTTTTACTATCCACACTGGATCTCATCACACTTCGCCTCAACTGCTGACACTTGTGATCGCGAGTCGCGGAAGTGGGTCGAATTAACCGCTAAATGTTTGGCTTCCATGCATTAGCCGAAATAAAACCACTCGGGCTCGTTTCGGTAGCTCCTTATTTTGATGCTGGTATGGGTGAATTCTTGCGCTGCTCGCTGACGTCCATCATCAAGTGTACCCGTACCAATCTAACTACAATTCTCCTTCTAGCTTCTATGCTTTTTCCTTACCGCTAAAGTAATTTTTTTTAGGCTAATCGCTAAATAAAGTTTACTTTAAATTCTTACGAGCTTCTCCTAGTAAAATGTCCTGGTTGATTATCGAGCAACAAATTCAACTCCTACTATCGCGGATCAACGGATAGTAGTGGCTTACTTTGTTTACTTCATTCATCGGCAGATTCATCAATCCCGTAACAGGACCGGAAGATTTTTAAGGTTGGTACATTGCCAAGACTTGTCAACATTAATATTTGCTCGTGTAGTGAACACTTTACAGTCCCAAAGCATTCCATTGAAATAGGAATTGCAAAGGCAAATATTCTATGAAGGTCTTGCTTCCTTCAACCAAAAACAAAAAAAAAACATTTTAGATAATTAGTCTATCAAATTACCATGTCCACTCTATCCTCCGCTTGAAGTGCTTAAAAATCCAAGGTATAAAATGTAATTACGAGACTCATGGCTTTGCATTCCGCACCATTCACACCATTTACTTGCACAGCTTTCTTCTTCAGACCGCCGCTGAACGAATGAAGGCAAAAGGGCTGTTTTTGATCATTGGAGCAATACCCAAAAAACAAAACTCAGAAGAAGGTATACCAAGTGCTGAAGAACAAAAGTTGGGGGTTTAAATACTTATTACATTTTGTCTGTAAGAACTACTCTGCCTTGCCACTCTTGTTTCCAGTTCTGTAGACAAAACTGGCTTCTCCGATTCGAGAAAAGATTTTCATGAAAGAAACGTTTACGGCATATAAACTTTAGAACGAGGGTATGTTTTACTTTTCAATGAGGTGTCAATTAAATTCAAAAAGGTTTAGGAGGAGAGACAGGCTAATAAACTATATTCAAGTTCACTGCTTCTAATGTTGCATGTCCGAAAATGAAAATTTGAAGTAAGGAATATTTTCAATATATAGTGATCACTACTCACGAATTCGGTTTTATACAACAAAGTCTTTTAAATATGTAGAACATATAAGATCTTCCTAGCCCTAGTTTTGAATTGTAGCTTTAGCTCATTTTTTTGGGATACTTAATCGATGAAGTTGTGAAAATCCCTCTGATTCACGCTTTGGACTGTTTTCAGTCCATTGCAAGTGCATGAAGTGGACTAGGTACATCAGAGAGAGAGAGAGAGAGACTCGGGGAGACCATCCGAGCCGCAGGGGATCTGTCTCCTCAGCAATACGGCTTCAAACGAACGCGATTCAGCGGGCAGAAGCCCACAATCACTACTTAAAGCGCATACTATTACTCGTGATGCTTGACGTAAGGAACGCCTTCAATTCCGCTAGGTGGATAGATATTCTCAGTGCTCTGGAATCTTTCAGAGTGCCAAGGTATCTAATGCGGATGTTGAGGGATTACCTCAAAGATCGCAAGCTCGTCTATGACACATTGGGGAGTCGGCGAAGAATGGACGCAACATCTGGGGTGGCACAAGGTTCCATTCTCGGCCCAGACACCTATGGAATGTCTATTACGATGAGCTATTGAGGATACCCTTACCGGTTGATTCGCGTTTGATCGGCTATGCTGACGACGTGGCGGCATTAGTCGCCGGACGCACTGTCGAGCAAGAGCAACTCAGACTAGGTATGATGATGCGTCGAGTGAGCGAGTGGATGACAGACCGTGGGTTCAGCTTAGCGCTGGAAAACACCGAGGTCGTCATTCTGACCAAAAAGCAGATCTCCAGAGTTATACCCATCAGGATTGGCGAAGAGACCATCGAGTTCAAGAAGACGATCAAACACCTGGGCATTATGATTGACTCGAAGATGAGCTTCTTCGATCAAATCAGAGCGTTAGCGAAAAAGGCCGCAGATGAAGTATCGGCGCTCAGCCGTCTAATGGCCAACATTGGGGGACCCGTCGCGACCAGGAGACGCTACTGATGAGCGTAGTGGAGTCGGTCCTGCTATACGGCTCCGAGGTTTGGGCTGAAGTAAGGTGTCGTACCGGAAGCGACTGATGCAGGTGAAAAGACGAGGTGCTCTGCGGGTTGCGTCTACATACCGCACTGTCTCTGAGCCGGCAGTGCTGGTCATCGCGGGTGCGACATCTATTGTGCTCCCTGCTAAGGAACAGAGGAGGCTCTACCTGTGCAGGGGAGAAGAAGATAGAGAGGCTGCTTCAAGCGAGGAGAAAAGAAGGGCTCTCACTCTGTGGCAGGAAGGGTGGGTAAATGAAACACGGGGCAGGTAGACCGCGCGCCTAATAAGGGACCTGGAGCCGTGGCTCAACCGAAAGCATGGCGAGACTGATTACTACCTGTCACAGCTTCTCAGCGGATACGGGTGTTTTCAGTCTTACCAACCAAAAATGGGAAAGTCACGGTTCCCTGACTGCTTGTTTTGCCCGGGGATTGCGGATGATGCTTGCCATACCTTTTTCACATGCGAACGGTGGGTGAGACAACGTGTACATCTCAGGGAGAGATTAGGGGAGATCTCTCCAGATACCCTGGTGGAGAAGACGCTGGTGTCTAAAGACAAATGGAACTGTGTGTCGCACTACGCTCGGGCGGTTCTCACTATGAAGAAGGACATCGTCGATCGCCCGTCGGCGCAGAGGGAAGAGGGTTCACCCTATCAGTAAACCCTCTCCATTCTGTCCATCCCTGCTGAGCGAGGGATCTCTCCAATCCGAAGGTGCCGGTAGGCGAGACTTAAGAGGCCTAGTCCGAAGTAATGTGACAAACAGTTCCAGGCTAGGTTCTCAGTGTGACAGCGGAGGTGTTTAGTCGGTAGTTCAGTTGCTCTGTGCCACCGGGAGTCCGACACTCAGGGCGTAAATAGCCTTCACCTCCCAACCAAAAAAGTTTTCTTAGTAACATTGAATTAATTTTCACCATCTTAAAAAGAAAAATTCGTGTGATCTATAGACTTTTTTTTTTCATCGATTTAATTTAAAAACTTATGACACTGTTTCAATAAACTTCTTTTAATCTTCTTCTTTTAGTTGACAAAATCTTGTTTTTTGAAACTTTTATATAAACAATATAATTTATTGAATTTTCCATATTTCCGAAGTAGCTTTTAAATTTCTTTGTGAGTGTGGAGTTCTCGATACAAACTCCCCGTCTAAGATATTCACCGGCGACAATAGTGACGCTAGAGCTTTAGTTCGCCCAATGTGAAGTTCCTTTGATCTCAAATTGACACAACTATGTATAGAACGCAATGCCAGCAACCCATTTGCCGAGAGGAAATTTCGGGATTTTTCTCAAAAAAACTGAACCTTTCCTGCCTGGCATGCACCGTGACACCACTTTACACAGAAACACAATGATGAAGTTTACTTTAGACCATATTATTTACTTTACATTTACTTTATGCCATTCGAGGTGGGACCTAAGTTTACAAGGATGCTTTCCAATTCATTCAAATTCTGTACATTTTGAAATTGAAAGTATCCCATACAATTTATATTAATCCTTTTTCGATTGTGGAGTCATTTTTCTCATGGCCGTTGAGAAATCTGGAAGTATAACAGATAAGATGACTATCATGTGCTTGGACTGCAAAAATGGCAGTCATTTGTATGTTTTAATTTCACTTTTGTTGAAGTCGGAATATTTCAGAATACGATGATTTGTGATGATATCTTTCAGCTTTTCAAAAGCTGAAGTGTTACTTAGATCATTCGGATTTATTGTCTCTTAGTTGAAATACTTCGGTCTGGGGTAGGCATAATACTCAATAAATTCACCATAGAATTCGTAGTGTGACATTCCTTTTAGGTATTGGTTGTCTTAGCGAATGAACTCAGGCGCAGATCCTCCCTGCGCCGTGTAAGGTCACTTTCAATCTCGCCCCGATGACCTTCGTATTGTGCGATGGATAAAAAATGAGACATTTATCAACAAGATTTTTGTCTTGTCAGTTTTTGTAGGTCGTTCGACAACAATCTTATCTTTAGGGAGGAGAGGGATTGCTGTTTGAGAGAATCGCTTTTCCTCTTCGCCACCTTACATTCCATGAAGCCTATCTTTATACAATGAATCGTCCTCAGGTATTTTGACACACAAATCCAATTGTTGTTAAATGCCAACAACTTTCCTACTATGTTTTCTGGAGAGACCACGCCTTTTTCTTGGAGGGATGCAAATGAAGCCTTGTCCATTTTCCGCATGTCAACAAAGTCTGGCTGGCGTCATGTGGTTCTCAGGCAGAACAAACAAACAGGGGATGTTGACTTTCCATTTCCCCCTATACAGTTGCGTCAGGTAATAATCAGTCTCACCATGCTTACTGTCGAATCATGGCACTAGGTCACTGGTACCCGTGCGGCCCACCTGCTTTGCGCTTTTCGAGTCTATCAACAAGTCAAGGCATTTTATTTATCCCTTCAACTCGATGACCTTTTCGCAAACCGGAACAGAAATAACACGAGGGATCCGCTTCTTGGTCAGTATGGTGACCCCGTTTTTCCCAGCGGTAGACCAAACCCATGGCAGGTCATCCACCCTCACACTTTGCGCAGTATCATTCCTACATTCTTACTTAGTTATGTCTGTTCGGTAGTACGTCTGGCCACTATTGCTTCTACGTCGTAGCCGATCTGATGCGACTCCTCTGATATTGTTCGCCGACCCCCCAATGGGTCATAGACTAGTTTCCGGTCTTTGACGTAGTTTTTTGAAGGCATTTCGCACATCGAGTGTTACTAACAGTGCTGTCAGCCTCGAATGATGATTGTGGGCTTCTCCTCGCTGAACTTCTGGTATTGCATCAATCGTGGATCATTCAGCCCTGAAGCCGTATCGCCACAATTTTCCGGCGTTCAGCGTACATAGAGGTCGATATGCGAATGGTTGCTTCATATTCTCCTTCCCCTTGCTGACTAGCACAAGCCTTGCCTCTTTGCATCATTTTGAGGACACGTCCTCCTGCAGCCAGGTGTCGAATGTGCTGATTACTCTCGTAACATTACATTAGGTACTATCTGGTCCCATTGTCTTTTTAATTTTCAGCTTTGCATAGCTCTGTTTATGTTGAACATTCCACAGTTCATTCCTCATATGAAGCAACGGGACAAACAGTATGCGCAGGGAATGGTGTCTGAACAACCTCATTAATTTTTTTCAGCACACAGGGCATCCGTGAAGCCCCAAAAATTCGCATGAAAAGCTTTTAACCCAAGCTTCACGGACCCCCGTTGTTCCCGTGAGAAATAAGCTTATATATTTCATAACTGGACACCTAGTCAGCATAATATATCATTAGCAGGCTTTTTTCTGGCTCGCAACCTGATCGAGAAGTGCCTGAGCCTGTCAGCACTACAGTGTTGGTTGATCTGTAGGAGTTGAATTATGTCTTGCTAAGTTCCTCTTTAAACTCCTGGCACCTTCCACTTCGGGGAATCAAAGCCAATGGCCAGATCTTCAAGCTCCAGGCCATTGGCTTTGCACAAAATGTAACTTGGTTTATTTGTCCACTCTCTCGTCTTATGGTCGGAAGACCACACTTGTAGCACAGGTTGCTTATATCATTCCCCTTGCTGTTCAAGAAGATTTGTCCGAAGCCTTCGGAGAAATCTGCACACTACCCAGTCGAATTTGATTTTCCCTTTGACCTGAACTGACACTGCGTCTTTCTCTGATATGTCTACGACGATCGGTAGGTTTCAAACTTACTCTAAAGCTGTTTGTCGAAACAAGAGTTTGTCTAATGGACACTTCTACATCTTTGACGTTCGCAGTATGATCTGGCTGTAGTGATGAGATTCAAGCTTTAGAGCGAAGGACGTACCTGACGCCACTCTCGAACAAGCCCTCGTCACTGGTCTCCACTCCGAGTTTCAAGAGGAGGCTCCCTGTTTAAGTCGTTGGTTCCGTATCATATTGCTTACTCATTGTCTTCTCGCAAGTCTGCATAAGTTGTGTTACATTTTGAAGCGGAATCAATTCGCCTGCGGGTGAATGTGCTTGCAACGAAGGTATGTTTACTTGTAGCTATTGATTCTTCAGTGGCCAAGTGTGGAAAACACTTGTGGAAAAATAAAATGGTGTTTTGTGATCGGCTTTGGTCAACAGAAGTGACGATAATCGGTAACAATTCAATACCGTATATTGACGAGGTACATATTTGGGGACGAGGACGGGGTATATAACTAACATATACTAAATGGTAACCAAGTTCCTAAAGGGAGACTCAAAAGTTAACATTTAAAATGTAGATTATCAAAGTAGTTCAATGCACTTAAAGGAAATCCGTTAACGAGCGACCACGTATTGCATTACCCCGAATTTAGCAAGGAATTTACTGTGAAAACAAACGCATGCAAATACGTCCTCCTTCAAAATAACTACCCTGCAAGGCATGCACGTAGAGCACTCATTTACCACGGAATAAATTGCATCACCATTGAGAAAAAATTACTAGCGATTAATTGGGCTACATAACAAAATTTCCAATCGAAACCGATCACATACCCTTCACTTCACCAAATTCAAAACTCATGCACTGGAGACTGAAATAGTTTGAGTACTACACCCAAAACGGGAATACAGACTCATGATTTCGGACAACTGCTGATCTGTACCTCCATGAAACACAAATGAAATTCAAAAAAGGTTTCTTCGCTGCCTCAACTTAACGATGAGAGTGTTACAACATTTACCTCATAATAATATCTTCTCAACATACACACACAATATGCAAAACATGTTGTGATCCGTGCTGTACGGAATGATCTCTTCTTTGTTGTTGTCAGCTTCCTATTATTTTATTTGTACTGAGGTCAACTTGCTGGAAAATAGCATAGGCCATCATCGGCCCTTAGTTCCTCATGTGTAGTACTATTGTTTACAGATGGTCCATCCTGTTGTCCTACAGAAACCAAGGAGTTCCCCCGGCTCTGTGGTCGCAGCCAAATAAGGCGTTTGTTAGCCAGACTCGGGCAATGTAGGAGAAAGTGTAATTTCTTCCTCCTCGCTGCAAGCTCGGCAGGTTTCATCCGTTTAGATTCCTATTCGTTTGCCGTGTTGACTTAGAAGATTATCGCCCGTTAATACTGCCACCAATGTGCTAACGCCATTTCTGTTTATCCCCAGGAGTTGTTTTGCCAATCCATTCCAATGCCATTCCAAGCCGTATCAGTCTCTTTTCAGAGGATATCGTCTAGTTCCCTTTTTACCGTTGCTAGTGGCACGTTAAGTGTGTCTATTCTATATATATAAATATATAAAATATTATATTATTTATATAAATAAATATATACATATATACTAGCATATATATATTAGTTTGTGTAAATATGTGTTTTTGTATATCACTTATGTTGCAACATTTCCATGTGACCCAAGAGGTAGTTGCATCACACGTTTTTTTAACGAGATATTGCCAATAGCCCTAATCCTCACCGCTGGTCTACTTTCAGATAATAAATAATAAAACAATTATTAGTTATAACAACATATTTATAAGTTAATTTTATCCAATCCAAAAATCCAATTTTTCTTCTACTCTAAACAACGCTAACTCCATCAGTATATTTTAATTTAGCAATATATTGTTCAAAACTTTTGAAAAATTTTAAAATATCATCGAAGTTGTCGGTGCATGATGCCTGCTTGAAGCTTGGCGCATACATGCTACGGGAATTCAGAATATCGAAGGCGTTATTCATGTATCGAATAAATCTAACTGTCCCTTCTGAATTAAAGAAAGCTGGTAATTTAATCACTTGACTGCAAAATTCAATTGCGTCGGCAACTGAGGAACTGAAAACTTGCGTTGCAAGGCGAACTTTCATTTTTTGTTTCAAGAAACTAATATGAGACTTTCTCAATTTATTTGCTGAATGTAATTCCTCTTTCTCTTGAAGATCATGTAATGTAGCCATGAAGTTCCAGTCAATTATTTGTTCATTTTCATCAATCATAGGACCCGTTTCAGCTAAAGCGTTTCTTACAAGTTTAATCATATGTGAAGGATCCAAGGAAAGAGTTACATCATGAGAATTAAAGTGAAAGGAATACTTTGACATTTGACATTTATTAAAATCACATCCTAACGTGGATGCCATGCTGATGTTAGAATTGGCCCCATCAAACGTAACATTAACAACATTTATGCCTATTTTAAATAGTTCGCGTAAGCAAGCCTCAAGAAGAAACTTTCTCTGATCACCCCTCAAAGAAGTAATGAAAAAATACCCCAATGGTAGCTTCCAAGTACCATTTATTGCAACTAACATGAAAATAATGACTTGAGTAGCTAAAGTTTCAGGATTGTCTTCGCATTCTCCAAAGCTCACGTATCCATAGTGAGTTTTGCCATCAAACTCAGTATGCCTACGAATGAACATTTTGTCGATGCAAAGACTGCAAGCCACGTCAATTTTCGCTTTCACTAAAATGTCCAGAGTTTTGAAAGATTCCGCTGTAAATCCTGGTTTTCAATCAATGTTATGATACCATTTTGAAATGGTTCTTGGATTGGCAGACATGTCTGAAAAGTGGTGCGAACGTAATTATACGCCCTTGGGGATAAATAATTAAGAGTAAGGGCAAATTTTTTCAAATTAATTGAATATGAGAGGGGAATAGAGTTACAATGAAGTTTTTTGTTCACCCTATCTAACAATTCAATACTAAGATTTGAGCCTTTTAACCGCTCCGAATCATCTACAGAAATCAAATTTTCTGCGGATAATTCTTCTAATAATGTATCTAATTTTTTTTACCTTTCGTTTAAGACGTCGAATTTTCTGTTGCAAATTTTTTTTTCTTTTTGACTCCGCCTTACGACTCCCTTCAGCACAGTTAAACGGCGCTTAAACTTCGCTGCCCGCGGAGTAAGAGGACCTTCCGACGAAGGGGATGCTCCAGTATTTTATAAACTGGAGTTAAACATTTCTAAAAAATAATTGAATTAATTTCATCGAAAATTGAAAGAAGAATAATTTTGCATTTTCTTTTACTTTGCGTTCAGGACTTCCAAGATATTGCGGTGATTCCCAAAAACTGCACGATGGCATATCTTTCTGATCCTAAAAATGATAAATTTGCATATTACAATTTTGAAAGAATCTCACAATAGGAAGACAATCAAAAGAAGACAAGCAACGAATCTCTTTTTCTCTGCGTCATTAATTTTTTCCCACGTTTTGTTTGATTATCTATCATCCAAAAGATCAATGTTTATTCCATGTAACTATGAAGTATTTATAATGAAACGAATTGCAAGCATGAAGCTTCATCATTTGTTTTTATATAAGTGAAAATAATATGTTCATGTATTTTAGAATTTACCTGACTCAAATAGCTCCGACTTTCCGTTGCAGCAGGAAGCACTTCATCTGGGTTCGTAGAAATCCTCTGTAGAATAAAAATGTTATTGATTCATTCATAAACAATCCAAAAAGTCAACTTACCTTTTCAATAACTGGACCCGCGTTTGGAGATAATTTTGGTCTTGTTCCCGACTAATCAATATCCTCCGCTCGGAAATGGCGTTCGCATATCCTATCGCTATGCGGATTGACTATAATTTCCGTTTTTCTTCTCATGACGTTGCTCCAAATCTGCTGCCGACGTCTATTTTTTGGAATCCTGAAAAATAAGAATTCAAATGTAACAGTCAACTTTCGATGTTAAATCATGTGCCCCCAATATGTGAATCCGACTGCTTTGGCAAAAACTATTAAAAACGTGTACTTTTTTCACAATTCGTCGATTAAACTCTATTAGGGGGAACTTCAAACTACACATAACTATTTCATTATAAATAGCTCGATTAAGTTTACTAGGAATATTCTACCGCATCACTGGTGCCGGCGGATAAATAGTAAAATTCCACATCAAGGATGAATTCGAACATATAAACCGATCAGACAGATAAACAGAAATTTCACTTAAAATGATCAAGTTTTTGTAAAAACTTCAGTTTGAAGGATACTACGCACTCATTTCAAATAATTAACCATGAAACTAATATTATTATATGTCGAATTTAAGTAAAAATTAATAAATTTCTAATGTCACTGTTAATGGCACTCTATCGTCCATCGAACATATTGTCTTTGAAAACAAGCACTTACTCTTCGAATGAAGTATTTGTCTTGCTATCACTAATTCACCGCATAAAAAACTTCACATTTCACTATTTGGTTTTTTTTGCAAAACACTGGTGCACTTTATAAAATAAAAAGAAATATAGAACAACTCAATTCACAAACCATGATATAAACTTACCTGAAATAAGAAGTTCGCCAGTTGTCGCTTCGTTCCGGCTGTTGCTCCTCACACAGCTTGCACTTCCACGGCATTTTAACTTCGTCGAAATAATATTTTTTGATTTTTCAATCAATAAATCACTCAATTTCACTCCTTCACCGTGTTTTGTTTACACAAAACTGGAAACGTCAAATCAAATCTTGACACCAGCTGATCTGATCAATTTTCGAAAATAGGGATGTGCAAATTCATTTTCGGCAAAAAATGTCTACCGATTACATTCAAATTGTGCCGCGAATTTTATGAAATTAAATAAATCTGGAGGATGGTTATCAATTGCTGTTGGAAAGTTCTATTTATAGGTGAAAATAGAATAAACATCATGCATCTGAAAAGGCAAAACTTGATGGTGATTTCTGATTTCGAAATTGATTTCCATCAGCTTTGACGTTTACACATTCCTGAGAAAGCTCTTAGATAAAATGTGGGAAAGCTTTCGAAAATAATCGTATATGTATACGAAAAATTTGTATGTATCAAGCGGATTCATCGGTTTACATGGGAAATGAAAGCTTGCCGCCTCCTTAGTATACCTCAATGGGCGAAATAGAGGGAATGTGCGAATTCATGCCATCAGGCCGACGGCGCTTCAATTCATACCCGTCATGGGGATGAATTATGAATGATAATGTTTGCATACTTTGAGTATTGTAGTTCATTTTTCATAACTTTCTAGAGCATTCTCATTCTGAACGATTTTTGTGAATTACTTTATAATTAATATTATTCCACATTTTGAAATCAAAGTATAAATGAATGAAAATACTATCATGTTTGGAAATTTGTCGTTGTTCACTGGGAAATGTTGAATAGAAGTTAATAAATACACGGGATAAATGTGCCTTGATGCATTTGATGGACATTTGGCAACGATGACGGGTCGGGATTAGTCAGAGGATATTTGATATGAAATAAATGGATTATAAATGAATTTTGTTGTAATTAAAAAAAAAATTGTTCATATAATAAATTCTTGAAATTAACTACTGCAGATTTCGACTGTAACATATGCTTAGAAATAATTTGTTGCTTGTAATCATATTTTCGTTTAGTACTTAATAGTTGGGCTTTTTAAATTCTCGTATAATGCTGACGTTTTATTTATGATTAATGACTGAAGTCTTCAAAATCAAAACTATTGGAGATTTTCGTGCCTATTCTTTTTGAGGAGATTAAAACTGAGTGTTGAAGTAAGTGATGAGTATTCTAGAGCGTGTAGAAATTCAATAATGTAGAATTATAATAAAATTGAATCCTTTCCTCCTTTTCCTGATTTCCTGCCATATTTACAAAAAGGCTAAAATATGGCAGGAAATCAGGCAGAAAATACCGTACCGAAAATAATATACAAATATAAAAATATTTGGAAATACCGTTTTTAGATGAACTTTTACATTTATTTTTCTTTATAAAAATCGAATTGGCAATCTGTCCAAACAAATTTTTCAAAATCAAAAAACAAAAAAAAAAATTATTTTCCAAATTATTTGATTTAAGATTGTTCATTGTTATTTTGTGGGAAATTTCGCGAGCATTATAGGGAAATCACTGATACAATTGGGTGATCTTCGAAAGCGTTCAATTTTTGCGATGCTTCATCTGCGGCGTGCATAAAAGTCAAGTGTGCGTGAAGTCGCACTACTAGCACTTGCTTTCGTCGAGCTCGTGACGTTGTCTTTGTCGCTGATGTCTCTTCGTCTTTCCGTGACTTTTTGCCGCGCGTTACGGGACCGCCACATGCACTCCCCCGTTAATGCCTTCGTTGACATTGTAAGAAAACCTGACGGTTTTGTTTTGGTATTTCGAAGACCGTACGTCTGCTGGAGTTGTGTGTGCATCGCTTTTTTCACTATTGTTTACATGTGTGTTTGTAAATTGGAAAATCTTCGTCTGTCGGTACATGTACCGGTTTAAGGCGTTCAATGTTTATGTTTTTTTCATCTTTTTCTACCTTGATTTTATACAGGTTCTCTGTTGAATATTCGATAATCTTGTGTGGTCCTGATTACGGCGGTTCCAAGGGAGGTTTCACATGATCTTGAAAACGTCTGAACATGACTCCATTTCTTTTTTGATGAGAAATTTAGGTTTCGAATGATTGTTGTTTGGTGTGTTTCAAGTGTTTCTTTTTCGGCTGGTAGCTCGTTTTTAATGAAAAATTCGCCTGGAATCATCAAAGTTGTGCTATAAAGCATTTCTGCCGGAGAAGCTTTAAGGTCCTTTTCAAAGGCTGTTCGAAGGCCAAGCATTACGGATGGGAGAAGTTTTGTCCATGGAATATGGGGCTTGAACATGAGTGCAGCCTTTAGCGTACGGTGCCAACGCTCGATTATGCCGTTCGAGGCTGGGTGATAGGGCGACGTTCGAGATTTTGCGCACTCTAGAAATCTTGTCGTTACCTTGAAAACTTCTTCAAACTGCGGGTCTTGGTCTGTAGTAATTGTAATGGGTGTTCCGAATCGGCTTAGCCAGTAGACGAAAAATGCTTTGGCGAGGGTTTCGGCTGTACCATTCTTAAGCAGCACTGCGACTGACCATCGCTAAAAACGGTCTACCATAGAAAGACAATATCGGAATCCATCGACTTGTGGTAGAATGATGATATCAATGTTTACATGGTTAAAGCGTGCGTCAGGAGCCTCGATACCTTCTGATATGGTGCGGTTGTGACGCTGAATTTTTTCTCTCTGACATGGGATGCATTCTCGATCCCATTTCATTGAGTCCTTCTTGATTCCCGGCCAGATGACTTTTGCTTTGAACGTGCGAGTCGGGTTTCTGAGGCTGGGATGTGATAGATTATGTACAATGTCGAAAACTTTTCTTTGTAGCCATCTCGGGAAGTAATGTCCCCCAACACCTGTTCAAATTTTGCAAAAGATAGGCGTTTCTCCATTTATTCCATCCATCCGTTCGAGTTTCAAGGTGCCAGGGTTTTTTTATCAGGTGTTCTAGTTCGTCGACCCGCCTTTGTTCCCGTTGAATTTCGTCGTCGGTACTGTATTATCCCCACCATTTAAGTGTACGATGTTGGTTGAATATTGAGAGATGAGGTCCAATTGCCGAAGTTGTCTCGGCGACGCTTTTTCGGCTGGCTGGGCAGATGCAAAAATAAGTGGTTTGTGGTGAGTTTTGATCACAACAACTTTCAACTCTCGACATTTAAGGTCCTAGTGGAAGCATTTGATTGCTGCATAAATTCCAAGTCGTTCTCTATCGTAGGTACTATAGTTTCGCTCAGCAGACAACTTTCTGCAGAAAAATCCAAGTGGCGTCCAGCTGTTGTTTACAAATTGTTCGAGTGCTGCGCCGATTCCCGTATCTGAGGCATCTTCGATCAGCGCTTGTGGTGCGTTTTTGGTTTTTGAAGGCGGCTTCTGCTTCTTGTGTCCACTGAATCTTTCTTTTGGCATTTTTTCACGAATCTTTGAGATAGCTGCTGAGTGGAGTTTGTTTTTCTGCAGCTTTTGGCATGTATTGTCCGTAATAGTTTATAACACCCAAAACTTTACGCATGTGGTTTATGATTTCAGGTTTCGGAAACTCAGCGATACTTTTTGTTTTTACTGCTGGTGGTTTATAACAATAATCGTTAATCGTGTATAAGAGGTATGTGACTTGTGACTTCCAGAAAACGCATCTACTTGGATGTATTTTTAAGTTGTTGTATTCTTTCGAGGACGATGCGAACATGTTTTGTTCTGTTCAACTGATTCTGCTTGCAATCTGAGGCAATTCTGATGCAATCAAAAAATCATCCACGTAGCAGAAAATGAAATCGAAATCCCGAAAGATCGAAACGATCAACCGTTGAAAGCTTTGAGACGCATCTCGGAGGCCAAACGGTAGAACTAAATATTCAAACGGTGTTGTTATGGCTGCTTTTTATGTCCTTTTCGGCCATGGGTATCTGATGATACGCTTTTTCGAGATCAATGGTTGAAAATATTTTTTTGTTGTGGAGTTTTTGAAACAGGTCAGAAATTAAGGGCGCTGGATATCGATCCGGCACTGTTTGTGAATTGAGTATCCGATAGTCTGAATAGGTCGCCAATCGTCCAATGTTTGTTGCTGTAGACGTCAAGTGCTACTTCATTGATTTCGGGGTCGAATGATATTTTCATCCAACATTAGGTTTATCGCTCTTTCTGCGGTTTTATATTTTTCTCCCGACAAAGACCGAGGTCGCTGAGATACAGGGGGACCTTCTGTAATTATGTGGCTCTTTGTGTGAAGAGACACTGGTTTTTCGGAAGTCGATGTTGGCGTTGTTATTTCGGGAAATTCTCGTGAAATTTTCAAAAATTCAGAAGTGTCAATTTTCGTGTTGTCGACGGTTGAAATACTGTGTTCAAAGCTAGCATTTATTTGTCCATTTCTGGCAACTGTTGTGAGCTAGTCAACTAATCTTTTCTTTTCTAGGCCAATGAGTAAAATGTGATGCGAAATAAAATCGGCTCCAATTATCGGGTTAAATACTTCAGCGATTATGAACGGCCATTGCATCTCACGTCTGAGGCCAATGTCGAGTGATAAAAGGTGCTGCCCAAATGTGTTTATTTTGGACGAATTCGCGGCGTATAGTGTGTACGGCGATTTTACCAATTGTTTGCTTACAGCGGAACCTGAGTCAACTAAAAATTTTCGTTTTTGTCGGGCGAAAACATAGAGGCGAAATTCTTCGAAGTTTTTACTCTCGCCGGTTGCCTCTGATGCCGACGAAAAAATTATTAGTTTTCCAATTTGTCGTTCTTCTTGAAATTACAGGGTGGTTTGCATGTGCACGCCTGTTCGCCAAAACGATGATAAAAATAGCAGTATTCAACATTCGACTTCTTCTCTTTGGTTTTGTAACGGCCGCGACTCTGGGACCTGTTCCTAGAATTTTTTGATTACCATTGTCAAATTAGCGCTGGAGATGCTCGACTATTTCCACGATTTTGTCCGCTTGGAGGGCTAACTTTTCTGAATCCTGAATGTCACTTATAGTCACACACTCTTCACTTGTTCCGGTAATGAGTCTAGAGAATTGATTTTAACACACTGTTGTTGCACTGGCCGGTTGAAAGATTCTCATTTATTGGCGAACGATTGACGATTTATTATTCGTCACATACATTCCGTGAAAAAATTTTCTGAGTTTCGACTCATTTGTTTTCGAGAAAAAGTTTACGATTTTATTTGTCATTGTTTCGTATTTCTTGCAGCCAGCGGATTTTGCACAATTTCACAAAAAAATTGTCGATGGTTGGTCAAAGGCATTTTCTAATTACTTGAACCAAATAACCGGGTTGCCTTTCCGAAATGGCGGAAAGTTTGCGGCAAGATGACGTTGACTTCGGCTTGATTTAGCGGGCTCGTCAGTTTATCTTCACGTACTTGTATTTTTCTCTGAAAGTTAGCTTATAGCTGAGTTACTTGCTCGCCGAAAGTCATTTTTTCACAGGGTCACCAATGTGGGAGAGCAAATAAATATTACTCCGGTTGCAATTAAATATCAAACAAATCACTTTGTTAATACATAGAGGGAAATCACTGATACGATTTGGTGAACTTCGAAGGTGTTCAAATTTTGCGACGCTTCAGCTGCGGCTTGCATGAAGGCCCATGGAATACTGAAGATCACTCGCGCTTCTAGCACTTGCTTTCGTTTAGCTCGTGACGTCGTCTCTGTCGCTGATGTTTCTCCCCAATTTCCGTGATTTTTTGCCGCGCGAGTTACGTTTTTGGTTTAACGTTATGTTAAAAAAACTAAATTTCACTTTTTGTAACTTTTTATTATAACTCGAATTCAACACTCTGTTTGGCTACAACTAAACAATTATTCGATTATAACTTCACTAGGGTGGACTGAACTGGGCCTTTTTATATTGCCAAAAGTGCAAAGTTGCACCTTAAGATTTTTGTTGTCATAAACAAAATTTACTTCGGAATGTTCAACATCTTTGTGATTTTTGTCATTAATATTATTATATATTTATATAATATTATATATTATTATATAATATATTTGTCATTAATATATATTAATAAAAATATACCATAAATATTGATGTAATTACAATGATTATAATGCAAAGAGAAATTCCTGTTATTATATTATTTCTATTGTGTATTTATTTTGCTTCTTTAATCCTTTGTATGTTTTCAATATTATATTTTATATATATATTTATATATATATATATATATATATATATATATATATATATATATATATATATATATATATATATATATATATATATATATATAAATAAAATATATATAATAAAATATATATATGTATATATATATATATATATATATATATATATATATATATATATATATATATATATATATATATATATATATATATATATATAGCGAAAACTAAACTAAATTGCATGAAGGATTTTGTAGACAAATAACGGATTGATAACGGATTTTTTACGATTAAACATGTTTTGATAGGACTAGATTCCATTATTATGGAAAGCATAGGCAGTGTACGAAGATTTTTGCACAGCAATTTTGAGTACTTATAATGAACTTTTTGTTGTATTTTATTATAAATGCCGAAATATTGTTTTTTGTTTATTTAATTACTTGTAGTATATATGTAGCTTGTAAATATATAAGGAGAATTTGAACTATCTTTGTTCCATTTTTTGAAATTTAAAAACTTTCTTTTATTTCAGTGCTGTACGAAGACTTTTGCACAGCACTGTATATATTTATATATTTATATAGTTATATTTTTAAAAGGATTCAAAATGAGAAATCGTTGAAGTTCTTTAATTTGGTTTGTATACAATTTTTCTTTTGTTCTAATTTTACAGTTACTAAATCGCACTACATAATTTCCATCAAGTTCATAGGTTTTTTCATTACAATTGTGATTGATTTTTGTTTTTATATTTCTTAACAGTAAAAGTCCTTTTTCGATCTCTTCTTCATAATATTCGTTTTCCATATATTCGAATGCAGTTATTTGTCTTACAAGCTAATTTTGTTTTTAAGCATTTTGTTTGTTTTGCTGTTTCATAATATTCTCCTTGATAAAATACAACTTGGTCATATTTAATATTTAATGTTTCTAAGTTCTTATTTGGTATTTTCTGAACTCAGGAGCATTGACGACGAATGTTGTTTTCTTTGATGAATGCGTTAATATGTATCTATTTAGTTCGTTCAAAGTTAATTTAAATTCGTTTATTTCGTTATGGGTGAGTATGGAACGGGACATGATACCTGTTCTGGCGGAATTTATTTTATCAATTATTTTTTCGAGTTCGTCTTTAATTAGATGCAGATTAGATCTTAATTGGATGTTTACTAAAATTTTGCTTATTTGTTGCGTAGTATTGCTATATCGTTTGTTAATTTTTGGTTTATTGGAGTTGTTTGTAATGGATTTAGAATCCCAGGTCGTCACGGCGACGACTCGGGATGAAAGTCGGCCTCGCACCGACACTTGGACGTGCAGTCCTTGAGACGTGGCAACGAGCCGTACCCCGCGGGTCAACAACTCGGCCACTCGGAAGTTCACTCGCGTGGTGGCTGCTGGCTAGCTAGCTCAGTGCGGCGAGGATTGCGGACGTGGGTTGGACCCAAGGGAACTTCCGCTCTTGGTTCCATTTGAACCAGCCACCGAAAAGCCCGATTTACTATGCGACGTTTCTAAACAGATTACGTTACTTTACTCCAAATTATTTTTTTTTGTTTTGTCTACCATTCAAAATCTAAATACACCCGACGACAAACGCGCATTCGCGAACCGATATACCGCGGTGCCTAAAAACAAACTACTTTATTTTTGCGACCGTCAAAGAATTGAAAACCGAACAAGTAGTCCGCGACACGACTACCACTTACTCCCGATTCAAACCTACAGCACCGCGGAACCCGAGCGACGAAACACAATTTTGGTCCTACATCCTCATGCACTTACCTTCGCGCCAGTTCCTCCTGAAAGAAAAATGGTTGCTGGAAGGAAAGAATGTGATTTTTTTCAGCACTTCATTTTATATATTTCCAAATCGTCCAATAATCCTTTCACAATTTTTCGGTTGTTCACTATTTGAAATTCGAATAAGATTCACTCGTTCTCGCTTGTTTCACTCTACTCTCTTTTTTTTTCTCAGCGCGTGCTTCCTTTTTGCCGCGGCTCTCGACGAACTCCCCCGTTCCGGAAATCGAAATCACTCTCCTCTGACCTGAAGTGGTCGCCAGGTCGTAGGTCAGCTGACTTTCGACCTGTCCGCTGAACTTCCGACTGCGGGAAAGATAGTGGCACCATCTTCAGGTCGGTAGTCACTACATGTTTTATTATTATTTTGCATTATTTTGTTGATATTATTTTGGGATACGTTATATCTTTTTATTTGGTTATTTGAGATTTCTATTGATTCGTAGTTATTGCTATCAATTATTTTTAAGTGTTTGATTATTTCCTCAAAGTCATTATTATCCATCAGTCCGAAAAGCCATTTATACACAGTTCCTACAGGGTTAAGCAATCCTTTTTTGATTCTGCTTTTTTGATTAAAATTTAAAAGATTAAGTTCTCCTTTAATTGTGTCGATTTTATCAATAATGTGCGGGTTAAGTTCGATTTCTGTAGTAATTTTGTCTAAGACTGTTTCGTATTGTTTTAGGTCAATTTTATGGTAGATACGTTTATAATCTTGCACTTGTTTTATAGATTCCTTCTTTATTAGTACAATGCCAGATTCCGATTTGATTTTTTCGAAAGAGATTTCTGTTTTGGTTTCTTTGATCATTGAGAGTAAGAGCAGGATAATCATCAGTGTCTTAGTTGAAAATATCTGCAATACGCAAACAAAAGAATTTTTCAGCCGAGTAGTTTGCCTTGTATGATTTCAACTATCATATATGTCTAAAGTATGTCATGTTTTCTTGTGAGAAATCTACTCTTGCATTTCGGGTAACGTATTCTGCGAATGTACAGGCGAATATGCCACAGTCACTTGTATTCTCTTGTCGGGGAATTTCTAATTTTTGTTTTCTTTGGAAAAGTTGGTCTTTAAATTTTGGTTTAATTTAACTTGAGATTCATTTCGTAAGTATTCTTCGATAATATTTAAATTTTTTTCGTCAGGCTGGCGAAGAGAATCGTAATATTTGATAGTGCTATTTCTGAAATCTACATTTGCTAAACACCAATGGGATTGATTCACATGTACGGGTATTAGTATAATGTAAAAGGCGAATATGTTTACTTTCGGGTCCACCGTTTGACTGATACATATCCTTAATTCAAAAGGGTCGGAATAAAGAATGTATTCATCGCATGAACTTTTGGGAGGTTCGTTGAGTTTTGGAAGGTACTTCTTTCCGCGACAAGGTTTATATAGAAATTAAAGCTTTGGTCGTTGATCCAACAGTTTTCCGCGAAGGTACTTAAATCGCTTCGAGTGACTTGTAAATTGAATTTAGATATTAAAATTTCGTTTAAGGGGCCTTGGCTGAGTGTTTGCTTAATAACTGTCTTTTGTTCTTCGTTTAAGGAGTAATGTGGTTTCCTCGATTCCGTTTTATCATCATTCGTTGTATAATATTTTATTCGTTCAATTCCAGAGGGGTGTATTTGCAGGCATTATTTTTCTTTATTAACAATAGGTCGTTATTACGTTTAGTAATTTCTACTTTGCGATATTTTGGACTTTCTTTATTTTTTGTCGTTCGTTTTCGTAATTTTTTATAAATATGTTCCCGGGTTTGATTTGTTGATCTACTTCTCTTTTATTATTATAATACTGTTTCCATTTTAATTTTCTATGAGTGAGCAATTCAAAAATTTTTCTTTTATGTCTATATCCCAATTGTACCTCTAGTGGTTTGCTCTGGATTACTGAGTGTATGGTGTTATTGTAATGTTCTGTTGCTTTTAATATTTGTTCTTTAATACTCAGTTCTGGGTTTGTAAGTCCTAAAGTTCGTAATATCCGATAATAAGGTATTATGACAGCGGTTCATATCAGCGTTTCCTGTACGCCTTTCCTCCCTTTGGTGATGTAAAGTGAATTTCAATTTGTTCTTTCCTTAGATATTCTAATGATAAATATTGAATTCATTATCCGCGACAATCTTTCCGGGTTTTCCTAATATTGCATTATGTTCTTGCATTGATTTTATGAAAGTAATGGAATTTTTATCTGTGGTTTCTTTAGTATAAAGAAGTTTTGAAAATTTATCTATTGCCGTGAATAATTGTCGTTTTCCGATTAAATAGATGTCGATATGTATAATCTGATTTATATCTCTGGGTGTTTCACTTACTTTGAATTCAGGTTTGACTGGGATCTGATCGGATTTTGCTCGGTTGGATATATCACAATTGTTTATATATCTTGTTATAAGCTTCAAGATTTTATCGAAATAGTATATATTTTTTATTTGTTAACAGCGATCGTTACCTTTTTCATGTATTTCTTTTATTTTTTCAAAACATTGTTCTTCATTCAACAAATCCACAGCGTGGTGAGTGCATTTGATAAAACGTGAACTTCTATTATTTGAATACAATTTCGACTTGATTCCATTTGTGATCATCCACTTCGTAATAAATACCCACGATTCCTTTTTCTGGGTTATTTCGTCGAAGTACGTCGACCAAGTTACTTTCATTATTGGCGTCATTTTCATCAATATAAACTTTCCGTTTCTTATTTATTATTCTTTATTTGAGTTCGATATATATTAAAATTCCTTCTGTTATTGGGATCAAACCATTTTCGTCTTCTGTTGCAGAATGAATTGTAGCGTTTTCACTTATATTCTTGTATTCATCGAGTGTGTTTATTTCGTGTTTAACATTATCTATTCTGCTGAGGAAGTCGGCCTTTAACGTATTCGATATAAAAATTCATTGAGCTTGAGCAAATTCATATAATTCATTGAGCTTGATTCGTTAACAGTACGACTAGCAAAAGAAACTGGATGTGCGTTTTGAGAAAGGACGGCACCTGTAGCTTTTTCAGAGGCATCGGTTGTTAGGACGAACTTCTGATTTAAATTAGGGTAATGTAAAATTGGGTGGTTGGTGATAAGTTCTTTGAGTTTCTCAAACGCTGAAATGTATTTTGGATCATTTATATTTAATTTCCTATCTTTCTTTAGTGCATCTGTAAGAGGTAGTATTATTTTATTTAGTATTATTTTGCTAGTAGCTAGCTATTTTGCTAGTATTTATTTTGCTTCTTTAATCCTTTGTATGTTTTCAATATTATATTTTATATATATATTTATATATGTATATATATATATTGTAGTGACTACCGACCTGAAGATGGTGTCACCATCTTTTCCCGCAGGCGTAAGTTCAGCGGACAGGTCGAAAGTCAGCTGACCTACGACCTGGCGACCACTTCAGGTCGGAAGACAGTTTTTTTTTTGATTTCCGGAACGGAGAGTGGGGAGAGGACCGTGAGAAGAGACACACGCGGGTGGAAAAGAAAAGTGATCTCGTGGAAAATCACTCGACGTAATTTTATTTCCAAACGTGAACGTATCTGGACAATTTGGTGTGTCTTTCGCGCGCGATTATCTGTTGGAAAATAGAAAAGCGGTTTCAAATCGATTTATGGGTCGGTCGTAAAATATACGGTGGATATACGAATTCGTCGCGGTGGAGAGTAGAACGTGAACCGTCAGACGAAGACGGCAACAGCATCACCACCTAAAACTCTGATTGCAATGCAACCGCAATTCTCGTGTCGTGTCGAATGTGTCGAATGCAATAGATATTTGCGTTGTCATCAACGCCACGAAAACAAGGATATCGCCAGAGGTTTGATGACAGTGTGACGTGAAAACCCAGGCGGAAGTGTTTACGAAAGTGTTGTCAGTGTGTGCCCGTGAGCATAACCACACCGCTTGACAATTGCTAGTTTGCATATAAACCTATGTGATTGCTCAATTGGAAAATTGAAAGGAAACCCTTACCGCTGGTTCCTCGGCATTTCAATAGCAAAACAAACTGTGTGAAAATCCGCCAAGACGTTGTGAGCGCGAAATAACGTAGTGAAGCCACATTGTTATGTATATCTGCCCTTGAGTTTTGCATTTCATTCAACACCGGACTTTTATTGTTTTTATTACAAGGAAAAGAAGCCTGCATACAAATTCAATAATGAACCGGGAAAATTAACGGGTATATTTCGCCTGACGCCGTAATTACATCTCACATGTGTAAATGTGGATGCAATAAGTTTTAATGATAAACAAAGTGCTATGTTACAAAAGTGAAAACGCAGCACTTATGGAAAAAGGTTCTTTGTTCGATAAACATAAGAATCCATGGCTGATCCCATTTCGGCGGGGGATTAAGGAGTTGTAACAGATTGTGAAAAGAAAGACATCAATATAAGAGCATTGTAGTAGTGCTAAGGAGTCTCAGAAAAATTTAGAAAAAAAAAATAATTTTTGTAGGTAACACAAACTCTAAATGAATTTTTTTTTATATGCCGATTTTATATAACTTAAAATGTATATTAAAAACATTAATGATAAAGTGAAAGGGTATTCCAATTAAAATAAATGGAATAATGCAAGACGAGGAGAAGTGCCGGCACTCAGTGTAGCGTGGAATCAAACACATATTGGATAATGGCAACTTAAAGATCGCAACGTGTGTTGTAAAATCAGGAAAAATAAAAACGAAGGAAAGTAATCATTGCAAAAAAAAATAAAAGAAAAAGAAAAAAAAGTAGAGTTAAGCAGTTGAAAATATATTTGATGGTAAAATATTTTAAATTTAAAATGGATCGCTTCCTCTTTGATTTGAACTCATTGGAGATTTCGACACATCAATGAGAATCAATTTAAGAACTTGTAAAAAAATTTTGAATACTTATATTGATAGTGGAAAAGAAATATTCATTTGTGTAAGAATAATGTGCAATTCAAAAGTTTGTTATAAACCCAATGAATGATTAAGAATAATTTTTTTGAAGTAGGTTAAGCAAGTATGTGTACACATATAATAGTATTTCGATGTTTCTGCTTCACTATCGTGCTTTCTTTTAATTTGATTTAATCAACAGTGGACTTAATATAGCGCGATTCTGGTACGTTTGTCTGACTTGTATGAATTGACCTATAAAGCGTTAAAATTTTACATAAATTTTTAAGAACCAGAATTAAAATGAAGTGCTAAAAGAAAAACCACATTCTTTCCTTCCAACAACCTTTTCTTTCAGGTGGAAATGGCGCGAAGGTAAGTGCAGGATGATGTAGGGTCAACAATGTGTTTCGTCGCTCGGGTTCCGCGGTGCTGTAATTTTGTTCCGGTAATAATTTGTAGTCGTGTCGCGGACTACTAGTTCGGTATTTTCGGGTTCGCGTGTTTTACGGTCGCAAAATTAAAGTAGTTTGTTTTTAGGCACCGCGGTATATCGGTTCGCGAATGCGCGTTAGTCGGGGAGTTTGATTCTTTGATTGTATCTTGATGGTAAAAAAATTCGAGTAAAGTAACGTAATTTGTTTAGAAACGTCGCGTAGTAAATCGGGCTTTTCGGTGGCTGGTTCAAATGGAACCAAGAGCGGAAGTTCACTTGGGTCCGACCCACGTCCGCAATCCTCGCCGCACTGAGCTAGCTAGCCAGCAGCCACCACGCGAGGGAACTTCCGAGTGGCCGAGTTGTTGACCCACGGGGTACGACTCGTTGCCACGTCTCCAGGACTGCACGTCCAATTGTCGGTGCGAGGCCGACTTTCATCCCGAGTCGTCGCCGTGACGACCTGGGATTCTAAATCCATTACAATGGCGCCCAACGTGGGGCCCTCTAACCGTTACTTTCGGTCAGTTTCTGACCTAGCATGATCAATTCGATCCGGATGTACTCCGAATGAGGACGCCCACACACGGAGTTGTGAAAATTTGTGTCTAACACCAATGAGTCGCTTCACGCGAGCCGTATCGTTCACTCTCCGCTCTATTTTTTTTTTTTTTTCCGACGTGTTGTCCTAGGTTGAATGACCTGTAAGGACGGTTGGGCTTTTGATGAGAACGGCTACTAGTGGTGTCGTACGCCGCTAGATAGACTCTCAAAAGTACCAACCTCCCTCCTTACTTTTATGTATCGGAGGAACTCTCGTTTTTTTTATGCGTGATAAGGGGTGGGTCGATTCGTCGTGACAGCCGGCCATCGCTGGAATTACGCGGCGCTGAATGCCTTGTGCATCGCGGATGCGTCCGCTTGGTCGTTGTCATTGACGGGTTTACTCACTTGCCTCGGTTCGTAGAGTAAAGTAAAATTCATAAAACGCGAAAACTTTTGTGATGGTACGAGACGAAACACCTGCTGGTCCTGTGTTAGGTATTGCACCCCTGAGCGCTTACTTTCCGACTGAGGAATTTGGTTTGTTGGAAGGGAAGAAGAAAATCATTGTACTCGCTTTTCTCTAACGATCTAAATTTGTTAAATTTTACTTATTTCAACTTTAATCTTAACTATAAATTCAAATCAAATATTGTTTTGGTTGTCAGTAACGAACGCGTCCCCCTGTCTTACTTTGACTTGGAAAGTTTTCTTTCATTTTTATCTCAAATTTATCTCCGCATACATTCCGCACGAATAATACAGCGGCAGACCTTCAGTCTCTCCATGCTGTAAACAGCATCGTAGAGACTGCCCTGTAGTGACTACCGACCTGAAGATGGTGTCACCATCTTTTCCCGCAGGCGTAAGTTCAGCAGACAGGTCGAAAGTCAGCTGACCTACGACCTGGCGACCACTTCAGGTCGGAAGACAGTTTTTTTTTGATTTCCGGAACGGAGAGTGGGGAGAGGACCGCGAGAAGAGACACACGCGGGTGGAAAAGAAAAGTGATCTCGTGGAAAATCACTCGACGTAATTTTATTTCCAAACGTGAACGTATCTGGACAATTTGGTGTGTCTTTCGCGCGCGATTATCTGTTGGAAAATAGAAAAGCGGTTTCAAATCGATTTATGGGTCGGTCGTAAAATATACGGTGGATATACGAATTCGTCGCGGTGGAGAGTAGAACGTGAACCGTCAGACGAAGACGGCAACAGCATCACCACCTAAAACTCTGATTGCAATGCAACCGCAATTCTCGTGTCGTGTCGAATGTGTCGAATGCAATAGATATTTGCGTTGTCATCAACGCCACGAAAACAAGGATATCGCCAGAGGTTTGATGACAGTGTGACGTGAAAACCCAGGCGGAAGTGTTTACGAAAGTGTTGTCAGTGTGTGCCCGTGAGCATAACCACACCGCTTGACAATTGCTAGTTTGCATATAAACCTATGTGATTGCTCAATTGGAAAATTGAAAGGAAACCCTTACCGCTGGTTCCTCGGCATTTCAATAGCAAAACAAACTGTGTGAAAATCCGCCAAGACGTTGTGAGCGCGAAATAACGTAGTGAAGCCACATTGTTATGTATATCTGCCCTTGAGTTTTGCATTTCATTCAACACCGGACTTTTATTGTTTTTATTACAAGGAAAAGAAGCCTGCATACAAATTCAATAATGAACCGGGAAAATTAACGGGTATATTTCGCCTGACGCCGTAATTACATCTCACATGTGTAAATGTGGATGCAATAAGTTTTAATGATAAACAAAGTGCTATGTTACAAAAGTGAAAACGCAGCACTTATGGAAAAAGGTTCTTTGTTCGATAAACATAAGAATCCATGGCTGATCCCATTTCGGCGGGGGATTAAGGAGTTGTAACAGATTGTGAAAAGAAAGACATCAATATAAGAGCATTGTAGTAGTGCTAAGGAGTCTCAGAAAAATTTAGAAAAAAAAAATAATTTTTGTAGGTAACACAAACTCTAAATGAATTTTTTTTTATATGCCGATTTTATATAACTTAAAATGTATATTAAAAACATTAATGATAAAGTGAAAGGGTATTCCAATTAAAATAAATGGAATAATGCAAGACGAGGAGAAGTGCCGGCACTCAGTGTAGCGTGGAATCAAACACATATTGGATAATGGCAACTTAAAGATCGCAACGTGTGTTGTAAAATCAGGAAAAATAAAAACGAAGGAAAGTAATCATTGCAAAAAAAAAAAAAAAAGAAAAAGAAAAAAAAGTAGAGTTAAGCAGTTGAAAATATATTTGATGGTAAAATATTTTAAATTTAAAATGGATCGCTTCCTCTTTGATTTGAACTCATTGGAGATTTCGACACATCAATGAGAATCAATTTAAGAACTTGTAAAAAAATTTTGAATACTTATATTGATAGTGGAAAAGAAATATTCATTTGTGTAAGAATAATGTGCAATTCAAAAGTTTGTTATAAACCCAATGAATGATTAAGAATAATTTTTTTGAAGTAGGTTAAGCAAGTATGTGTACACATATAATAGTATTTCGATGTTTCTGCTTCACTATCGTGCTTTCTTTTAATTTGATTTAATCAACAGTGGACTTAATATAGCGCGATTCTGGTACGTTTGTCTGACTTGTATGAATTGACCTATAAAGCGTTAAAATTTTACATAAATTTTTAAGAACCAGAATTAAAATGAAGTGCTAAAAGAAAAACCACATTCTTTCCTTCCAACAACCTTTTCTTTCAGGTGGAAATGGCGCGAAGGTAAGTGCAGGATGATGTAGGGTCAACAATGTGTTTCGTCGCTCGGGTTCCGCGGTGCTGTAATTTTGTTCCGGTAATAATTTGTAGTCGTGTCGCGGACTACTAGTTCGGTATTTTCGGGTTCGCGTGTTTTACGGTCGCAAAATTAAAGTAGTTTGTTTTTAGGCACCGCGGTATATCGGTTCGCGAATGCGCGTTAGTCGGGGAGTTTGATTCTTTGATTGTATCTTGATGGTAAAAAAATTCGAGTAAAGTAACGTAATTTGTTTAGAAACGTCGCGTAGTAAATCGGGCTTTTCGGTGGCTGGTTCAAATGGAACCAAGAGCGGAAGTTCACTTGGGTCCGACCCACGTCCGCAATCCTCGCCGCACTGAGCTAGCTAGCCAGCAGCCACCACGCGAGGGAACTTCCGAGTGGCCGAGTTGTTGACCCACGGGGTACGACTCGTTGCCACGTCTCCAGGACTGCACGTCCAATTGTCGGTGCGAGGCCGACTTTCATCCCGAGTCGTCGCCGTGACGACCTGGGATTCTAAATCCATTACAATGGCGCCCAACGTGGGGCCCTCTAACCGTTACTTTCGGTCAGTTTCTGACCTAGCATGATCAATTCGATCCGGATGTACTCCGAATGAGGACGCCCACACACGGAGTTGTGAAAATTTGTGTCTAACACCAATGAGTCGCTTCACGCGAGCCGTATCGTTCACTCTCCGCTCTATTTTTTTTTTTTTTTGATTTGATTGATACGCGATAGAGTTTCTCCGACGTGTTGTCCTAGGTTGAATGACCTGTAAGGACGGTTGGGCTTTTGATGAGAACGGCTACTAGTGGTGTCGTACGCCGCTAGATAGACTCTCAAAAGTACCAACCTCCCTCCTTACTTTTATGTATCGGAGGAACTCTCGTTTTTTTTTATGCGTGATAAGGGGTGGGTCGATTCGTCGTGACAGCCGGCCATCGCTGGAATTACGCGGCGCTGAATGCCTTGTGCATCGCGGATGCGTCCGCTTGGTCGTTGTCATTGACGGGTTTATTCACTTGCCTCGGTTCGTGGAGTAAAGTAAAATTCATAAAACGCGAAAACTTTTGTGATGGTACGAGACGAAACACCTACTGGTCCTGTGTTAGGTATTGCACCCCTGAGCGCTTACTTTCCGACTGAGGAATTTGGTTTGTTGGAAGGGAAGAAGAAAATCATTGTACTCGCTTTTCTCTAACGATCTAAATTTGTTAAATTTTACTTATTTCAACTTTAATCTTAACTATAAATTCAAATCAAATATTGTTTTGGTTGTCAGTAACGAACGCGTCCCCCTGTCTTACTTTGACTTGGAAAGTTTTCTTTCATTTTTATCTCAAATTTATCTCCGCATACATTCCGCACGAATAATACAGCGGCAGACCTTCAGTCTCTCCATGCTGTAAACAGCATCGTAGAGACTGCCCTGTAGTGACTACCGACCTGAAGATGGTGTCACCATCTTTTCCCGCAGGCGTAAGTTCAGCGGACAGGTCGAAAGTCAGCTGACCTACGACCTGGCGACCACTTCAGGTCGGAAGACAGTTTTTTTTTGATTTCCGGAACGGAGAGTGGGGAGAGGACCGCGAGAAGAGACACACGCGGGTGGAAAAGAAAAGTGATCTCGTGGAAAATCACTCGACGTAATTTTATTTCCAAACGTGAACGTATCTGGACAATTTGGTGTGTCTTTCGCGCGCGATTATCTGTTGGAAAATAGAAAAGCGGTTTCAAATCGATTTATGGGTCGGTCGTAAAATATACGGTGGATATACGAATTCGTCGCGGTGGAGAGTAGAACGTGAACCGTCAGACGAAGACGGCAACAGCATCACCACCTAAAACTCTGATTGCAATGCAACCGCAATTCTCGTGTCGTGTCGAATGTGTCGAATGCAATAGATATTTGCGTTGTCATCAACGCCACGAAAACAAGGATATCGCCAGAGGTTTGATGACAGTGTGACGTGAAAACCCAGGCGGAAGTGTTTACGAAAGTGTTGTCAGTGTGTGCCCGTGAGCATAACCACACCGCTTGACAATTGCTAGTTTGCATATAAACCTATGTGATTGCTCAATTGGAAAATTGAAAGGAAACCCTTACCGCTGGTTCCTCGGCATTTCAATAGCAAAACAAACTGTGTGAAAATCCGCCAAGACGTTGTGAGCGCGAAATAACGTAGTGAAGCCACATTGTTATGTATATCTGCCCTTGAGTTTTGCATTTCATTCAACACCGGACTTTTATTGTTTTTATTACAAGGAAAAGAAGCCTGCATACAAATTCAATAATGAACCGGGAAAATTAACGGGTATATTTCGCCTGACGCCGTAATTACATCTCACATGTGTAAATGTGGATGCAATAAGTTTTAATGATAAACAAAGTGCTATGTTACAAAAGTGAAAACGCAGCACTTATGGAAAAAGGTTCTTTGTTCGATAAACATAAGAATCCATGGCTGATCCCATTTCGGCGGGGGATTAAGGAGTTGTAACAGATTGTGAAAAGAAAGACATCAATATAAGAGCATTGTAGTAGTGCTAAGGAGTCTCAGAAAAATTTAGAAAAAAAAAATAATTTTTGTAGGTAACACAAACTCTAAATGAATTTTTTTTTATATGCCGATTTTATATAACTTAAAATGTATATTAAAAACATTAATGATAAAGTGAAAGGGTATTCCAATTAAAATAAATGGAATAATGCAAGACGAGGAGAAGTGCCGGCACTCAGTGTAGCGTGGAATCAAACACATATTGGATAATGGCAACTTAAAGATCGCAACGTGTGTTGTAAAATCAGGAAAAATAAAAACGAAGGAAAGTAATCATTGCAAAAAAAAAAAAGAAAAAGAAAAAAAAGTAGAGTTAAGCAGTTGAAAATATATTTGATGGTAAAATATTTTAAATTTAAAATGGATCGCTTCCTCTTTGATTTGAACTCATTGGAGATTTCGACACATCAATGAGAATCAATTTAAGAACTTGTAAAAAAATTTTGAATACTTATATTGATAGTGGAAAAGAAATATTCATTTGTGTAAGAATAATGTGCAATTCAAAAGTTTGTTATAAACCCAATGAATGATTAAGAATAATTTTTTTGAAGTAGGTTAAGCAAGTATGTGTACACATATAATAGTATTTCGATGTTTCTGCTTCACTATCGTGCTTTCTTTTAATTTGATTTAATCAACAGTGGACTTAATATAGCGCGATTCTGGTACGTTTGTCTGACTTGTATGAATTGACCTATAAAGCGTTAAAATTTTACATAAATTTTTAAGAACCAGAATTAAAATGAAGTGCTAAAAGAAAAACCACATTCTTTCCTTCCAACAACCTTTTCTTTCAGGTGGAAATGGCGCGAAGGTAAGTGCAGGATGATGTAGGGTCAACAATGTGTTTCGTCGCTCGGGTTCCGCGGTGCTGTAATTTTGTTCCGGTAATAATTTGTAGTCGTGTCGCGGACTACTAGTTCGGTATTTTCGGGTTCGCGTGTTTTACGGTCGCAAAATTAAAGTAGTTTGTTTTTAGGCACCGCGGTATATCGGTTCGCGAATGCGCGTTAGTCGGGGAGTTTGATTCTTTGATTGTATCTTGATGGTAAAAAAATTCGAGTAAAGTAACGTAATTTGTTTAGAAACGTCGCGTAGTAAATCGGGCTTTTCGGTGGCTGGTTCAAATGGAACCAAGAGCGGAAGTTCACTTGGGTCCGACCCACGTCCGCAATCCTCGCCGCACTGAGCTAGCTAGCCAGCAGCCACCACGCGAGGGAACTTCCGAGTGGCCGAGTTGTTGACCCACGGGGTACGACTCGTTGCCACGTCTCCAGGACTGCACGTCCAATTGTCGGTGCGAGGCCGACTTTCATCCCGAGTCGTCGCCGTGACGACCTGGGATTCTAAATCCATTACAATATATATATATATATATATATATATATATATATATATAAATAAAATATATATAATAAAATATATATATATATATATATATATATATATATATATATATATATATATATATATATATATATATATATATATAGCGAAAACTAAACTAAATTGCATGAAGGATTTTGTAGACAAATAACGGATTGATAACGGATTTTTTACGATTAAACATGTTTTGATAGGACTAGATTCCATTATTATGGAAAGCATAGGCAGTGTACGAAGATTTTTGCACAGCAATTTTGAGTACTTATAATGAACTTTTTGTTGTATTTTATTATAAATGCCGAAATATTGTTTTTTGTTTATTTAATTACTTGTAGTATATATGTAGCTTGTAAATATATAAGGAGAATTTGAACTATCTTTGTTCCATTTTTTGAAATTTAAAAACTTTCTTTTATTTCAGTGCTGTACGAAGACTTTTGCACAGCACTGTATATATTTATATATTTATATAGTTATATTTTTAAAAGGATTCAAAATGAGAAATCGTTGAAGTTCTTTAATTTGGTTTGTATACAATTTTTCTTTTGTTCTAATTTTACAGTTACTAAATCGCACTACATAATTTCCATCAAGTTCATAGGTTTTTTCATTACAATTGTGATTGATTTTTGTTTTTATATTTCTTAACAGTAAAAGTCCTTTTTCGATCTCTTCTTCATAATATTCGTTTTCCATATATTCGAATGCAGTTATTTGTCTTACAAGCTAATTTTGTTTTTAAGCATTTTGTTTGTTTTGCTGTTTCATAATATTCTCCTTGATAAAATACAACTTGGTCATATTTAATATTTAATGTTTCTAAGTTCTTATTTGGTATTTTCTGAACTCAGGAGCATTGACGACGAATGTTGTTTTCTTTGATGAATGCGTTAATATGTATCTATTTAGTTCGTTCAAAGTTAATTTAAATTCGTTTATTTCGTTATGGGTGAGTATGGAACGGGACATGATACCTGTTCTGGCGGAATTTATTTTATCAATTATTTTTTCGAGTTCGTCTTTAATTAGATGCAGATTAGATCTTAATTGGATGTTTACTAAAATTTTGCTTATTTGTTGCGTAGTATTGCTATATCGTTTGTTAATTTTTGGTTTATTGGAGTTGTTTGTAATGGATTTAGAATCCCAGGTCGTCACGGCGACGACTCGGGATGAAAGTCGGCCTCGCACCGACACTTGGACGTGCAGTCCTTGAGACGTGGCAACGAGCCGTACCCCGCGGGTCAACAACTCGGCCACTCGGAAGTTCACTCGCGTGGTGGCTGCTGGCTAGCTAGCTCAGTGCGGCGAGGATTGCGGACGTGGGTTGGACCCAAGGGAACTTCCGCTCTTGGTTCCATTTGAACCAGCCACCGAAAAGCCCGATTTACTATGCGACGTTTCTAAACAGATTACGTTACTTTACTCCAAATTATTTTTTTTTGTTTTGTCTACCATTCAAAATCTAAATACACCCGACGACAAACGCGCATTCGCGAACCGATATACCGCGGTGCCTAAAAACAAACTACTTTATTTTTGCGACCGTCAAAGAATTGAAAACCGAACAAGTAGTCCGCGACACGACTACCACTTACTCCCGATTCAAACCTACAGCACCGCGGAACCCGAGCGACGAAACACAATTTTGGTCCTACATCCTCATGCACTTACCTTCGCGCCAGTTCCTCCTGAAAGAAAAATGGTTGCTGGAAGGAAAGAATGTGATTTTTTTCAGCACTTCATTTTATATATTTCCAAATCGTCCAATAATCCTTTCACAATTTTTCGGTTGTTCACTATTTGAAATTCGAATAAGATTCACTCGTTCTCGCTTGTTTCACTCTACTCTCTTTTTTTTTCTCAGCGCGTGCTTCCTTTTTGCCGCGGCTCTCGACGAACTCCCCCGTTCCGGAAATCGAAATCACTCTCCTCTGACCTGAAGTGGTCGCCAGGTCGTAGGTCAGCTGACTTTCGACCTGTCCGCTGAACTTCCGACTGCGGGAAAGATAGTGGCACCATCTTCAGGTCGGTAGTCACTACATGTTTTATTATTATTTTGCATTATTTTGTTGATATTATTTTGGGATACGTTATATCTTTTTATTTGGTTATTTGAGATTTCTATTGATTCGTAGTTATTGCTATCAATTATTTTTAAGTGTTTGATTATTTCCTCAAAGTCATTATTATCCATCAGTCCGAAAAGCCATTTATACACAGTTCCTACAGGGTTAAGCAATCCTTTTTTGATTCTGCTTTTTTGATTAAAATTTAAAAGATTAAGTTCTCCTTTAATTGTGTCGATTTTATCAATAATGTGCGGGTTAAGTTCGATTTCTGTAGTAATTTTGTCTAAGACTGTTTCGTATTGTTTTAGGTCAATTTTATGGTAGATACGTTTATAATCTTGCACTTGTTTTATAGATTCCTTCTTTATTAGTACAATGCCAGATTCCGATTTGATTTTTTCGAAAGAGATTTCTGTTTTGGTTTCTTTGATCATTGAGAGTAAGAGCAGGATAATCATCAGTGTCTTAGTTGAAAATATCTGCAATACGCAAACAAAAGAATTTTTCAGCCGAGTAGTTTGCCTTGTATGATTTCAACTATCATATATGTCTAAAGTATGTCATGTTTTCTTGTGAGAAATCTACTCTTGCATTTCGGGTAACGTATTCTGCGAATGTACAGGCGAATATGCCACAGTCACTTGTATTCTCTTGTCGGGGAATTTCTAATTTTTGTTTTCTTTGGAAAAGTTGGTCTTTAAATTTTGGTTTAATTTAACTTGAGATTCATTTCGTAAGTATTCTTCGATAATATTTAAATTTTTTTCGTCAGGCTGGCGAAGAGAATCGTAATATTTGATAGTGCTATTTCTGAAATCTACATTTGCTAAACACCAATGGGATTGATTCACATGTACGGGTATTAGTATAATGTAAAAGGCGAATATGTTTACTTTCGGGTCCACCGTTTGACTGATACATATCCTTAATTCAAAAGGGTCGGAATAAAGAATGTATTCATCGCATGAACTTTTGGGAGGTTCGTTGAGTTTTGGAAGGTACTTCTTTCCGCGACAAGGTTTATATAGAAATTAAAGCTTTGGTCGTTGATCCAACAGTTTTCCGCGAAGGTACTTAAATCGCTTCGAGTGACTTGTAAATTGAATTTAGATATTAAAATTTCGTTTAAGGGGCCTTGGCTGAGTGTTTGCTTAATAACTGTCTTTTGTTCTTCGTTTAAGGAGTAATGTGGTTTCCTCGATTCCGTTTTATCATCATTCGTTGTATAATATTTTATTCGTTCAATTCCAGAGGGGTGTATTTGCAGGCATTATTTTTCTTTATTAACAATAGGTCGTTATTACGTTTAGTAATTTCTACTTTGCGATATTTTGGACTTTCTTTATTTTTTGTCGTTCGTTTTCGTAATTTTTTATAAATATGTTCCCGGGTTTGATTTGTTGATCTACTTCTCTTTTATTATTATAATACTGTTTCCATTTTAATTTTCTATGAGTGAGCAATTCAAAAATTTTTCTTTTATGTCTATATCCCAATTGTACCTCTAGTGGTTTGCTCTGGATTACTGAGTGTATGGTGTTATTGTAATGTTCTGTTGCTTTTAATATTTGTTCTTTAATACTCAGTTCTGGGTTTGTAAGTCCTAAAGTTCGTAATATCCGATAATAAGGTATTATGACAGCGGTTCATATCAGCGTTTCCTGTACGCCTTTCCTCCCTTTGGTGATGTAAAGTGAATTTCAATTTGTTCTTTCCTTAGATATTCTAATGATAAATATTGAATTCATTATCCGCGACAATCTTTCCGGGTTTTCCTAATATTGCATTATGTTCTTGCATTGATTTTATGAAAGTAATGGAATTTTTATCTGTGGTTTCTTTAGTATAAAGAAGTTTTGAAAATTTATCTATTGCCGTGAATAATTGTCGTTTTCCGATTAAATAGATGTCGATATGTATAATCTGATTTATATCTCTGGGTGTTTCACTTACTTTGAATTCAGGTTTGACTGGGATCTGATCGGATTTTGCTCGGTTGGATATATCACAATTGTTTATATATCTTGTTATAAGCTTCAAGATTTTATCGAAATAGTATATATTTTTTATTTGTTAACAGCGATCGTTACCTTTTTCATGTATTTCTTTTATTTTTTCAAAACATTGTTCTTCATTCAACAAATCCACAGCGTGGTGAGTGCATTTGATAAAACGTGAACTTCTATTATTTGAATACAATTTCGACTTGATTCCATTTGTGATCATCCACTTCGTAATAAATACCCACGATTCCTTTTTCTGGGTTATTTCGTCGAAGTACGTCGACCAAGTTACTTTCATTATTGGCGTCATTTTCATCAATATAAACTTTCCGTTTCTTATTTATATTTCTTTATTTGAGTTCGATATATATTAAAATTCCTTCTGTTATTGGGATCAAACCATTTTCGTCTTCTGTTGCAGAATGAATTGTAGCGTTTTCACTTATATTCTTGTATTCATCGAGTGTGTTTATTTCGTGTTTAACATTATCTATTCTGCTGAGGAAGTCGGCCTTTAACGTATTCGATATAAAAATTCATTGAGCTTGAGCAAATTCATATAATTCATTGAGCTTGATTCGTTAAGAGAACGACTAGCAAAAGAAACTGGATGTGCGTTTTGAGAAAGGACGGCACCTGTAGCTTTTTCAGAGGCATCGGTTGTTAGGACGAACTTCTGATTTAAATTAGGGTAATGTAAAATTGGGTGGTTGGTGATAAGTTCTTTGAGTTTCTCAAACGCTGAAATGTATTTTGGATCATTTATATTTAATTTCCTATCTTTCTTTAGTGCATCTGTAAGAGGGGATGCAATTTTCGCGTGGTTGTTAATAAAATTTACGATTATATCCTGTGATTCCGAGGAATGACTTTATTTTCTTTTGGTTATCTGGAACTTTCAAAATTTTCATAACATTGATTTTGTTGGGATTAGGTTTGATACCTTCAGTGCAAAGTATATGACCTTGATCTACCGTTTGTTCAGCTAGAAACTTGCACTTGTTAATTTGGATTTTTAGTTTATGTTTTCTTAACGCATTAAAGATTTTGCTTATATTGGTTTCCATTTCGTGTAAGGAAGTAGCAAATATGACGATGTCGTCTAGATACACCACGCAAATTTTGTTAATAAATTCACTTAACACTTCATTCATCATACGCTGGAAAGTAGCGAGGGCATTTTTTAGGCTAAAGGGCATACAATTAAACTCGAAATGTCCTTGTGGTGTGGAAAAGGCTGTTTTGTTGCGATCATGGTTCGCTGATCTTTATATGGGGAAACCTTTTGCTAAATCTAGGGTTGTGAAATATTGAGCTCTTCCTAGTTTGTCAAAAATACTCTCTACGTTTGGGATGGGGCATTTGTCTTCTATTGTTTCGTCGTTTAATTTTCTGTAATCGTTGACGATTCACCATTTGGTTTCTTCAGAAATCCAATTTTTTTGGAATCACCCAATTTGGTGCATTATATGGAGAAGACGAATGTCTTATAATGTTTTGTTTAAGCATATCGCTAATTTGCGATTGAACGTCTCGTTCATGGATTTGAGAAAAACGAAAGTTTTTTGAATACAGGGGCTTATTGGATTTTGTGACAATTTCATGTTTCGTTTTAGTAGTACATGTTAAATTATCACCTCCACGATAAAATAGATCTGAGTTATTTTTTGTAATTTATTTAATATAACAGCCTTCTCATTATTTAGATTTTCGAAAAGTTTATTAATTGTGGCATCTGAGGTTTCGAGTCGTGGAAAACGTAATGTTTGTCCATTGATGTTAATGCTTCCTTCGCCCATATTTAATTGAGCGTTTAAGGGATATTATAAATTCTGACATATTACTGCTTTAAATGGCTTATTACTAAAGTTCATAATATTCCAAAGCATCTTATGAGATTCAGGGAGTTCGAATTCGACAGGCATATTTGATTTTACCTTTTCAGTAATAAGACTTATTTCTGTTAGTCCACTTATAGGTATTGGATCTTTTAATTGAATTTTTTGATTTTTTCGGATTTTTTTGGTCTGCTGCGGTAAACGTTAGAATTGTTTATTTGTCTATAATGAATGTCTCTATTAAAATATCTATTAGGATAGTTTTGGTTTTTATAAAAATTATGTTGGTTTTGGTATTGATTATTATAATTATTATTGGGGTAAAAGTTATTATGTTTATGTGGGTGAGGATTATTATGGCGGTTATATCTATTGCGATTTTTATTAAAGGGATTGCGAGTGTCTTCGGGTATACTATCTGTATTTTTTTGTATTTTTTTTCAGCAAGTTATAAGCTTGATCTAATGTAATACAATTTTTCGTTTCTAAAAGAAAAGCTTTATAATCGGGAAGCAATGATTTGAACGGGATAAGGGCAAGGTTTTCGTTACGAATGGGATTAAATTCGGTATGTAGTTCTTGTTGTGTATCTTGCAAAAATTTAGTATTAATTTTATTTAAAAGTTCACTTAGGCTAAAATATGTGTCATCAATATTTCTTGTACTAACTTTATAAATTTTATTGACCATACTGTTGTAGTTTTCGTTAACGCCGTACGTTGTTATTAAAATCGATCCGATATTTTGCCAGGGGTGATCCGGAATCTTTTGCACCGTGTTTCGGGCATCTCCTTGGAGTTTATTGAGGGCTAGTCGGAATATGTAGGTTTGTTGGTTTCCTGGGTTGACCAAATTGACAATTGTGTTGGCTTCGTCGAGCCATACTGTTAACACGTATTCTTGATTACGACCGTTGGAGACAGGTAACCGACGGGCTTCTTTTAAAAGTTCCTCGAGATTCGCCATTTGACTTTCAACTCAAATTTTCTTTGGTTGGAAAGTTATTTATGTTGGAGTTTTTAATTCAACACAGATTTTCACTGATTCAGATTAGTTATTAGCCAAGACAGATTTTCTCAGGTTGGAGGTTGAATTCTTTTTATTAGGCTTCGCTTTTTGCAAACTGCCTTTTTGTGTTATGTTTTGCTTAACACTTTTTAGTTTTTCACTTCTTGTTTTGCTTTTCCCAACGTACACTTTTACACAAGTCACTTTCATTCGATTCTTTACTCGATTTGTTCCTTGTACTTTTGTATACTGAACTGAACTGGTCCTTTTTATATTGGTAAAAGTGCAAAGTTGCACTTTTGGATAAGTGATATATGGATGTTTGGTTAATTTGGTTTACGATCCAAAGGACGGATGTTTACATAAAGCAAAGATGAATGTTTGTATTATATTATTGACTCTTCAACTAAAACTTGAGAAAAATTTCATGATACAATTGAATTTGGTGAATTTGTTGACTCAGCATAATTTCAGTTAAGAATTGAATTTTGTTGTTATGATTGAGCTATCATTCCATTTTGACGACTCAGCTATAGTAACTGGCGTTGTTGGCCCGCCACAAGTACACTATGACTCTTCTGGGCAATAATAATGTTGTAGGTGTTCATTTACAGAATTTTGTTGTTAAAAAGTGGCCCAAATCGCATTTGTTGGGTTTCACGGATTCGCTGCAGTGACGACGTATGGTTAATCCGTAAAATTTTCTAAACGACGTTTTATACGTAATCCTTTAAGTCCATCAATTTTCCAATTCAAAATCACCTTATCTGCACTTTATCTGCTTTAATTATCTGAACGTTTATTTACCGGATACAGATGCGCACAGTTACACTTTGAAAACTACTCTCAATACAGTTAAGTAGTAATCCTCAAATACAGGTTTTGTTACGATTACATTCGTTTGATATATCTTTCTAACTTTCTAGGTTATAGGTATATATTACCTCTTAAGACCTATTTATTGTGCATAAAGAGTTACACAATACTCTTGCAACCATATTTATGAAATCAAACTGACCAAAAAGTGTTAAACCTGACCTTAGCAATAACTACAATGTATCAAGATCAAGAAAAAGTACACACATAGACAAGTTCAACACTCTGGTGGTATTTTCTATTTCGTTGGCTACAACTTCTTGTTTGCTTAGAAGGTGGCAGGAGCCAACCTTCTCTAAATATTGTCGAAAAAATTTGAACTTGGATTTGACAGCACGAGACTATCAAATAAATGCATAAGATCAATATATCAACTACATCAAAGTCAACTCTCTCACAGGACATGAAAATAAAAAGATACAGCAGATATGTATGAATTAAGGCGGAAAATCGGGAACCCTTCGATTATAAAGGAGTATCACCAGCTGGATTTCTTGGCATTAAAGGACTCTGGTAATACCAGCCAGGATGTAGTCAGGAAGGTGCTAGCGAAAACAGAGGTGAAACCGTCGCATAAACGTTAGGATGGATCGCTTATGCCCGATGAGGGTGTGTGTGTAATGTCGCAATTTTAAGGAAGCGGAAAATACACGAACGAACACTGTGTGAAACTATGCAATTAACATTTCGAATCGTGAACCGCTGATGCCAGGTAGTAGGTTTAAGGCTCAAACTTTATGAAAATACACTGGTATAAGAAGACGAAATTTCAATCGACTACGCACTGTTTATTTGAATTAGATAGAGATTCGGAAAAAAATGAAACAAAGAACCACTGTACATTGGTAGGCGGCAGTCTCACGTGGAATGGACACATAACAAACTTCTGATGGTCTGCAGAAACATGATAGCTAAAGCGTTTGGTCACGCGGGATGCGGGCGTGCGGTGCGTGCGGTCTTTAATGACGATACATCCTAACTACATTTTAGTAGTTAGGATATTACAAATGTTACAAATACAAGAAATTCTAGGGTTATTCCCCCCAAGCATCATAGATGAGGGTCTGGTGGGGTGGTTCCTCAACATCCGCATTAGAAAAACCGGCACGATGATGAACCGACATATTCCAGGGTATAGATAATGTCAATTCACAGAGTGGAATTGAAGGTTCTCGTCATGTCACGCATCACGAGTAGTAAAACATGCCTTGCGAAGTGGCCGTGAGCTTTTGTCCGTTGGACCAGGGTCTTCGCAGGTTGCGCAAATTGTAGATCACCAAGCCCTGAAGCCATATGTGCTGAGCACTATGTAAATCATCCGTCGTCGAGTTTAAGGGATTCTTGTGCGCGTTGCCTAGTGATTGTGTGTTTCCAATATCTGGAGCACGTTCACCATTTGTACTATTACCTGAAGCCGTGTCCATGAGGAAATATATCCCGGCTGTAATAACGGAAAGATTTCTCGGGACATACCCAGAGCGTGAATGATTTTTTTTTTTTTTTGGGTTGGGGGGTGAAGGCAATTTACGCCCGGAGTGTGGGACTCCTAGCAGCGCATGCTACCAGACTACCCACTAAACACCCCCCCTGTCAAGAGATCCTAGCCTGGAACCGTTTGACACATTACTTCGGGCTAGGCCTCTTTTTTTAGTTCGCGCTAGGGCGCCGTCAGTCTAGAGAAATCTCCCTCCAGCGGGAGGGGGCAGGATGGAGGAGGACTGCTGGAAAGGAGACCTCCCTAGACCCCGCGCCCAAGGTTATCCATTGTAAATTTTTTGGCAGTAAGTATTGCCCGAGAGTAATGTGCCACACAGGTCCATTTGTCGAAACTTTTCAGCATTTCTCCGACCAGATTGTCTGGAGAAAGCTCTCCCATCACCTCCCACAAGTCCTGCCGCATCCTGTTCCACCTTCTACAGTTGAAGAAGGTGTGACATGCGTCATCCCTTTCCCCTGGGCAGAAAATGCAGTCTGGGGACCGTGATTTACCAATCTTGTGCAAGTTGGACTGAAAATACCCATGCCCGCTAAGAAGCTGGGTAAGGTAATAATCAGTCTCACCGTGCCTTCGATTTAGCCACGATCCCACGTCCCCTATAAGGCGGGCAGTCCAGCGGCCATTGGAGTCGCCTTCCCATGACTGTTGCCACTCGAGTATTGTGCGCTGCCTCTCTTCTCGGTTGACAGCATATCTTGAGCCCTCCACTTTACGGTCATAAATTCTCCGTCGTTCTCTAGCAAGGAGGGCGATGGGTATCACTCCTGCGATCACCAACACCGCCGACTCAGAGACAGTGCGGTATGCAGACGCAACCCGCAAAGCTCCTCGTCTCTGTACCTGGGCCAAGCGCTTTCGGTACAGCTCCTTACTGAGAGCTCCGGCCCAAACCTCAGAGCCGTACAGTAGCACTGACTGTACAGCACTCATGAGAAGTCGGCGTTTGCTCGGTGTGGGCCCACCGATGTTGCACATTAGTCGACTCAAAGCTGAGACGCCCATCGCGGCCTTTTTCGCCGTTGCCCTGATCTGTTCCGAAAAGCTCATTTTGGAATCGATCAATAGTCCCAAATATTTTATTGCGACTTTAGACTCAACAATCGCATCTCCGATCTGCAAAGGAATTACAGTGGGAATTCTTTTCTTCGTGAGAATGACCACCTCGGTTTTCTCTAGTGCCAAACTGAACCCACGGGTGGTCATCCATTCCCTCACTTGACGCATAAGCACTCCCAGTCTGCGCTGCGCATGTTGGACTGTACGTCCGGCGACCAGTGCTGCTATATCATCTGCATAGCTGACTAAGCGCGACTCATCTGGCAGCTCAAGCCTCAGTAGTCCGTCATATGTGGCGTTCCACAAGTCTGGTCCCAGTATGGAGCCTTGCACTACACCAGACGTTATCTCCATACTGCGTCGCCCATCTTGTGTGTCATAGAGAAGTCTGCGGTCCTTTAAATAATCCCTCAAAATCCGCATCAGATACCCTGGCAATCGGAAAAAATTTTCCAATGTGCCAAGAATATCCGACCATCTGGCGGAGTTGAAGGCATTTCTGACGTCAAGCGTCACTAGCAAGACAACTCGTTTTTCACTTTTGTGCGCTTCGGCTCGACAGACTGCATTCACCACTTCCATGATGGCATCGGAAGTAGATCGCCCTGCTCTAAAGCCATACTGCCGAGGAGATAGGTCCCCTGCAGCACGAATTGCGTCTGTGAGTCTTCTTTTGATGAGCTTTTCGAACACTTTCCCGGCTGTGTCCAGCATACAAAGCGGCCGGTATGTAGATGGCAGCCCGGGGTCCCCTTTTCCCTTGCTGATCAATGTGAGCCTCGCCACCTTCCAGCGAGATGGGAACACACCTTCTCTCAGGCAAGCGTTGAACACATTGAGCAGCAAGTCAGGACAAACGTGGAAGACCATTTGTAGCACCTCGGATGGAATGCCATCTGGTCCTGGTGCCTTTCGAGCCTTCATAGAAAGCACCGCTTCCCCCAGCTCATTAGAGCGTGAATGATAATGCAAAGCAAAGTGATCAAATCAGCAACAGAAATGTTGATAAATAATAATCTATAGAAAATCCCTGCGAAAATAAAAACTCTAGATTACGCAAACGCGGGCAAACGTCATTTGTTTGTTCTAGAAAACGAATGACTCATATCAGATAAAAAAACGACACGTTAGATGCATATTATAACCAAATTGAATGAACAGTTAAATAACTTACACAAATGACGTTTCGTCAACGCTCTATATAGGGAAATGTAATCGAAAGCAATACGTACTTTTACGACGGAGATAAACAGTATTGCAGCAAGAAATATGCTTTTCGTTCAATACCCGATAAAATTAGCTAAAGAACACGATATTATATTCTAACATCTGGGCCAACTAATATTTGTGATAAACCCAATATGAATATGAAAATGAAATAAAAGAGAACATAAAATATAATTTGTAAGCAAAGAAATCGAAAAACTCAAGGACCAGAGCATTATGCAACCAAGTAATCACCCTACAATGCAACTTTATGGGTTTCCTGAAAATAACTACCGATGAGTAAGTTAATCGCAACAGGAGATTATCAAACAATTTAACAAATCAAACGATTATCAACTGATCCAATTCATCGTGTAAATGTAATAATAAAAAATTTGGGTAAGATTATAAATTTGGAGAAAAAAGAAGGATGTAGAAAAAATGCCCCATGTATATTCTAATGATGCGTAGATGGTATTTTCGGACCATGTATGGGGATATTTGCCTATGTATATATAGATGATGTATGAATATTCAAACAAATGGAGGAAGAACATATCCAACATATAAAAATAGTTTTTGAACCTCTTGAAAACGCTCATATGAGAGTATCCTGTCCACATTTTTCTAAAAGCAAGATTGAAACTATAGGACATATAATAAACAACGGGAAAATAACCGTCGCCTTTGTGAACATAAACACAAAGATAAACGCATAAATATTATCCTGAACCTCATAATCTCAAGGATCTTAGATAATTTCTCGGACTCGCATCATATTAAATAGTCATAAAGGACTTTTCATAAGTTCCAGAACATGTAACCAATTAAAAAAATTTCGGCGAAATTGACTCGAATACACTATCAAGTACAGAAAATCTCCTAAAACAATTAACCGAGCATAGAGTTAAACAAGTGTTGGATTTTTGTGATTCGTAATCGAATTTGTCGCTGGAAATCCTGATTACTATGAGATAAGAGAAATCAAGAACACTTTATGCGACATAATAAACAGTAATAAAAGAACAGATAGATTCAGTCTTCACTGAGAGGGATCATAATGAGAAGGAATACGAATACATTATACCCAAGCTCTAAGCGAAATTAGCATTGAGTTAAATTGACTTATACATTTACGAGGGCGGTTCAATAAGTACCCGTGTTTGACGACTGAGTGCGTTCCTGAGGGAAGTTGGTATTTGTGACGACAGCAGTTTCAAACAAGCTGACAGCTGATTAAGTTCGCCACTTCACCACATGAACAACAGAGCGTTGCTATCGCTAAGCATCCATTTAACAGTAGTTTAAGTCTGCCGTTGTTAAGGTTTTATTGAGAATAGATAAGTTGATTATTTGTGTGGTGTTTGCTTCAGTCACTTTCTTTTGTCCTTAAATATTTGGTTTGTCCAAGACATTGATGACCCTGACGTGCTATGGCAACGCCAGAAAATTCGACAATTATCCAAAAAACCAACAGTGAAGAATCACTGAACGATTCGCAGAACCCATTTGTTCCAAATATCATGACTGGTTCGCGAACGATCGCCACCATAGTAAATGTAAAAGTACCACCATGTTGAACGCATCGACCGATGCTTTGGTTTAAACAAATAAGTGTTTAAGTGTTGTCCCATAGACGAGCTCTGCCGATGTTGCGCCAATGTCGTCCTTAATACTGGTGCGAAGTCCCAATAAGACGGTGGGAAGAATGTCGACCCAATCGTTGCTGTTATAACACATTATCGCTGCGTTTAACGACCGGTGCCATCGCTCGATCATTCGGTTCGCTGCAGGATGGTAAGCTGTGGTTCGTATTTTCTTGCAGCCTACTAAATCAGTTAGTGATTGAAAGAGGAGTGATTCGAACTGTGATCCCTGGTCTGATGTCAAAATAGCATGAGATCCAAAACGCGCTATCCAGTTTGCGTAAAAGGCGGTGGCAATCTCATCCGCAGTAATCGTTTTGATGGGAGTCACTTCAGGCCATCTCGTAAAGTGATCGATGATAGTTAGTACGTATTGAAATCCTTTTGATGGATGCAAGGGTCCAACTATGTCGATATGGACGTAATTAAACCTTGCGTCGGGCATTTGGATATGACCTTGTAGAGGTTTTGCATGCCGTCCGGTTTTACTCCGCTGACACGCGAGACATGATCTGGACAATTCAAGAATGTCATTTGATATGCAGGGCCAAACATACTTCCGGCTGATTATTTTCTTCGTGGTTCGTCCCCCAGGATGAGACAGACTGTGTGTCATATCGAATACTTTCCGTCTGAAAATTTTTGGAATGTATGGACGGATTTCCGCAATTGATACGTTGCAATATAATGTTGAATCCGAGTCCTCCATGCGAAGTGTACATAATTTCAATGATGTTTCCCCTTGAAGTAACTGCTTCAGCTCGTCATCGTCCTTTTGAGCTGCCGCTAAGTCTTGGCTGGTGATGGCTACTGGCATTGTGATGAGCTGACTCGTGACAATGCGTCTGCTGTGATGTTTTCGTTTCCAGCAATGTAAACTAAAGTCGTCGAAAATTGGCTAATGTAATCTAATTGCCGCAACTGTCGTGGTGAAGCTTTCTTGGATTTTTGATTGAACACGAACGTTAGTGGTTTATGGTCCGTTTTAATAACTAGAGGCCGTCCTTCGATTATGCTACGGAAATATTTCACAGTGCTGTAGATGGCTTGTAGCTCTCGATCATAAGTACTGTATCTGCATCGCGTAGCGGTGAACTTTTTGGAAAATAAGCCTAATGGTTCCCACACTTTCTCGTTCAGTTGTTCTAACATTGCTCCCATGGTAGTGTCTGACGCATCGCATTTAAGTGCCAGTTGGGCATTTTCAATGAAGTGTCGAAGTAGCGTTGCGTTTGCAATCTGCTCTTTGCACTGCTTGAAAGACGCTTCGGCTTCAGGATTCCAAACTATTGGTGATTTGTCCTTTTTCTTAGCGCCAACTAGAAATTTATGCAGTGGTGCTTGAATTTCAGCTGCATTTCGCAAGGATTTTCGATAGAAGTTGATGGCACCAAGAGATCTTCGTAACTTCGCAATAGTTGATGGTTTTCTGAACTGCAGAATGCTTTGCACGCGCGCAGGAAGAGGACTGATGCCCTTTTCATCAATGAGATATCCAAGATATTCTACTGATGATGATCCGAAAATGCATTGTGCAACGTTTATGGGTAAGCCGCATTTTCTTAACCGGCCGAAAGTAATTTCCAGATGCATTTGATGTTCTTCGTGTGGTTTCGATGCTATCAAAATGTCATCGATGTAAGCATAGCAAAATTCTAATCCACGTAGTGCTGAGTCGATGTTGCGCAGGAAGGCCTGGGCAGCATTGCAGAGTCCAAATGTCATCACCTTAAACTTGAAAAGCCCAAATGGGGTGATAACGGCAGTCTTCGGAATATCGTCGGGTGCTACAGGAATTTGATTATATGCACGCGTCAAATCCAACGTTGAAAATATCTTGCATCCGTTCAGATTATGGCCAAACTCATTTAAATGGGCGATAGGATATTTATCCGGGATGGTAACATCATTGAGACGGCGATAATCACCACATGGGCGGCAATGGCCGCTTTTCTTAGCCACAAGATGAAGCGGGCTTGCCTACGGACTACTCGAAGGTTTACATATGCCGAGTCCAAGCATAAATTCGAACTCTACTTTTGCTTCGCGTAACTTTTCTGGTGGTAGTCTCCTTGCTCGCTCAGTTACAGGTGGTCCGTCGGTTAATATGTGGTGGTAGACGGTTCATGACTTTTTTAATGCTACCAGGAAGTGTTACATCATGATACCTTTTCAGTAAATAGTGATAAGGTTAGTGTAGTGAAACAGTCGATAATCGAATACTGGCATTCTCGTGAATATGGCCGATGGATTTCAAGTTGGTTTTGTTATCCGCGACTAACTTTCTTCGAAGGTCAACCAACAAACCGAAATGACGTAGTAAGTCTGCTCCAATGATGGGTTGTTGAACCTCTGCAACTGTAAATATCCAAGGGAATTGTCGTCACAAACCGAGATCCAGTGTTAAAAATTTTTCGCCGTACGTACTGATGGGTGTATTGTTGGCAGCACATAATTTGTACTTCGGTGGCGCTTTGTGCTGATTTGATTTTGGAAGGACTGACACGTCAGCACCTGTATCGACCAAGAATCGCAGTCCGGATTATCTATCCGTAATGATAAGTCGGCGTTGGTGGGATGAGTCGTCCTCGGCTGCCGAAACGCGAGACAACGAATTCAGTTTTCCGACGTCGTTCCGGAATTCTTCCATCGGCAGGGTGCTTTGCAATTTTTGGCTAGTTTGCCGAAGCGCGTGTGGAAAAAGGAAAATTTTCGCCTAGACCGTGATCTTCTTTTGTTCGATCTGCTGCGCGTTTTAGAAAAAGATCGGTTTTGCGTCCGCAATTCTAATTTCTCAAGACGGTCTAGGATTTGGGATAGCACTTCGTTTTTTACCGTTGACTCTGGTTGTGGACGAACTTTTGAGATTCCAGGTGGATTTTGCAACTCCAACATTAAATCTGCCATCTCTGCAAGTTTCTCTACGTCGGGCTCGCTTGCTATGGCCAAAACGACTCTTACATTTTCGGGAAGTTGCTCCAACAACAGTGACCGGAGCATCGCGTCCGTTACCTGCTCTGCTCCCGTATTGCGCAGATCCTGCAAGTAATGTGATGGCTTCTTGCCCTCTAGATTTTGGCCTTGGAATATCCGCCTCAATTTTGACTCCAAGGATTCTGTGAATGCCATCAATATCCGCTGCTTTAAGGCTTTGTATTTGTTTTCCAACGGTGGATTCCTGGCGATCGAAATGACGTGAGACAAAATGTCCGGTTCCGCATACTGGATGACGTACCTGAATTTCGTCTCATCTTGCTTGATGTGATGGGTATGAAAAGTGGCTTCCACTTGCTCGAACCAGAATTCGGGATCCGGTCTGTAAAATGCCGGGAATTTCGTAATTCGCGACGCTTCTTTGAACAGATTCGCGGATGTTGAAGGACGCGGCGCGATCAGTGGTAGCACACTTGGGGTTTTAGATGTTTTCGGGGTCTCAACATTCGGTCCGATAGCCATTTTGAGAATTGCCTTGCACTTTCACGAAAACAAGGTTTTTCGCGGTTTAGTGTCAATCGAAATGTTATTTTAACCAGGGGAATCACATCGGGGTCACCAATTTAGGGATTCACTCAACCTAAGTCCCTATAAAAACACGTTGGATAGAATGTAATAAAATATATTTATTGTCTAGGAAAAATCACGTCTTTAAAATATGGCGGTTTACTTGCGAGAGAGTGATTACAGTAACCTGTCAAAAATTTATATCCTGCCGATCCTTACTTCGTTCCACATTCGATGATTTGAGGGGCAGTGTCGCCTAACTAAATTGTCACGCGGTCTGACAGAAATAGAGCCAGCTGACAAAAGTCCGTCCCAACTTTATAAAGAAATAAAAAGCAAGGAACAAACCAATTAACAGACGACGCTTTGCGGACCTTGTGGCTTCGACGATTGCCAGCTCGGGTGGGCACCATTTTGACTGTTGCTGCACAAGTAGAAATTGATTGCCTAACGGAAATGGCGGAAAAAATAATTGCAGAATTTAACTCTCGACCACAAATGGCAGCTTTCGAAAAATTGAACTGGCAAATTCAATGGAAACAAGACTATGTCGATTAGAAAAAACGATGGTTCAATAGTAAAGAGTAATTTAAAGTGAAGTAGGAGTAGGTCGAATTCATCAAAATTGCAAAAAAACAGACAGTGTTATTGTTATGCGTGATTCGGCGAAAAAGCTGAAATGTGTCGTAAACCGTGCCCCTATGCAGATAATTCGGAAAACTAAATACGTCGCCATTGACAAATGTTGGCAATGGCGACGAGAACAGTTCACATAGACTACTAGTGCGTGAGAAAAATTGGGGAATACTTTTTCTCATCGATACTGGACATATCTCACAAGCCAACAACCGAAAACAACGTAAAATTCTATGCTGCAAATGGCTCAGAGATTAACGCGTATGGGGAAAAACTCCTAAAAGTGAATTTTGGTTTACGTCGCACATTTCCTTGGTTTTTTAGAATTGGCGATGCTGCGCGACCGATTCTTCATGTGGTTTTTTAATACACTATAATCTTTGAATTGATATTTGCTATTACTTTTAATTGCAACGCCGACATCAGGCGGGGTATGTTTGTCGATAGTGAAAAATAACGAAATAATTTAAAACCTTTTAAGAGAATTCCCAACACTCACCGCGTCCGCGAGTTTCGTGAAGCTGCTCATTGAGTACTGCATCACATCATCACTAATGGACCACCAGTTGCCGAAAAAGTGAGGCGGCTTCATCCCGACAAATATACAGCAGCGAAAACCGAATTCGACTTTATGATATCAAAAGGGATATGTCGCCCCTCGAAAAGTGCATCGGCCAGCCCACTACATATAGTAATCAAAAGATCTGGAGGATGGAGAGAGTGCAGAGATTAAAGGCGCCTCAATAGCGTCGAATGCCTTGATCGGTATCCAATAAAAATCATTCAGGATATATCAGTATAACTTCACGGAAAAACAATTTTTACTTGATTGGAAATCACCAGAGCATACCAGCATATCCCCATTGCTCCCGAAGACATCCCGAAGACCCGAAGACACCTTTAGGATTATTCGAGTTCCGCGTAATGCCGTTCGGACTACGAAACGCAGCACAATCGTTTCAAAGGTTTTTGGATACGGCACTTCGAGGTTTGGATAATGTATTCGCGTACATGAATAATATTCTGATTGCTTCGACAAATATGGTGGAACATCAAAGTATTACACAAGAAGTATTCAAGCGATTGAACGCCTACTGACTATGTTTATTTGATTACTTGCACTGCGGCAATATCTGGGAATGCTCAATTTCTACCGCAGATTTATAGCTGCAATGCAGCACAAATTATAACTCCCTTGAATAACTGAAATCGCGTTTGAAAAAAGCAAGTACATGTTACAAAACGCTGCTCTTCTAGCGCACCCTAAACATAATGCCGTGTTAAATATGACATCTGTTTTAGAACAAGTTGAAGAAGGATGTCACCGGCCTCTTGAATTCTTCTCAAGGAAATTAACGGCACCACAGACCAACTATAGTGCATATGACCGCAAATTGCTTGCGATTTACGAAGCAATTAAGTACTTCCGTCACATGCTCGAAGGAAGATATTTTTTTGTGCGCACGGATCACAAGCCTTTAATTTTTACCTTCCGTCAGCGATTAGATCGAGCATCGCCAAGGCAAAGTCGTCAATTAGAATTCATCGCGAAATTCACCATTGAAATTGTTCACGTGAAAGGTGATGACAACACCGTCGCAGATTCGCTATCAAGATTAAACGCAATCGGCAAGAAACCCATCATAGATTTTTCGGAACCTGCATTATTGGAAGAGGAACGAAAAAAGGATTCAGAACTTCATGAATTGTTGACGACACCGACATCATTAAATTTGCAAAAACTTAATTGACATAAGGCTTCGATTTACTGTGGTACATCCACAGGAATTATCCGTCCATACATTCCTGTAACACTAAGGAAAAAAGTTTTTGAATCGATTCGTCGATTCTCCCATCCAAGTGGACGAGCAACAGCAAAACTAGCACGCCAAAAATTTTTAACAATGCCAACGTGCGAAAATCAACCGACACGTTTCAAATCCTTTTCTTCAATTCGCGGAGACAGATGGCTGAGTCCGACGATTCAACGATATTTTGTTAGCATCATCGACGGATCCTCCAGATGGCCCGAAGCAATCCCTGTTTATGCAATATAAGCGGACAATGTCATCACAGCCGTTTACACGCACTGGATTTGGTGTTTTGGTGCACCAAAAATTATTACAACGGACCATGGATCACAATTTGAATCAGTGATTTTCCGTGCTTTAAGCACATTAATGGATGCATCACGAATCTAACCACGGCATATCATCCAGCCACTAATGGTTTGATCCAGTGGTTGTATAGGTCACTCAAAGCAGGCCAACGGTACTACTAGGATTGCGAGTAGCTCACAAGGAGGACATGAATGCTTCCGCTGCAGAAATGGTGTATGGCACAATTCTTTGGTTACCGGGGGAATTCTTGCCAGCATCACATCCCAGCCGGGACCGTGCATTTATATAAAAAGATTTGTATACCTGTACATACGTTTTTCTTCGACAAGATGCAGTTAGAAAACCATTAACAGCACTCTACACCGAACCGCATAAAATGTTTGAACGAATTTCAGATCATGTGTTCAAGGTTAAAGGCGGAGAAAAGGAAACAACCGATAGATTAGAACCGATAGATTAAAACCAGTGTTTATCGAAAATGACATACATAGATACGAATACAAATACTGAAATTGTAAAGCCTCTGTGAATATACAGCAAGGAAGTTAAATTCAACGTTAACAGAGGAGTATTGTAGCGACAGCAGTTTCAAGCAAGGTGACAGCTGATTAAGTTCGCCATTTCACCACATGAACAACAGAGCGTTGCTAAGGCTAAGGATCTATTTAACAGTAGTTGTAGTCAGTCGTTGTTATGGTTTTGTTGGGAATAGATAAGTTAATTATTTGTGTGGTATTTTCTTCAATCACTTTCTTTTGTCCTTAAATATTTGGTTTGTCCACGACATATTATCACCGTGTGCTGCCATCTATCTAACGACGTTACAACAAATTCCAGACTGATTGATAGGTTAGTTTGGATTTGGCAGCCATTCGAGTAGGACGTGTTTTCACTAAAATGGAAAAAGAGCAGTCTCGTTCGGTAATTCGCTTTTTGATTTTGGATGGCAAAAAATAAACGGAGCAAAGTTGGATGCTGTTTATGGGGATACTTCGACATATATGTTAGTATTATATGGCAGTTAGATATTAGGAACAAATCTAAAACCTGGATGCCGGCAGACAAGGTTACCGAGGAATTCATTCAAACAGTCTACGACATAATTCTCGCTGATCGACGAACGCAAGTCCGTGAAGAAGCAGTGGCCGTAGGTGCGTCCATCGGAACGGAAATTATTATTTTACATGATAAGTTGGCGATGAAAAAATTGTCGGCTCGGTGCCACGATGGACAACAAGCGGATGCGGTTGTAAACTGCAAAGTAGTGTGTGGAGCAATTTAAGGAAGATCCGAAGGATTTTGAGCTCTCATTGAATTCATCACTACACACCAGAAACTAAGTGACAACCAAAACAGTGGATTTCTCTCGGTGAATCTGCTCGAAGGAAGGCGAAGACAGTCCCATCGGCCGCAAAGGTCATGGCGACGATTGTTTTGGGATGCGAACGGCGTCATCCTAATGGGTTTTTTTTAGCAAAAAGACAGAACGATGACTGGACAATGCTACGACTGGACAATGTTGTCGCCGCCAAATTGCATGAAATGCGAAAAAGCGGATTATCTTGAAGTATAAAAAACAATTTTTTGATAAAATTGTGTCTTCATTTCTAATACGGGTACTTTTTGAACCACCCTCGTTATCTCAAAGAAATTAAAGAACTCATAAAGGAGGAAGCAACAAATAAACCCATAAGAAATTTGTATAAGTTCATTTAAGTATTTTTCATAAAGATTAAGAAAGTAATTGTAATAATTGATGAATACCCTATCATTACAACTTAAATTTTATCTGGCGTATCCTGAGTGCAGTGATACAATTTGTGAATTGAAAAAATTAAGGATTTGCACACTTGCGGAGGAACCTAAAAGAAGAAACTAGAGTTTAATTTTATCCTTGTGGATAGTTTTGCCTGACTCTTTAATAATTGTAGTGTTTTTGTTCTCCCTAGACATTTCTTGCTTGTAGCGCGACGAGAGCTTAGAACCTTTTCGTTTATTTTGTTTCACGTAAACAATATCTCCTGGGCTATAGCTTTTGGTTGGTTTCCTAGACTTGTTGTGTTGCCTCATGTCCTTTTCCTGCTTGGATTGAAGTTTCTCAATATTCGCCAGTCTTAACGCATCTAGATCAACGGGATCATTATTTGTAGTTCTTCCCAAGAAGAGCTCGGAAGGCTTTCTTCCAGTTGTAGAGTGGACCAAAGGAGAAAGGACCAGTTTGGCTGCTCTTTCTTGAGGCATCTCATGATCTCCTCAAGAGTCGAGTGGAAGCGCTTCACTTGACCGTTGACCTCCCTTTTATAGGTGGGAGTTTCATATGTCTTGATTTGAAGCTCGTCCTCCATCATTGAGGTGAAGGAGATGGATCTTAATGCTCCTTCATTGTCCAAGACGATACTTTCGGGGATGCAGAACAGAAAGAGTATGTCTCGCAGAGGTTGCTTCATATCTTCAACTGATTTTGAATTAATTATTTTGGCTACAGCGTATTTCGAAAATTTATCCACTGCAGTCAACACGTGCTCTTTCTCTGTTAGAAAAAGTTACTTTCTTTGCATGTAGTACACCAGCTCACAATGTTTTTGATTATTGCTGACATCTTAGGGAGATAAAAGTTTTCCAGGATCTGAAGTCGGTTTTCTTCACTGTTGTGATGGGCTCTTTTATGCACATTGTTTCATGCGCATTTTATGCGCATTTATGGGCTTTTATACTATTTTCTGAGTATACCTGATTCTATAGTTAGTGAAGTGAGTCGCATAGACCTCTTGAACCTTTCCCATTATCTGTTCACTTGTTGAAACTCCATTGATTATGTTAGGGTTCAAATATCTTTTGAATATATTGATGATCGATTGTGGTTTGATGAAAATGTGTCTTGTGTAATTATCGAAAGGCTTTATAATTTGGTAGCTGTCTTCTTCCCCGGTGCTCAAAATTATTTGGTTTCGGAAGACATTAACAGGTATTTCAACGGTGGGAAGTAAATTTTGAGAAGAGCTTTCGTCGCTGTGCTGTGTAACAGTCATTGAATTAAGTGTTGATATTTTCGGAGGTCTAGAAAGGGAATCAGCGACAATATTAGCCTTACCCGGTTTATACTTGAGAACATAATTATACTCCTCCAATATAGCTTTCCAGCGCTTCATTTTGCTGTTATTATTCTTGTTACTGAGAGCATATGTTACAGGTTGGTAGTCAGTAAATATTTTTACTTTCCTGTAGCCATAGAGGTAGTTCCTCAAGGAGTTCAAAGACCATATAATTGCATCTCCTTCTCGTTGGTCGCATAATGCTCTTCAGTTTTTGAAAGTGTCCTGGAAAGAAATGTTATTGGTTTGTCATTTTGAGACAATACTGCTCCAATCGCGTAATTTGATGCATCAGTTGTTAGCTTGAATTCTTTGTCGAAATCCGCATGGGCTAGAACAACTTCCTGGGATATTAGAGATTTCTTTAGCTTATCAAAAGCCTTTAGAGCATCTTTGTTCAGGTGGATGATTTTGTTTTTAGAATTTGTTTTGGACGTATGTCCGTCCTCCCCTCTTAAAAGGGATGTCAGGGGTTCCGATAGCTTTGCATAGTCATGAATAAAGCGGCGATAATAGCCTGACATACCAAGGAAGGATCGGAGGTCCTTGAGAGTCCTCGGAGTGGGAAAGTCTACGATAGCCTGGACTTTTTTTGTTGGTTTTAATACCTTCAGTGCCCACTACATATCCCAAGAACTCAATTTCCTGCTTCATGAACTCGCATTTGTCGAGCTGAATTTTCATGTGGGCAGAGTCTAAGATTCTGAAAGCTTTCTCTAGATTTTGGAGATGCTCGTTTTCGTCTTTACCGAATATAATTATGTCATCTATATAGACATAACAGCTCTTCCCAATTTCTTCTCTGAGAATGTCATCTAATGCCCTTTGAAATATTACCGGAGCATTTTTGAGGCCAAAAGGTAAACGGGTAAACTCAAATTTGCGATTGCTAACGGAAAAAGCAGGTTTCTCTATGTCTGATTCTCGTAGTGGTATTTGATCAAAACCACTTTTGAGGTCAATTATCGAGAAGCATATATTCCTCCCAGAATTGGCAAGCACTTCACTTATTTCCGGGATAGGATACCTATCCGGAATAGTTATTGAGTTAAGTTTCCGGTAGTCAATCACTAACCGAAACTTCTTTTCGCCGGAAGCATCTTCCTTTTTGGGTACTACCGAAACAGGGGGAGCTATATGGGGAGCGGGAAGGCCTGATTACTCCGTCTTTAAGTAATTTGTTAATCTGCTTTTCGAATTCAGCTCTGAGTGCCATAGGGTGAGGATAGGATCGCGAATATACGGGATCTTGAGTTGTTGTACGAATTTCACCCTTAACCTTGGTAGTAAAGGTCAATTTTTCGTCGGGCTTAGAGAGAAGGTTTCGATGTTTTTTTATCACCTCATGTAATTTACTGGCCTGATTTCGATTTAAATGAGATGTCCTGATATTGATGTTGCTGAAATTCTCAGATTTGTGTTGTTTCAGGGCTATAATTATATTAGGATTAATTCCCATGAAGTTTTCCTTGGTGTGGATTACACCGTTGAGATTTTTCAGCGTATCATTTCCGACTATTTCGTCAAATGCAATGATTGTTGGGAGGATAAAGAATTTGAGTTTTTGTGTGTGAGGACCAAAAAGGTTGACAAAGGCATGGTGCGTAGTTTTGATGCTTCCGCCTACAGAATTTGCAAAAAAATTATTCTGGTTCGGCAGTGCGTTCTTTATGTGCCTAGGTTGAATATAGTTCTTGTTTGAACCTTTATCGATAAGAAATTTCCATACCTCTCCGCTCCTTAGGGTGTATTTATAATATGGAAGCGAAGAGGACTTCTTCCTAAAAAATAGATATAATCTAGCTCTTCGGACTGGTCGAGACAAGGGTTATCCATGCATTCAATGTATTCTGTTTGTGTTTCGTCGTGATTTATGCCCTCGGTAACTATGTTCTCTTCATATTCGGTTGGCGGTTCTTGGTCCTCTTGTGTTTGAGAAATATTTTGAGTTTCCGTGGTAAAAAGTGTTTGAGCTTTATCGGGTCGATGGAACTGAGCGGATTGATTTCGTTTGATAGGCAAACTTTTTCGGGGCCTGTAAGCATAATTAATAGCCTTTGATCTGATGGTTTCATCCACGTCCATAGCTTCTGGTCGTGGTTGAGGCTTGGGAGGAACGGGAGGTGAATAGCGATACTGTGGCTGTTGAGCTGCAGGAAAAAACGGGTTGCTGGTATTTGCGATTAAACGCCTGAAACGGATACGAATTTCGTGGATTGTAGACTAGTTCTGGGTAAAAATTGTTCCTGGGAGCTGGTATAGGCCACGGTTGCAAGGACGTTAGTTTATTTTTCCTAGGTGGAATTGGAGGTGGAGCTGATTGATATAGTTTTGGAGTTGCTTGCTGCATGTTGTTGGCATGCTGTGAGCGGTAATACATATTCTGCAGCTTCAAGCACAAATGTAGAGCTTGAGGTAAGTCTGCAGGCTCGCGTATGCTCAATAACCTGGGTAAGTCACCTTTAAGACCTCTGATGAACGTGTCTAGTGCCTTCGCACGATATGATTGAGTCATGATGCTGAGTGATTCCTGCCCTAGTTCCATAGATGACAACTTATTCAATATAAGGGAAAGATGAAAATATACCTCCTGGTAGAATTGAGGGATGCTATTGGGTCCTTGGACCAGAGTCGTCATCTGGTACTCGAGTGTGCTTAGATCTCTTTTGTCTGCGTAGTGCAGCGTCAGAAACTTTGAGATCTTTTCCCAATTTAAAGGTGTGTTGTAGGACTCAAGTGCTACATCTGCCTGTCCAACAACTTTATTCCTTATAACAGAGAAAATACCATAATACTTCGGGGTTCCTTTCAGATGCTCATATTTCGCCATGAACTAAATTTGCCGGGCTCGGCAGAGAAGCACCTAAGGCTTTTGACGACATCCGGTATTTTGTCCATTTCGGCGAGATTTACATCAGCACCGCGATTCATGGGGATATCCACTTCATTATCGGCATCCGAGACGGGGTTCGTCATGGAGTAAAACAACTCCCTCCCTTGAATTTTGAGGTTTTCGATTAGTAATCTAGAGATAAGTTGGGTTAGGTATTGCTGATTTGGGATGTTCTGAGCTGCGGTTGGTTCCGCGGATAGTGCCGCAGGTGGTGAAAAATTATCACCAGGCATTTCGAGCCTGGAAGGACGAATAAGATTACGGGGGTTCGACATATTGGCGAGGAGCGGATCGAAAAAAATTCGAAAAAACAACAGTACCAGAAAACACAAACAACAAAACACAACAATGCTGTGCACTAAGTAATAATATTTTCAGTTTAAAATAAACTTGCCTGAAAATAAGAACACCAAAAATGCCACTAGTAACAAAAATTGGTTTTCTGATTCAAAAATATTTTCAGTTAATTCAAATGATATAAATTTATTTCCTGAAAAAGATTAAATTCCCGGAAAATAAATATTCAAAACATATAATATTCCGCGTGGTTTTTAAATAATTTGTTTTAAATAATGTTGTTTTTTCTTCCTCTTCGAAAATTTTCACTTTTTTTAAATATTCCACTTTCACATAAATTTGATTTCAGAATTTCAACAAAAATTTTCACCTATTTAACAAATAGCACTTGCATTTAATAATTTATTTAATCAAGAAAAATACTTTTAATTAGAATTCATTCTTTTCATTAAAGTTCTTTTAATTCTTAAAACTAATCTTACATTAATATCTGGAACGCTGCTTCCATCGTTGGGTTTGGCGCACCACAAAAATACCGTTGAGCGTATCCTTTTTAGTTGTCGCTACTGGGGGGCCTTGTTTGGTATGTCCGCCACGTTTTCTTCCTCGTTTGGTTGACGGGAACACACCCGCTATTAAGAACCCGAAGGGATCTTAAGTCCTTGGTTATCGAACTATTGACTTCCGATCGAACTTTCGCGTTAACTTTTAACCGACCGCTTGGTTATCGCGTGGTACTGCGTGTGTTTTACGACTTGGTTATCGTCGAAATCTATTTAAAATCCAAAAGGTAATAATATTTTTCCTTTCAGGGTAATCTGAATAACGCGACGGTTGTGGTACCCCACGTTGGGCGCCAGTTAAATTAAATGAAGGAATCGGTTCCTTAAAAAAAAACAATCTTTATTGTAAGAGAGCTAATTACAAACTGAACATAAATATATAATCCTTTCATTTTCCTAAATTCTAAATTTGTTTACTTTCACATGCATTTCTGTGTGTCCAGGTAAATTCGTGTTCACTTGCACCACGTTGCAAGTGTATGAGATTCTGCAGATGGGGCTGTCTGTTGACTCATATTGTATTTTCCCGTGTGAGCAGGTAAATTCGTGTTTACCTACTCAAGCAAAAGTATTGCAACTTAAAAAAGTCAACATTTATATTTTGAAGATCAATTATCATTTATCTACATTCATAAAACACCAATAACAGCTGAAAAATGCACAACTTTTACGTGTTTTGTTGCAGAGCATATGTCTGCCTTGAAATTGGAAATTTCCCATCAATTTTATGCCGACAATTTCACGTACACGTCAACTTACCAATTACAGCATATAATTAGCAAATCAAAAACATTTTCATTCATTAAATGTAAAACTAATTCAATATTTACATTTTCCGAAATCTTCGGCTACCGTCGGTTTTAAATTTCACAGTGAAGTTAACATTACAGTAAGAAAAGCAATTTCTGTAATGGAATGGTCACACATACCACTTGAATCTTGAAAATGTTATCAAATCTGTCCCTGAATTATGCACTTTAATCAGAAAACGTTAATTGAAAATGAGCAATTTTCAAATTCTCATTAAGCATATGAAGCATATGGATATACTCATTAATGACATTCACAACGGAAATAAGATTTGAAGACATGTGATTAGCCTTGAGATCAGCTTCAGATGGCAATTTCCTCATGTTCATTCGGCTCACGCTAATCAAATTCGAAGTCGAGCATCTGCGAAAATTGTATGGAATGCGCGGGGCTTAATTCTTCGGAAAAAGACCTTCGTGTGGAGTTAACAATCCCGTTAAGTCGATTCTCTTGTGTCCATGGGCAGCACAAATTTGTTAATGATGGGGCACTTAATATGATACTATTTGGTAAACGTATTGATGAATGGAGAAAAAATATTCCTAATTTTTTTCATATTCGTAATAAGCGTTGAACAAAAATGTTGGGACAACAAAGTCTTTAAGGCGTCTCCAATTAAAACGGGCATTAGGAAATTCAAATCAATAACCAGTCAATACAACAGTCCTACCCCATATATATATGGAACAAGGAAGAATTTCGAGTATTTGAATGTAAGCGGAAGCGATTCCAAAAGCTACACGTTACATTTTATTTCGCAAATTTTGTTTTCGAATTCGCACATTATTTCTTCATTCAACCAGTCTATAGGTTTCAGACCTCATGCAACATTTCTTCCTTATCTTTGATCTTCTTAATCTTATAGATTTCTTTTCAAACGGCTGAAAATATCGTTCGACCTCGAGAACCAGCGCAGAAGTTTTTTCAAGACCTCTAAAATTTCGCTCAATGTTATCTGTAAATTTCAAAAATTTCCGCTAGGTTTTTTTGTAGATTTCGACGATTGTTGGCTAGGTTGGTTTCTGTTCACGCCTAGAGAATTGTTGCTAAACGAAATACGAACTCATATAAACTTGTGTAATGCTTACATCCGCTGATCGTGAAGTTTTCTCTATCCTTCCCTCAAGTCTTCCATTGTTGTCCTAGAATGCATTGTGATCAACATTTTAAGCAAAACTTCTTTGAGATAGGACATAAAGACGAACGAATTATTAATTATTAGACGAAGAATTATTTTCACGTACATTCAAGCTCAGAACGCTACCAATCGCAATCTCTAAACTCTATAACTGAGCTCACCACCTTCCAAAGCTAACTTTGTTTACTACAGGAGGTATTTGTGATGCCCCTCCGGACCGTTAACCTTACAGTCGGAGTTCAGTTCTAAAACTGATTTGAATAAATAACTTTAAAATTTTCAAATTTTTTCAAATCCACTTAAAGACATGAAATCAAATTTTATGTGTGTGTTTCGCTAAGTACTCAACGTTAAAAACAAAAGCATTATTTTATCTTCTACTGTTCAATGTACAATTAAAATAAAAAACTTTTCGATGTGTCACTCTCACGAGAACACTCACTTAACTTTTTCTGATATTTAATAAATTTTAAGAAACATCAAAATGTAAACTCTCACATTGGCTCTCAAAAGTGTTTTAATAGAAAATTTATGAATAAAACTGGTGAACGTTTTCATCCTTCTTCAGATGGAATGCTCATTTTGATGCCCTGAAAATTCAGACACTACTCATAGATACTGTTTCGAATTAAGATGCTTATCTAAATATAGTTCTCGGTAGAAGCTATTCATTAGTCATAACGACGTTCCCTGTAGATTCCATTGCATCCGGCTTGGTTCTTAAAATTCTTTCTGAACGCTTCCGTAGACTTTGCAGGGCGCATGTCACAACGCAAAGCATGAACTTATCGATTTGTATATTATGTTGCCAAATTTTCAGTATCCACTAAACGATGATCATACTAGGTGTTTTTGTGTCTTGTTTTTGTTTTGCTCTGGCGACGTGTCGAATGCCAAAGTATGGAGGACCTTATATAATGTGGGGCCCGCAGGATATCGACCGGTTACGATTTCCAGCATTAGAGGCAGTGCAACCTGAACAATTACTTGCAGTGTACGAGAGGTTGAAACACATGTACGTGTTTGTATTAGATTCGAATAGTGGAGCCTGTAATCAAAGTTTTAGTGATTTAAAACGTGTGATTGGCCCAAGCAAACTTGTTTATTTAGCCCAAGCTAACATTCCTGATCCACTGATAAATGGACTTGAGGTAAGAAAATTCTAGGGATGCAGTCGAAAAAAGCTATAATATAAATTTTAATAGGTTCACACGATAAAAATAAATGGAGATTATATGGATTCAATAGGAGAGTCGGAAAAAGCATTTAACCATATAAGAGAATCCACAGAAGATGAGAAAGTTATGGGTATATTCGCAAATAACCTCCCAATTGAAAGAAGTAAACGTCAAGCAGAAATTTTAGATGCAAACACAACAATGAGTTCCATAGATGAACCAATGCAACAAAATTTCGTATACAAATCTGATGGTAAATGGTGGAACTTGAACCATAATTTGGATATTTTTATTTGCTACATGAGTCTAACCTGTCTGAATGATTGACATTTTGCTTTGAAAACTTTTTGATTTGCTAATTTTTTGAATGTAAAGAAAATGCGTTAACGAAAATATAAACTAAATAGAAGTTTAGGGTTTAAGTAATCCATTTTGTGAGGCAAATTTTCGTCAAATGAAAGGAATGGCTTTCGTTTACTTTATATGAAAGCTACAGTGGCCATGAGTTTGGTTTCAAGTAACATTTTGAATTTTAAAAGTGTTTACAATTTACAATTTCATATACCCACGACAAAGTCATCGGTATGTGATTTTTTGCTGCATACATTGACCTGCATTTTTATAATCTTTATTTATACAATCATCGTCAATTGTTAAATAATTTATGATAAAGTAATCGAAGTTTCCAAAAAAGGTGGCACCAGAAGTTCATCAGAAATTGACTGTAGCTAAAAGGATTATATTGACAAACATTAAATTACTTGTCCACAGCAGTTGACACTTAGTTCTACGGTCTGAAATTTTAAAAATGAAGTTTCATGTCTTACCTAGTTAAGATTTCCATCTTCGACCGGAAAAATGAGATGAGATTGTGTGGTAGTTGTTATAAAAGAACTTAAGATAAAAGATAAAAGATAAAAAAGGGATATATCATATCTATTATTAATACTTGTTCTTGAACAACATTATCTGTCGAATATATGTACCTTTCTGAACTTGGATGTGTATGACAATAATAATGAAAAAAATTAAAAATATAACAATAATAATGCTGATGGTGTTGGATTTTTGATAGCGATTGGACAATCAGATAGGGTCTTAAAACGGCAGATGGGGAAACTTTGTTTGGCGTCGTTGTCTTTATACAAAAAATGATAGTAAAATTCATATTTCTGAATCACTTTTTGTGTTTATATATGGTCTATTCTTTGAAATACTGCAATAAGACTCGAATTGTTTTAAATGGTTTTTATTGCTGATGTTGGAAAAGTTTTCTTTAATCCTTTTAAAATTATCGTTTAATCAGTAACCGAATCCATACTGCTTTTCTTTGACTCAAAGTGTCTGAACTCTCTTTCTGTTGGATTTATACTTCCTGGAATTTCCCGTGGTATCTATGATTGCTTATTTTGGTGTTCAACAATCAGTATAATTTTATTATTAAATTCCAATCGTTGTAAACATAAAATAAATTTTTAGTAGTTTTACATCTGAAGACGGTATTGAATTCCCATTCCCGATTCCCGATTTCATTCCCATTCCCGAATTTCGATTAAAAATTTTAATGACATAATCGGAAATTTTCTTGGACGTTTCATTAACTTAACACTTAACATTTCACATTATTTAAAAGGGATACACATCCTTTAATTTGTTTAAAAATTAGTTAAAAGAGCACTCAGGGAAATGCAACTGTGGCCTATACCAAGCCTTTGGCAACACTCGAAATTAGGGACATACAAGGTGTGTTCAAAGTAAGGTGACTTTATATTTTTAGGAAAAACATATTTATTAATTCGTCAATATTTATACTGTCCGCTTCGAAGTTCCCCCTTAGATAAAATACACTTGTGCCAATGCTTTTTCCAATCCTCGAAGCACTTCTCATAAGCATTTTCGGTATAGCCTTGAGCTCTGTCAGCGATGCAATATTATCTCCACAATTGTGGCAAATCTCCGTCGTTTCATAGGTCTCTTCAGTTTTGGGAACAAAAAAAGTCATATGGGGCCAAATTCATTGAATATGGTGGCTGAGGCATGATTGTTGTGTTGCATTTGGCCAAAAAATCTCCCACAAAAGCGAAGATGAGTAAGCAAGGGTATTATCGAGATGCAAAAGCCATTAATTGTTTTTCCACAATCCCGGACGTTTTCTTTGTATTGCGTCTCGTAATCGGTGCATAACTTCAAGATAATACTCTTTATTGACTGTGAAACCATATGGTAAGATTTTCTGATACACTACGCCACGGTAATTGAAGAAAACAGTGAGCAAAACTTTGACATTTGATCGAAATTGGCGTGCCTTTTTTGGTTTTAGCTCACCTGGGCTCTTGCATTGGGGCGAATGGGTTTTGGTTTCGATATCAAAACCATATACCCATGGTTCGTCACCAGTTATGACCCTTTTGAGCAAATCATTGACGTCAGTCAAAAACATTGAACAAAACGTTCGAAAAAATTTCATGACATGAGCCAACCAATATGACAACATACTGAGCAATTTCTCTGAAACTTATTCGACGGCTTTCCAAAACAATTTTCAATTTTCAAACTTAATTATTTTACACAAACTGCGTATTTGAATCGGGCGAGTATCTCATCTCACATTGTGCGGAGACTTTTAAAGCCTTGACTGTACTTGAAAATAGCACCAATATGTGCAGAAAATCGCGTGGAGGAGAGGAATTTGAAGGAAATTAATAAGAAAATGGGCGCACCAGAAAGAATTTTTCTAGTAACCAAATTAATGTAGTTTGAAGAATTGGGTATGGGTTGATAGGTCTATTGTAACACTCAAGTTTGGATGTAATGCCATTGTTTATTGTCTAAGTATATGTGCTATAATTGATATCATGTCATAATTGATTCGTATATCATCACAAATATAAACACCCTTGGAATCAAAAATATCCAGATGCCAAACATGTAGATTCATGTTTATATGAACACAAAGTTCGGCACGTATGAAATAAGTAGAGAGTACTTTAGCCGTCAATTAGGGGAAACTGCTCCAAATAAGCAGAGGTTTTTACATTGTCATAAACTTCAAACTCAATTTGCAATATGAGTTTGAAGATGTTTCAAGTTCAAAACAACTAGCGTGATTTAGTAGTCTCCTAATATTCAGTTTCCTGTTCAAAATTTTGACACACGTTGATATTATCTTTCGACGCTTTGAAACACATTATTTAGTCAGAATTATTTTGTCATGTTCATTGGAATACAGACACTTCTCAAGATGAACAATTTTTTTTAAAGATTTTTAAATAAAAAAGAAGATTATGATAACCTTTCAGCCTGTTAAGTGTGTAAAAAAAGGTGTCCGAATTGTAGAATAATGTAGTGTCCTATATCTAGTTAAGAAAATAACAGGAAACTTTTCCGGTATGCTATTTTTTGCGTGCCCTGTCCACTCCATTGGGAAATCGTTCTGTCTTCTCATATACTGTTTTTCTTAAGAAGATTTTTTTATCCGTAGCGCGTAGTTGAAATTAATGTCAGGCAAAGATCAATTGAACTATTAACCAATGTGTCTTTGATCATTCAACTCGGCAGCACTTAATTAGTCTAAACGCGTACAGTGGTTGACCCCTTTTAATGCAGAAATGACAGGAAATCGAAAATTAAATTTAGTCTATCTGGTTCATTCTTTCGCTGTCTCAAACATCAATAGCCTTAAACAACCGACACCCAATTTTCTACGTCTGAAGAAACGTGAAAACAATCAGTTTACTTGAATAGTGAGGTAAGAATATTCAGTTCCTGTTCCTGAAAATGAGACTCCAATTATTGCTGTGCCTATTTCAACATGTTTATAGACCAACAATCGGTTGAGTTTAACTCTTTTCAGATTTTTCGAGACCATTTAATGATGATTTTTTAAATTAAGTGCTTGTTGTGTCAGTAAATTGTTTGACATTCGTGATGATCGAAATTAGCCCTATGGTTTTATCAAAACTAAGATTTAATTTAAGGGTGTTTGACTTTGAAGTAACACAAAAGCTGTACGTTGTATAGTTTATCGAGTCGGAAAACAAATACAAATACAGGCGGAAAACAAATTGCCAAAATAGAAACATTTTTTAACCTGCACAGAAGTTTCTATTTACATATATTGTGCGAAGCCCAAAATATATTCTCGTCCCAAAATCATATAAATCTCTTTTACACAATAATTACGCGATCTTATATCTGCCAGGTAAAGTTATTCTTTATACTACGACTGCACCAATCTTATATGTGGATGAAAGCAAAAATTCTGAAATCATAATACGCAAGGAGCTTAAAACGCACGGACTTGTAACGGTGGATGAACGCGACCAATTTTGGAGGCTATCTGTTACCTTTGCTGTTGAAGGAGGAAAGGTTAGTTCTCTAAAGCTTTCGTGAAAAGAGATGGGATTGAATTTATCATCTTCTAGACTACCTTGAGATTTAAGTTTCCAATATCCGGAGGGTATTGGCACCTTAATCAAGTGGAAGTTGTTGATAAAGATTTCAGTGGCAACCTTACAGTAACCGGGGAGCCACCTGGAGCTCCCTTTGGTTTTTCGTACAAGTGTTCTCGTGAACTTACTTTTCAGAAAAATACAACTTATCTAACACTTTCGAATATACAGGTGAGTTTTATCTTCTATCAAATTAATTAATTTATCATTGAGATATTTGAGAAAACCTTATTATTTCTTTTAATTTACATTTATTGTACTTACGCTGGCACATAAAAATTCATACAACCTTTTGAAGAAATAAATAAATTAATAGTTCGATTATTTGCATATAGTCAGCTTCAAAAACCAACTCTAGTCCAAGCAAACTATTCATTTTTTGTCATTAGAGGTTCCTTCGTTTTATAATAAAATTAGATTATTTACAATTTTTAATTATGGGTGTATAATATTGATAAGTATAAGAATACATTTTCCTCGTATACAGAGATTGTCTACCATTAAATAAGTTATACTTTTCATTATCAGGTGCAACCTCTTTTAGGCGGAGTTAATCAGTTTAGTGACGCATACGATTGCGTAGGATTTACGACAGTACCTATATGGTCTGGAATATTCGTATCCTTTCTTATTTTCTTCGCAATAATTATTGGAATTCTTGCTTTAATGGAAATAAAACCTCCAAGCAGATTTGAGAGCAGCCGGAGTAAGCAACTAACTTTCACCATACAGGAATAATTACTACTTTCTGTTTTAATACTTTTCTGGAAAGTAAATTAAAAACAATTGCCGTTTGATTTCAGCTCAAAGTTTAAAATGTTCATAAAATATTAACCATAATAATAAAAGACTAGAGCATGACTTTGTATTTTTAATTTTACTCTAAACAACTTAATTCTGGAGAGGATTATTTTGAATTTACTTAATTGAAAACTTCGAAACCGTCAGATTTTAGCAGCAGCGTAATGCTCAAATGGTGGATACTTGTTTTGTTTTCTGATAATAATTGAGCTATTTCAGATAATTTCTAACCTTTTTTCCAAATCAACTGTTTCCAATAGTGAACAATTAAATTGCGTGTGGTAACATCGGCAAGATATCAAACTTGGCGTAAGACACACCACACCAGAACACAGAAGGGATCCGTCAAGTAAGTACGCAGGGATGGACGCTAGTGTGCATACACATCCACGGGCCACGAAAAAAGACGCTTTATATGTGGGAAGCTCTAAAGCAGGGACTACTGGTTTAATAAAACCTGAAATCAGTTGGAAACCATAAGTAGATACGAAGCTTTCGATTTACGCTGATCCCGTACCACTTGCATGTGCCTCTATCCTTGCAGCCCAAGAGAGGCCCAATCCGTGTTCATGAGCGTCCGAAGTATTAAACTTATTTTTTTCCCTCATCAGCTGTTCAAATGTTCGGCTTCATTCGTTCCTGCCTTTTGTGTCATATGCAGCATGATATCCAAAATTCTATCGAAATTTCAAAGTTCTTCGCGCAATTACAAACACATTAACTTAGCATTAAGACTGTACTATCTAATCATAGACAAAAATACTTATAAATCACTAATAATAGCTGAAAAATGCACAACTTTACTACCGACACTTTCACATAAAAGTAAACTAAGCAATTACAGCATATAATTAGCAAATCAAAAACATTTTCATTCATTTAATGTAGAAATAATATAATATTTGAATTTTCCAAGGTCCCTGACTACCTTCGGTTTTAAATTTAACAGTTTACAGTAAGAAAAGCAATTTCTGTTCGGTCACTGTACGGGAAGGGGCACACATCGGTCGCAGAATAACGCACTCTAATCAGTCAGCTTTAATCGAAAATGTGCAAGCGCTTGTCTTGGGTATTTCCGATTCTCATTAAACATAAGGATATTTTTACTAATGACATTAACAACGGAAATATACATTTTAATTTTTTTGATTCGCCTAGAGTAACCTTGATACCAGCTTCAGATTGCAATTTCCCCATGTACATTCGACTGGAGCAAATTTAATCCGGGTCGCGCATCTGCGAAAATTGTGTGGAATTGAGGGCGGCTTAATTCTTCGGGAAAAGACCTTCGTGTGGATTTAACATTCCCGTTAAGTGAATTCTCTTTTGTCCATGAGCAGCAGTAATTTGTTAATGATGGGGCACATAATGTGACAACATTTCGCAACTTTGTTGATTTGATCACGAAATATTGCTTATGAGTATTTGGATAATAAAATACCAATGAAAGCAAATCATGTACTTGATTTGTATGCATGTATGTATGTCAGTGACGTGCAGTCACATTAAGCGATTCCAAACTGCTTGCCTTGCGAGATCTACACCTAAAATATCTTATTTTATTTTAATAAAAATTTTGCTATTCTAAATACAAACTATAATACTTTTGATACAAACTATACTTTCCATTGCTTTATTCTTCATTAAAATATGAATTTAGACTGTAGATTGTATTGCATATCTACAGGCCTATAGATTGTATTGTGTATCTGCAAGCGAATACACACTCCTAGCAAAGATTTGCCTCAACATATTTGCTTGTTGCTAGCGAGGATTCCATTAAAAATGTTTCTTTGAATTTAGCCATACATTGGCTGGAATTTTTTTCCCTCTTTGTTCTGAATTTTATATGGGCACGGCAAGCAAAGTTGAACCCGCTTTTGAAGCTGATTGTTTCTTGCCATGTAGAATGTTGCTTGTAGTATTTGGGCATTTTATATGCATTTCAGTTTTTCGAACAGCAATATGTTGCAAGGAAATGTAAACTTTTAATTTGATGAGCTTTTCTTTGCACTTTATGCATGAAAATATTCATATTTGAATAAGGAAAAATATTAAAAAGAAAAGTGGGGAAGCTTGGAGCATGAAGCTTTTTTCCATTAGAACACTTTTAACTGAAATTGTTACTTTCTGCATTCTGAAAAGAAATCATACGAGAGTACTAGTGTAATTTTCGATAGTTTTCAACTATTCAACCGTAAATAGAGCGATTATAGATATATAACTCGCGTTGTGTTTAAGTGCTCATTTTAGTGGCAGTTTTTAAGAATTGGTAAGTTTTCTTTTCGCATTATGTCGGAATTTTGTTGCGCGACTGATTTTTTATTAAGTTCGGCATTTTCAACTCTTTCTTTCACGAAGAAAAAAGAAATTGTTAATTCTGATAGGCCGAAACCAAAGTTAAATTTAGAGTTTAAAACAAAAAAT